>WBNO01016304.1:0-196641 GCA_013400575.1 Peucedramus taeniatus | reverse complement strand
CAAAAAAACAACTTGGAGCAGTTTGAAGGCTTTAGATTTGTAAATCCCCTGAGTTCAAAATCTCTGTTACTCTCCCAGGCAACACATGCTGACAGAGCTAGAGTTCAGGGGATTTAAATATGATACTTAATTTTATCTTAGTTGAATCTTATTTTCAGTGATTTTCCTAATATTTGTGAATTTGAACTCTGAGCAAATCTTTTTACTGGAGAAATCTGCATTTCTGGTTAGAGTTTGTCATACACTAGAGGCTCTGCTCAGTGCAACTTAGCATCTGCCTCTGTAAGAATTGATTGAGCCTGAATGGCATTGAGGTGTTGCACTATGAGCAGCCTTTCCTACTGAAGGACACACTTGAATAGACAAGTCCAAGCACCGGCTCCTCTCTGAATACTATTTGTATTTCTGCAAATCTGTTCATCTCCTGTTGTGAAAACCTTAAATACTATTTTAATGTAGGCTTGTGTTTCCACTGGTTTTACAGCAGCTGTTAATATAAACTCTTCATGAAGCTGCTCAGGCTTCTGTAATGTCATGTTAGGTGGGAGTTTTTTATTATTACGTCTTTAAAGATTGTATTTTGTTTGTTTGTTTTTTAAAGCATGTAATTTTGAAGCCCTCTTAGTAAAAATGCACCATGGGGATTGGTTGGCATAGTGTAGCAAAAAAGCAGCTTACAGAACAATGAAAAGTTACAGGAAGCACTTCAGTAGCTGTATCTGCACTTCAATAGCTGTATCTTGGCAAGATATCAGTTTTGATTTCTGTATCAGTAAACTAGTATTTAGATTGCTTTTTCTACAGGTGGCTTTTTTAAAGCTGAAATTCTGAGAATGTGCAGTGTCTAAGATTCATCCTGCTTGAATGCATTGAATGTTTTTAATATTTGGCTTTTATAGCCACAACTACTGTTCTTGTGAATGGTTTTCAGCAGTGTTCAGGATCGGCACGTATGCTTGCTCTTTCCTTGCAGTAATTTATTTTTATATTTTCACTCTTTTGTTTAAAAACAAAATCTTTAAAAGGGGTATGATAATTACCAGTTATTAACCTTCATTTGCCATTAGTTGTGTTGAAAGCTGGCATCAAAAATGCTGTGAGTGTTAAGAAGTGTTTTAATTAGGTCATTAGATCCTATGTGATTTAGTGATAGCCCAGGGAGAAATGATAACAGGAAGAGGTGTAAACGGGCAGAGCCTTAATTCAACAAAGCCTTTATACAGATGCATTAATAGGGCTTAAATCCTCCCTTTTAACTGAGCATTGGCTTTCCAGGGTTTGAGCCTAAAACCAGACTTTCACCTCAGATGGGAAGGGCTCAGCATCTTGGCAGAAGTTGCTGGTGCTGTGCACCAGGTGAAGTTGCTCAGTTTTGGCTCTGTGGGTACCATTTCTGTATTAGCTGGATGTGGTGCCACACATTGGGAACATCTGCCTCAGAACTTCCCCTCTGCTGTGATTTCTTCTTTGGGAGTGTTGTTAATCTGTTGGGAGAAGAAAAAAGGAAAATCAAAATAAAAAAAGGAATCAGTATATTAGTACATTAGTACATTTACCTCAAACTGGAAAATGGCATCTTGTTTCTTGTTTGCTGCCTTGAGCTCCAACAGATGCTTTTCACTGTGGCAACATAAATGTGTGTATTTTTATCAATATAATTTTCGGTGCTTGGGGGTAAAAATGTTTCCTGAAGGGCCCATTGCCTGCCTGGATTTTTGTCTTCCCAGTAAGTGGCTTATAGCAGGAAATACTGGGTTGAGTTTAGAAGTAAAAAATATTTGACATTTAATTAGGGGAATGTTTTTTTCCCTGCTTTACTAAAAAGGGTAAAAATCCAACATAATAATTTTGAAGAGATGTTTAGTAGCCACAAGCTGTCATATCCTCTGCAATCAGACTCTAACTTTTTTCTTAGAGCACAATCAATAAGATTAATATTTTTTTCACATATTCCCTTCCTGCCTTTAGAAAGTGATTTGCCAGGAGAGAAAGCTTATTTAATGGTTGTGCAGGTCAGTGTTCTTTATGCCATGCCCTGGTAACTTTTGAACCTGCTGCTGAATTTGATTATCAGAGAGGGAGAGGTCTGAAATTATTTTCTTTGAATTCTTTGCAGGCTGGTGCCAGGTTTTTCATAACCTCAGGTTTTGTTTGCTTTTTACAAGTGGAGACAAGTGAGACCTGAACCTCAAATGATGTATTGAGACAGTGCTTATAGCACCTTTAGTGGGGCTGCAGTCTATTTATAGCATCTGCAGCCTGGCTTTAATTGATGGGGTTTTGTACCTTTTTAGGTGAACATAAATTATATGAACACTTTACAGTCCAAAGTAATAAAAAATCTGAATTGTCACCATTTCTTTCTAATCGTATCACAAGGCCAATTTCCAAGTAAAGTATGCACATAAACTTTTAGCCCATTGAAATATGCATATATAATTTAATTTGCATACATTAAATTCTTAGTTTCATTAATGATTTAAGATTCTTTTGCAGTCGGAAGTCTCTGTCACATTTTTTCTTGATTGAATTGCCTATTCTATTCATATAAGACTTGGTAATATTGCATGTGCATTACAGAGTGATATTGGTAACTTTGTTAGACCTTTTATCAATGTGATTAATTTATAACTGGCTGCAGTGTATTATTAGCTAAAGATATATTACAGTGTAAGACTTCTCCAGAGTGGAAATTTTAAAGTGCAGGTAAGATGGCAATTGCAGGGCAGGTAGCTGAGAAGGGAGGAAAACTTGGCATCTTACATCGAAAGAGCATTTTCATATTAACATTGTTAAAAAGGCAGTAAACTTGATTTCTGGTTTCCTTATAAATACAAATATTAGCTTGTATAAAAAATTCAAAAACCTTTTTTTTTTTTCTGTTGAGCTCCAGCTAAATAAATGCAGCCTATTTTAAATAAATTTTGAGCAGCAGCATGCTAAATGAATGAAAAATCTTATTTTGCTTCTTGCCCAGTGCTGCCTTGTAAGCTTTTGTTGCTCATGGGCTTTTTCCATTACTGGAATTGTTTCTTTCTTTTGGAGGGTTGCAGGAGTATTGCCCCACTAAGACAAGGTAATTTTTTTTGTTTGTTTTGAGGTGACTTCCCATTCCTTTTTACCAATAGGCATCCTTTTGGCACTTAGTAAACATGGTTTTTAAAAGATTGCTGTGTAGGAGACTGCTGTTGTTGGGATGCCATTGGGTTACACTTTTTCTTCATCTCTTCAAAACCTCAATTTTCTTCTGATTTCCTTGGAAATTGGGGTAGTCTGCCTGGTTCTAATGTCCCCGTAATCTGAACTCTGAGCAGCGCTACTTTGTCTGTGAAGCACCTGTACCATGGTTTCTAAGCACTAAAGAAATTAATCAAGGAAGCAACCAGCAAGCAGGCTCTGGAAAGTAGTGGCTCAGTTGTTGGGGGCTGGATCTGTTTCCTTTGTGTTTGTGGAATTTTTTCCTGGTGGTTTGCTAGGGAACTAATTGCTGGGTACTTTTACCCGTAAGCATATTATACCCACTTGACCAAAACAGAAGGGTGGAGCAGGTTTTCTTGTGAACAGCAGCTGAACAGGGCAGGTTGGTCCGAAGGGCGCCGTTCTGAAAGGACGTCGGAGCACCAGAGGAGGACCCTGCTTGTTTTCCACTGGATTTATTCCCGGAGGAAGACTGGACTTATCGCCAGTTACCACTGGACTTTCTACAGGACCATCTTCACAGAACTGCATCTGTTACTCCAGGAGGATTTTATCTGGACTGCTTTTAACACCCTGACACCCAGGGTGTCAGGTCACATCTCTGACTCTGTCAGGGGTTTTTTTCTAGGGTTTTGTTTGTTTTGCTTGTCTTTCGGCACTATTGCATTTGTCTTTTTTTTTTTTTTTTTTTTTAATATTCCTAGTAAAGAACTGTTATTCCTATTCACAAATCTTTGCCTGAGAGCCTCCAATTGCAAAATTTTAATAATCTGAGGGGTAGGGTTTACATTCTCTATTCAAAGGGAGATTCCACCTTTTGCTGGCAGATACCTGTCTTTCAAACCAGGACATCAGTTCATGGAGAGAGTGAGGCTACTGTGCAGGAAGGCTCTTCCAGGAGGAATGGATGGACATCCCTTAAAGGAAAAGCAAGGACTGGGGACAAGATGTAAAGAAGCAGGGTTTGAGGTAGGAATGAGTGACTTGAGGAAGCCTGTGTGTTAGGTCCAGGCATCTTTAGACTTTTTGGTGGGGTTTTATGATCTCAATGTTTGTTTCATGGGATGGATGCATCCTGCTTCTTATCCTTCTTCCCTGCCTACTGTGTGTGCTGAAATGGGAAGCAAATCTGGACTGTCTTGTCAAAGACATTGTTAGTGAGTGTGTTAATGGGTTGTAGCTGTCCATGACAGCCCTGATCCTGTAGGTCCGTGTGTTAGCTGTAGGGGAGAGGGGTCCCATGAAGCTTAAGTGGTACCTCTTAGGTGTTTGAATGTACACAATTAGATATTTGTGCTTGCCTTGGTTTTACTGTGGGATGTTGGTGTGGGCTGGTCTTGGTTTTCTGAGGTGCCCTGGTTGCAGAGAAGGGAGGATTAAAGAAGGTGTAAGAGAGAAAGTGGACAGTTACTGAGAACAGAAAAATCACACAGTGCCGAAATTTTCCTTTTCACCGAACATTAGATATTCCCAAAGAATGTAGTGACGTTTTGCTCTTGAGTATTCCCAGTTTGCACTTTGATATTAATTGAACCAAGGACTAAAATTCCTGCTTTGTTGATTGATTTTTTTTTAAACTGATTAATGTTTTCATTTGAATAGCACTGCTGACTCTGCAGAAGATGTGATCTTTTAATTAGCAGATGTCAGGATTAGCATTAGTGTTGAGCTGTAATTAGCATTTGTACGCATAGTAAAAGACCCAGGCTCAGTTTGGCAGCAAGGAGAATGAAATTATAGGTAGTGGTGTAACTTGGCACTTGCCTGCATATCTGTAATGAGTTTTTTTGGAAAAGTGAAACCCACAAGTATCATGATCAAAGCATGAAGTCTAGCGGATTAATTGCTGATAAAAAAAATGCATATAAATTATTGGTATCGTTCTGTTAGCTAAATCATAAGTTTTGTTGGCCTAACAGAATTTAATATATCTAATAGTCACACACTGATGCTCTTAAATTGAAGGCTGCAAAGTGCTAATAGTTTCTTGGCGAGACTGCAGCAGCAGCAGTGTGCGTGGACATGGATGTCTCTGGGAATGGTATTTGGAGTAGAAGAGACCCAACTGAAGCAGGTGCTGTTTGGGGCTCTTAGAGTCTCACTTCAGCTTAATTTAAAGAACAGAGGCCTTTATGCCTGTTTGCAGAAGTGAGGGTTTATGTTGGAGGAGTTGTATGTGAATGTAGGAGGAAGCAAAACGGTACGTTTCTCACAAGTCAGAATGATCCAGGTACAGGAACTCCATCACTCCCAAGTTAGTGGAAAGAGAGCATCACTGGCTAGTATGGTACTTGGAAGCTGGTTGTTGATTATTGTGGGGAAATCTATTCAGTATCATTTTATCCATGCAAAGGAAAATTAATCCTTTTTAATCCTGCCAAGGTAATTGAAGACAATGGTGATTTCTGTGACGGTTAGTCAAACAAGTAGACAAAACTCAGTAGTTCTGCTTTTTGGTACATCAAAGGAAAGTAAAAGCTATTTAATTATAGGTATTACAGGAATGGAGGTTGAGAGTTTGCAGGTCAGTGGTGTTTGGGGGGAAAAAAGGAGCCTTCTGTAAAACACATCTGTGGTAATGCTCATAATGTTATGATATAGAATGAGTTTGCAGCGCTCCCATGGCTGGGTAGGAGAGCAGGATTCTATTCCTGCCTTGTGTGTGCGTGTCACTCTTCCTGGTTTTGGTCTCCTCATTGCATCTAAACCCCAGTAAAATGCAGTTAATGATTCTGACGACCTTTGTCAAGGTGCTCTGAAATTCACCTCTGACAGGTGCTGTTTTAGGATGATGAGTTATTTCTGCTTGCCGTTTCCTTGTGGTTTTAAACTCTATTGGAGTTTAAAAAGACAAAGGAAATGTTATGCAAGTTAAACTATGAAATGATGCTTTAAAAATTAAAATCTTTTGAAAGGAAACATAGAAATGAGCCTTGAATCCATATTAGTATTTTTTTCTCTCCCACTTTACAGCTGAATATTTACAGGTAACAAAAAATTCAAATGCTTAAAGCAGATGACAGGCTGCTCCCCTCTTGCATTTCCACCAGGGAGAAGTAAAAAGGATTTAGCTGTCATCTTGCATGTATAAATAATGCTTATAAGCATAACCACCCCCCACAAACAAACCTCCTCTTGCTTCTAAGCCTCTTCTTGGATCTCTGGAAACAGCCACGAACGATCCTAGGCACGTAACATATGCTGTTTTGTATAGTTGTGTTTGAACTTCCCTCCAGTGCTTTATTTCTGAAAGGAAAAGAAATACCATCAAAAATGAAGGTTTTTCAAGGTGTTGATTTTTTGAGGGAAGAGCCTGGCGCATACCTAGCAGTGTAAACCTGCCATGATCATTCCACAAAATAGCATTAAGAGCAGTGGTGTGTCTGATTTGTCAAATGAAGAGGTGGCACATCTCACCTTCCTGCTGAATAAATACTGCTCATAGTGGAGGGTAATGCTGTCATCATAACATAATTGAAATTATATTATTCCAATGTGCAATTCAATAAAACTAACCACAGTAGTGGTGTTATCGATTTAAACTCAGTTAAAAGCAGTTCACATATTCAGTTCAAAATATTTCTGATGAATATCAGCCCTGGTAATATGATTTCCTTCATTCAGTAGCAGAAGTTTTTATCAGCCTTAGAGATCAGATAAAATATTAAGAAACAATTTGATTTTTGCACCACTGGCCTAAACAAACTGACTCTTTACAGCGAGAGCTCCTAATTTTTTTCAGTCTCTGCATTTCTGATACATCCTCAGCTTTTAGTGTAATAAAAAAAAAAAGAAAAATTATTTAATGGCACTTCTTCAGAGGAGGGGTCCTTCTGTGCTGGAAGCAGCCAGTGCTAGTCCTAGGCGTGATCGTTTGTCATGTAAATGAATGTCTCCGACCTCTTCTGCACCAGAGGAAAGAGACTGCACTAATTACTTGGGTTTTTCCTAGTGTAATTAGTGAGTAATCTGCTGTGACATCTAAGTACAACATATGTAGTCAGCCTGTGAGTAAATATGTTGTTTAGTGAATTGTAAAGCAATGTCACCCTTTTTTAAGTGATATTGCAGGAAAGCAGTTTGCAGATACTGGCTCTCAAGGCTATTTGTTCATGGATCTTTCTGCTGTTTCCAAAGAGGAGCAATGGAGCTGGGCAAGGGTGTGGTGCAAAAGTGTTAACAGGACTGTCTGAGGGAGCTGGGGTTGTTCAGTCTGGACAGAAGGAGGCTCAGAGGAGACCTTATTACTCTCTACAGCTACCTGACAGGAGGGTGTAGCCAGGTGGGGTTCGGGTCTTTTCTCACAAGTAACACGTGACAGGGCAAAAGGAAATGGCCTCAAGTTGCAGCAGTGGAGGTTTAGATTGGATATTAAGGAACAAATTCTTCATCAAAAGGGTTATAAAGCACTGGAATATGCTGCCCTGAGAAGTAATGGAGTCACTGTTCCTGGAAGTATTTAAAAGATGTGTTGTTGTGCTTAGAACATGGTTAGTTTGTGGACTTAGCAGTGCTGGGTTGAATTTGATCTCAGAGATCTTCTCCAAACTAAATAATTCTGTGGTTCTAAGAGGTCACTGAAATATAAGGATGCAAGAGCATAGATGATTTCAGGGGAGGGGAGATGAAAATATACAGTATTGGCATTTGCTTCTTGCTTGTGACAGGATCAGTACTTCAGTCCTAAGGCCAACATTGCTCTTCTTTTTCCTTCCTGTTCTCTTCTTCTGTTCCTTCCTATTTTAAATCCACTTTTAAAAGGGCCTAAACGATGGTTAATACTTTAAGAATTTATATCTTGCAGTAAGTGTACTAGTTTGTTAGTTGTCTCTGGCTTTACGGTCAGAATAGCTATCAACTGTGTGCTGTCACTTCTTTTCCTATGGCAGCAAGAGAGTCTTACAAAAATCTGTAAGATTCTTTCTCCCCCCTGGCTTCCAAGAGCTGTGTTCAACTCTTTCCATTTTATATGTAACTTCTGCCAAAAAAATATTGACTTGTATATGCTCCTTTTGTGCCTAGTTGCTCAAACTACAGTACTTGTTCTGTGCTTGCACACATCTCCCTGGTTTGTGGCAAGTGTTTTACAAAACCTCTGGTGGTAAGGGCAAGCCAACCGAGCTGACCTGCTGAGCTGACCTCAGGTCCTTGCTTTGTCTGAGACTGCTTTGTCACTCTGAACCTGAGATGTAAGACATATTCCATGGTGCTTCTAAACGTGATGGCAAGGAAGTCATCGATAGCTGAAAGCATGTGACAGAACCTTTGCCTTTTAGTTAGAGTCCCTGCATTTCACTAAACTTAACTTTTCCTGTTTGATGTGTTCATAGAGATGCAAACCAGTTTCTTCTATCAGCAGCGCATCTAATTTATTGCAGAGTGAGGAAAAAAGTAAAACTGGAGCTTGCAATGAATGCTACTCCTGCTCACAATGTCCTGAATACTCCAATTTACTGCACCATTCCAATTAAAAGGAAGGTTGTGTGTATAAACAAAGAAATGGACAGTGTCTGCACTTGCTCATGTTGTTCATTAGGCTAAACCTAATTTTCTTTTATCTGTCATTGCTTGGGTTGACGGTTCCCCACCTGTACCCACACAGCTGCTGCCCCCCCTCCTTTGCTCTGTATAGGTCAGGTAGTACTGGAAGTGGTTTGGGGGAGAAGAACTCCAACAGTGAGATAAAGGGTTGTCCTGGAAATGGATCTTGGCTGGTGATTTGAAGAGGTTCAAGCCCAGAGTCAATATTCATATCTCATCTGGCCACAAATAGAGGTAACCTGCAGAATAGGAGTGTAAGCTTGAGTTTGTTGTGTAATAGTATTTTTGGTAAGGGCAGAATTTCCAATTTGATACATGGTATTAGATGTTGTTACATTTTTTTTCACTTGAGAACTGTTAAAAAAATTAGTAGGAAATTTTTGTGGTGCCCATTGAGGCAAATTAAGCACATATTTGTGTTTGAATATATGTGCAGAGTCCTACTGAAATACCTGGTTCCACAGGGAGTCTTCGAAGATGCATCACAAGCAAATGCCAAAACTGCCTCCAGCAGCAATCCCAAGAGTATCTGCATAGGCCACCCCCAGCCAAGCTCTGCTCCCCAAAGGTGTACCTGAGCTCAGCCTCTGAGGCTTCAGTTCCAGGATGGATACAAAAAGGTGCTGAGACTGTCTCTTACCACCCAGGGAAACTTCTCTCCCTTGTAAGAAGTCCTTCTTCCCTGGCATTTCTGCTTCCAGAGTTTGACCCCTTCCTGTAGTTGGACTACAGGAAGTAGTCTTGTTACCCTCTGTGCCAGATGATTTCTCAGTCACAAATCACCACTGCTGAGTTGTCACAATTAGAATTTTTCCCTGTGTGTCTTCCTCTCACTCCTGATATGTTACAAATTCAGGAAGAATATTTTGAAGAGCCTCTAGCAACATTGCTGGTGGTACTTCACCCATGCAGTATCCCACCAAAATCTCTTACAGAGATTAGATTTAGATGAATTGAATGTGCATTCATGGCTGTGCTCAAGTGTTGCATGGTTGCTGAATTTCATGAAGTACAATTCAGTTGTTGCCACATTGTTCCGAGTTTTTAGGAAGATTTTTTGTTTTGAGTTTTGAGATTTTAAAAAGTGGAGCTGATGTGCTTGTGAATCTTTTTGCAGAGTTGTGCCATGATCCTGCTTGGTATAAGCATCAACAGCTGGGACTCATTGAAACAGGAGCAGCAGAAATCAAAATGGAGCATTTGGGGTTGCATTGAGGGGAAACACTGCTCCTGAAGTAACAGCACACCCAGACACTTTAGGTTATTTCAGTGTCCCATCAATTTAGTCTTCTTTATTAATGTGGGAGTATAGAAGTCAAATTTCCTTGAGTGACTGAGGGTGGTGAAGCTGTTGGTTTGGAGGAGCAATGTGTCAGCAGAGATCTGGAGGAGTGGTGTCACGCAATGTCTTCTGTCCTCCTGAAAACCCAGGGAAGAAACAGAAGCAGAAATGAGCCCTGCAAAAAGAAGCCTGTGTAGTGGTGTGAGAATGGTTTACTTGAGAGGTGATCAGTATACAGAGGAATTAGTGTATCTGACCCAGATGAGCTAAGGTTTTGCTCTCTGAGTGGAAAGAAAAGGCCGCACTTACATAAACTGCATGTGTATAAGCTGTGCTGCTTTGGCTGCTTTCACCTTTTGGGGCTCAGTTATTTGAGCAGGTGGTGAGGAGAAGCTCTGCTTGTGGTGTGAGTGCGTGTGGAAATTCATTAGCTTGAGAAAATGTCCCCACCCTAGCGGTACTGGCTGGGATATTTGAGGAGGAGCGCTGACCTTTGCCGCATTTCTGTGCGCTGGGCGCTGGCAGGAGCAGTCAGCTGGAGGGGTGCTGCTGCTCTGCCCTGCCAGGCAAGGCTGGAGGGCTCTTATCTCCTTCCTTCCGCCTCGATAACAGCACTTGTCATCTTGCTGCACATGTGGATTTTACACAGCTCAGCGTGCTTTCCAGCAGACACCAAAATATTAATTATAATGCTGTAAAAATTAATTGAAACACAGCATAATCTCTGTTAAGTAAGGTCACTGAAATTGTCTTTAAATAGACTGCTCAAGAAATAAGATGAAATCTCTCTACAGAGAAGCTTAGCAGATTTCCTGTGCCAGTCCTCTTGAGATGCTTCTTACTGCCGTTAAAGTGCATTCGGTATTTCTGTATTTTCCCTGAGAGCTCCTGCCAGTTTTCCCATCCTGCTTATCTCTGCTAACCTGTTTATAGTGTTTTGGCCTCCTTTGCCCAGATGGTGGTGATGGGGGCCAAGCAATGACTGGTGGTGTCTTTGTCTGAGCATTGACTCCTTGGGAGAAGACAGGGGCCTATGGAAAACGTGAGTGGAGATGGAGTCTGGTGATTCTTTGATTCCTATTACAGTTCTAATACCTGTGCTGATCCTGAAAGAGCAGAGCTGCCGCAAAACATTTGTACCCAGTGCCTTCAAAGTTGGTTCAGCAAAGTAGGTAGAAGGATGAAATCCTACCAGCTTCCCAGTGGCCCCAGTCTAACTGGTTTATAGCTTTTAGGAATGGCAACTGTGTCTTTTTCATCCCATTTGAAGACAGCTAGTACTAAATGCGGTTAGATTTGGAAATAGAATGCATGTTTACTCTAGAGATTGTTCTTATTTCATTGAATTGGCCACTGGAAATAGATGGCCCGTAACTCCAGTGTGACAGTGGGATGCAAGCAGGCATTTTAGTTAGGGATGCTGCCAGTGATGTCATTGCATAAAGAAATTCAGGCGGCCATAAGCCTTTACTTTCAGAGGCTGTGTGAATAGGAACTCTGACAGTTTGCAATTTCTGGTAACATCTGCTACATTTTATGTTATTTTAAGGTAAACTGCTGTCTGGAAAGGTAAAATTACCACCTGCAGTCAGAGAAGGACCTAACTGGACCAAACAAGCTTCCTGACATGTAATAGTGTGACCTTTTTCCAGCTCTGGTTTTCTCTTTTGGTGTTGTAAAGTCCTTTTCTCTGACTGCACATCAATGGCCTGCAGAAATAGTAACCTTCAAGTAGAGAGGGGAAAAAAAAGAAAGAAAAGAAAGAAGAGCTTCAGGTGAGCAAGATGAGAGCACACATGGAAGAGCTGCTGTGTTGTCTGGATGCTGTGATTTGCTGTACATTTCAGCCCTGTGCTCCGAAGACAAGTCCTTCTACAACTGCTTTTTTTTTTTTTTTTTTTTTTCCCATTCTTTCCTGTTTACAAAATCCTGGGGAGGAAATAGGTATGTGTGAATCCAGCTGTCTTAAAGCTGATAGAGAGAAGTTGTTGGGACATCACAGCCAGGTGAGAAGAGAGTCTATGGGGCTTTGGTGGGGAGAGGTGGGAGCTCAGAGCAGAGGCAGCATGTGCTGCCTTTTTTAAATTTGTTTTTGTTTTCAGTGAAAGTCACATGATTTTGGAAGGTGCCTCCTGAGAGAGAGAGGATAGCAGCATTGTATATGAGTTTTTAATTCACTCATATGATAGAGCTTTGAGGAAAAAAACCTGGATGGCACTTAATGATTTTCTGTGGTTTTGGACAATATAAAGATAACTTTATGTAGTGTGAACTCGAGGCTGTCATGGTCTGTGAACTCATGCAGCAGTGGAGAAAGGAATATGTTGCAAACTGCAGCGATTAATCCTAGCAGTTGGTTTGTTAGACTTCGTGGAGGCATACATTGCCATGTAGAAGTTGAAATAAGTCATTGGAGTGGAAATCTGAAAATCAGAGAGCACCCTTCTCTTAGATTTGACTTCACACGAGGCATCTGAGCTGCATTAAATCCATATTTTTAAAATTTGCGGCTAAACTTTGCAAGAAAAGAGCAGTCAGGCTTCATGTTGTGATGACAAAGGGTGGATCCACTGTCAGAGTGATTAGAGGCTCAGGCTATTCCCAGCACTTGCCATGCTGTAAATATTCAGTCCTCCTTACCCTAAAGCCAGCAGCCTATAACCCTTTTAGAGAAGAAATGTGATGAGGTTGTGAGCCAGCAGACCCATTTGGAAATGTATTCTTCCTGGGCTGTTGGGTGTTACAGCACTAAAAATAAATTAAAAGGCGCCATCATAGGGTATTACTACTAGCTTATGATACAGCTTAACTGCTGATAGACAGTCTATTATACCAATTCCTTCTGGCTTCTGACAGCTCACCAGGTGCTTGGAAATGTCAGCCCCTGCCCCAGGATATATGGAGAGGTTATGGTTTAATTTTCAGATCGTCCATGCTTTCTGTGGGTGGAGAGTAGCACAGAGTTGGCCCAGGGAATCTTGCATCCAGCTTGTGTTTTTAGTGTGTTACCTGAACAGTGCTCTTGCAGATCTCTTTGTTCCGTCAGACTTGTGGGTTTTGGTGTGTTTTCACCTCCTATGCTGGTAGGTAGTTTTTTTCTTTATTGAAACCATCTCAATTAGTTCATATTCCTGCCACTTTTTCTTTTCCCTTTTTGTTTTCCTCCCCACTTGAGGAGGGACCCACTCAGCCTTCCTGGTATGTTTGGTAACTGTATAATTAGAAAGCTAAAAATGATGTACGGAAAGCAGCAGTTTCACAGGAGGTGTCCCAGTTTGGCAACACTGGGCTCTGAGTCACACTTGCTTCACTGAGAGCTGAGCTGGTTGAAGACAGCAGTGAGTGTTGTGCACTGCCTGTCTGAGCAGCCAGGGTTTGCCAGTGTGTGTGCAGCATAGCTGTGGTCTGGCCATCCAGCCCAAGTGCTGGCAGTGCCAGAGTGCTGTGGGTGGAGATTTATTGCACTCTGTTCATTTAGGATGTGTTACGATGCTGACCAAAACCCTGCTCTGAAGTATTTTGGTGCAAGGAGCAATGATACAAATAAAAGAGTGAATGTCCCCATCTTTGTCTGACAGCCAGCAGATCTCAGCTCTATCAGCAGGACTGCTTTTATTTTTAAGGATAGTACTGCTAGCACTATCCAATTTTCTTTTAATATTTTTTTTTTTTGCTTCCTTCCATGCAGTGACAAAGCCATAAATTTCTCATTCTCTTGTGCTGGCTTTTATTATTTATTGATAGCGTGTTAATTCCCAGAATCTGAACTCCAGTTGGGACCCTATTAATGTTGATTCTTTATAGACCCACCATAAGAAAGGAGATCTCTGGAATACTGAGGAAGCCTGTTTTACACCCTCTCTTTATACTTTGATTACATGCTGTCCTGGGATAGAGCTTGAATGGAGGAAATTGCAAATTTCATACTATGCTGTTGCACCAGGTGAAAACCCTCTTGTTTCCAATTTCTCATCATTTTTATCATGTATCTTCCAGTGTATGGTCTTTTTTATCAGCCCTATCACTTAGATTTGTGTGGTACCAGGTGAATCTCATCACATTGGCTGCTTCATCTTGGGAAACTTTTAATTATGGATCTTAAAAATGATGGCACCCACATACAAATGAAAAGAGTCCCAAACTTCTTGTGTTTAGGCATTTATTACTTTGTGAATCACTCACCTGGTCTTCCTGGGGGTTGCTTTGTGACTTTCAAGCACTGAACACCTGAAATGCCATTGGGGTGGCAGGAATTCAGGACTGACTGCACGGAAAGCTCATAGGGATTAACTTAGTTATTTATCCCCTTCCTCACTTTAATCTTCTTTTAGTAACCAAATTCAGTGAACTGCAGAGCTGCTTAAAGGTCTGCCTTGTTCTGAGCAGTTTCTTTCAAACTTTGTCTCTTAGGTGAAATAGGGATTAAATTTACAGCATGGTTTGTGAGCCTGAGGTAGTTCAAATTACAGTAAATTAATTACAATTAAATGTGCTGCCACTGGTTTCAGAGGGGAAGCAAATGCAGCCCGGTACTGGGACCATTAAACTTCAGAAAATGGTGAATACCAGAAATAAATAAAAATGCATGAGAAACAGATTTTGAATGAAAAGTTCTAACCTTCATTAAAAGTGCTTTCTACCTCTGAGAACCTCTGAGACTAGTTTGCTGTCTTTGGAAGGAACATGATTTTGTCTTGTCTTGGCTAAGCTTTGGGGAAGAAAAGGGGGGCTGCTGTGCTAGGTGCAGGTGCCCCAGTGGGCAGGGCTGGGCACTCTGGATCACAGCACACAGCCAAAAACTGGCATTTCTAGCCCTGTGATGGTTTACCTTCAGTAAATTGTAGGAGTTTGAATTTATTCTCATTGAGTCAGTGAAAGAGGGTATAATAACTGTCTCGGGGAGGGAGGAAAAGATGTGCATGTTGATTTGTTTATCTGGGTTGCTGTGGGTCATGTATTCATTGCTGGAGCACAGTGTGGCTCTTGCACATGTTTATTTACTTGCTAATGAAAAAGCTGCAGAATTTTGGAGGAAGGGCTGGGAACACAGATTTGATATCTGAATGCCTTCCATATTCATGCTGTGTGCAGGCAGATATTTCTTTATATCCCATTTTAAAATTCTAATCTGTGATGCTGTAGATGAGCTGTGGGATGGTGGCTGTCATTTCAGCTCATTTCTTATCATTTTAGTTTTAATCAGAAGCTAGTGCTAAACTTTATATAAACAGTGGTAAATCAACTTCACTGGTCTCATTGAGTAGTAATGAGGATTGTGATGTTATTCTTTGTAACATGAAATTTTGAACATTAAATTTTGACACAGTAAACCAATTTTTCAAGAATTCCTATCAAGAGTTATACAGAGAAACAGTCACATGAATCCAGGGTCATGGCTGCAGTTGACAGGAATCACATACTTTTGCTATCCAGGTTATAGGTGAGTGACTGACCTCACAGAATTCAGTAAGATTTTTATGAGTGATTTTACAGTCTCTGGCCTCTGATGTCACCAAGCTCCTTAGAAAAGAGGAGAACTTCAAAAGGAGGACTGTGCTGTATCAGAGCTCTCATTAAATTACTGAACCTTGTCCTCACCCTGTTTTCCAGATTGGTTTGTAACTAATCTTTTAACAGCACACAAAATCTGCAGGCCACCTGCTAGAAGGGGGGCTATTACCATTTAATAATATTTTCTCAACAGAGATACAAAAGAAATGCCCTGCAGAGTTAATCACAAATATCCATTGAGAATAAACATGCAGAATGTTACATCAACAGTGTTCCTACGTATGCAGCACTCCAAGCTCTGCTGCTATTAATAATATGTTGAGAAGGCATGGGTGTGTAAAGGAATGAAGATATTATATGCATATATATATATTTGTATGTACCCACCAACTGTATAACCTACATGCTAGACTTTACATAGCACTGTATCAGTTTCATCTTACTGCTGCCTGCAGGACTTCCCTGGACTTAATTACATGCTGGAAAATCTTTGCACCATCAAATGGTAGATATATTATTGAAAAGAAGAGCTTGGCTATGGCACAAGCTACCTTCAGGAGTGCTGACTGTAAAATGCTGGATGATGACTCTTTTTGCCAAGCTTGTTTGCCACATGTGCACCCCAAACCATCCTAGCTGCAGGTGGAAATAAAGTTAGGTCATCAGAGGGAGGGATAGATGTGTAGGCACCTGAAATTTATTTAGATAATAAACAGTTTCAGTACAGAAAATAATCCTTAAAAGCTGAGTCCTGGGGATTTCTTCAGAAGAGAACTTGCTTTTGCCCCTAGGAGCAAACCAATTTGCTTGAGAGAGCTGGTGAGCAAGCTGCCTGCTGCTGGCTGTGAAAGGAGCAGTGCTGTGAATTGCTGCAAAGAGTAGAACCCTGAAAAAAATTACATTTTTACAAGTCAAAGCTGGGTTACTTGCGTTACCTGGGTTACTTGTATTACTTGGGTTGCTTTTGGCACTACAGAGCTTCTTTTGCCCTGTCCTCTCCCTCCCTATTTTATTTTCTATCAAACAAAACTCCTGCCCTTGGAGGAGAGAAGATTCACAGTAATGAAAGCACACTTCTTGGTTCCCACCTGGTCTGCTGGGCTTTTTTTGCCCTTCACAGTTTCATAAACAACCACGGAGGAGCTCAGCTTTAGGTATGTCCTATATAGAGCTTTAGGTGTATCCTGTATGGAGCTCTGGGTGTGTCTACAGACAGGTGCAGCTCTGGCAGTCTAATGGGGCTGCAGCCAGTCCTCATTTATTTTTGGGTGATTTTTTTTGGTGAGATGAATTACCTGTGTTTGACTCCTGTGATAGAAGAGAAAGTTTTGTGATTAGCAGCTTTTAATGCTGTGCTGCACTGGAGAGTCAGCTCAGATCCCAGTGTGGGGCATTGGAGCTGGTGTTTGGCTTCAAGGCAGGAGAGTTGGGCTGTTGAAATCATCCTTCTGTCTCCCTGTGCTCCTGGCTGGCCACGTTTTCCCTCCTGTTGTTTGGCATTCATCAAAACACGGTGCTTGGAGAAGGGATTTGCTGTGCTCTGCAGGAGCCTCTCACAGTGCTCACTGAAACGGGGAGGAGCAGCAGTGTCCCAGTCTGGCTCATCATGGGAGGAGGCTTGGGCTGGATCTCTCTGGGTGTGAGGGTGGACCTTTACTTGACAACTTAGTGCCTATACTTGATGGAGATTAAATATATAAATAAAATAATAATAATAAATTATATTATAATAAATTATTTAGTAGTTATTATAATAGAATATAATTCTATTATAATAATTATATGAAAAAATATATATATGAGTATTATGTACTCATGTGTGTACTCCTATACTCATAAGTACACATACATATATACACTCATCTACTCAGGAGTATCTATACCTTCCACTTCCTCAGGAGTGATAAAATTGCTCTTTACATACCTGTAAAGAGTACAGGCAATGTGCATTGCCTGAACATGTTTGCAAAATTTAAAAGAGCAGGACATAGTTCTCTCTTCCAGGGACTTCTGTCCTTCCTCTAGCAGCCACAAGTTTATGTATTGGCTTTTTAGGTCCCAGGCTGCTAACTTGAGATGATATCACTTTCTGGGCAATTTGAAATGCAAATATTAGTCATAAATTTGAAGTGTATGTTTCTGGGTGGGAGACAGGATGCCAAAACCAACATTTATCCATTAAAATCAATCTTAATTACAACAGAGCTAAGTATTCTGATCTGACCACAAGATTTGCTTTGAGTTTCTTTATTGTTATTTATTTTTAGCCAGTTCATGTTTTTCTAGTGAGCCACATTCATACTTACTTAATTTAAAAAAAAAACCAAAACTGATTTCTGATTTTTTTTTTGTCGGGGGAGGGATTTTGTTTTGCTCAAAGTGGAAATGCAGAATTAATAATTTTGCCTTCCTTCCATGGATTTGTAAGGATATCTCAAAACTTGACTGAAAGCTCACACAGTGTTGTACATGTGTCTGCAAACACTAAGATAAGGTGTGCTGACTTAGAAAGGCCATGGAATAGAGATGACATTGCTGAGAGAGGGATTGAGCTAAAAACTATTTTCACCAAGTTTCAAAATATGGCCTTGCAAAAAGACCAGGTATTTTAGAGAATTAGAACTGTGAAAGATACATTGTAACAAGACCACATGGCATAAAAATATAGGTGATTAGTGCTAGAAGTATTAGCAGCATTGTGTAGGAAAAGTTAATAAGCTGAAAAACATAAGATATTGTAACCAGGATGGAGGTTGGCTTCTGATAGAATGGCATTGAGTTTTACATCTCTTGTGTCTCACCCTTCCTTGAGACTGATAATGGAATAAAATCTTTTAAACACTGTGGAAAAACGCCAATCACTTGTTTTTTAAATTTTTAAAAGTTTATTAGTAATAAAATGGTTACATAAATAATAATAAAATTAGGGTAATAAAAATTTGGACAGTTAGGGTTAGGACAATACAAGACGATAAAACAAAGGTTACCAACCAGTTCAGGTGCCCTCCTGGGCAAATTAAGCCCTGAAAGCACACTGGTTAACAGAGGATTAACCCTTAAAAGCCTGTTTTTACACCTGTATAACCTGTTGCATATTCATACATCTCATACACGATGCATAAATTCCATTCAAACAAAGGATTCTCTCTGTTCAGAGTCAACTTCTTTCTCTTAATCCGGTTTGGCGTCTTCAGGGCTGCGCGAGGAAAGAGAATTTGGTCTCTTCTGATAAGAAAGCAATAAATTCTTGTTTTTGAAAGATTTAGGTGTCCTGTGGCTGCCATCTCTGACAAGTACCCCCTTCCTCTCCTTAAAAAAATATCCCACATACATAGCCTCTATTGTAACTACAAAAGCTACATTTTAGCCACAAAACCACATTTACCATACTATCAAAATATTATTACAGCACTACAACAAAACTTTCTAACATAACACATATACTATTCAGTTTGATATTTGCAAAAAGCCAATATAATATGAATTTTTTACAAACACCTCTCAGTTGCCCCGTCTCTGTGAAAGCTAGGAAAACCAACCCTCCCTTCCCTCGCTTCTTTTTGTCCAGAAATAATAGCTTTTTCAGAGCCCTTTGCCTGAATGAAAGGCTGTATCTACCAGCTTGACCAGACTCCTCATGTAACCACCACAGATGTCATAAAGCACCTTTCTCCTCCCTGGGTCTGAGGCTATGGTGATTTTAATGGGTTTAAAGACAACTTCAGCATTAATAACAGCAACGTTCATTTATTTCTGTTGCTTCTGACAGGTTGTGCAGATGCTGCAGTTATTGTAACGTTGTGCACTTCGGATATCAGATGTACTTTGATAATTTTACAAGATTCGTTTTGCCTAATTATTTCATCCCTGTTTAATTCAGGTTGTCCTTGACGTCAGGGCAGCGCCAGGCACATGTGACATGGATTCCTGGGAAGGGATTTACATTCCTGGGCTTGCTGGGGCTTGCAGAAATAGCTCCTTCTTGCCTCAGACATCAACCAGCAGCATCTCTGCTGTCCGTGCCTCAGCCAGGTCAGGAGTCCTTGGCTTCTGCTGCACCTCAGCTCTTCCTGGCCTTGGTTGGGTGGTGGCTCTGGCTTTCCCTGAAAGCCATGGGTGACCCCAGGCAATGCTGCTCCAGACCCCTCCCTACACTCCTGAGGTGAATCTTCAGTTTGTAATGCTGGAGGATTTCCCTTGAAAGGGCTTGAAAAAGGGAGAAAATTGTGGACAGACCAAAAAAAAGTGGCTCTTCTTAGAGATGTAATGCATTAACTACAATCAGCAGTTGGGCCATGTTGCTTTTATTGCATTAGTTGGGTTTTTCTTATTCTAGCAAGCACAGTAGGGTTAAAATTAATTAAATTCCTCAATTTCCATTTTCTTAAATTCTTGTGTCTTTGTTGTTTTTTTAATTTATTTATTTAGTATTTATTATTTGTATTTTAAATTAGAGCAAAGGGTTTATTTAAAATGGCTGCACAAAAAGCAAAGAGTAGAAAATGAAATTAAAATGTGATGGAGGCAGAAATTAAGAAATTAATCAATTTATATGAAGGAAAAAAGTGGACTTTTATTTTTTAAAAAATTATTATTATTTTAAGGGCATCACCTTTTAAGTATTGCAAGTGGAAATAGGCAAAAAGTATTTAAAATCCCCCAACTCTCTCCTTTTTACCATTGCTGCTGGATGCACCTAGCTGGTCTCACAGCAAGTTCTTCTGCTGGAGTAGAGTCAGCGTGGACAGTCTCAACATGGGACAGCAGTGTTTTTGTTGTTCTCCAGCACACATCCTGCATACAAACAAGACTTAGAGCTCTGTGGTAATTTCAGGGCTGGGGAACAAAGTAATTGCAGCCAGGAAATTATTTTCTAATTGTAATGTACTGAACTTGCAGAGGAGGGATTATGTCCAAGGCAGATCTTCCTACGAACTTTTTCTAAACCCCTGTTTGTGTGTTTGGCCACCTTTTGGGGTAGCATTGGTGCCACAGGGAAGGAGGAGCCTTTCCAAAGCTCCATCCTGGCATTACTGGCAAGGTTCTTTGACTGAAGAGCACAGAAGATCACTTACCCTGCTCACTGGTGCTGATGTTGCGCTGAAAAGGAGGCTGGTGCATGCATTTGATGCCAAGCAGGCAAGTAATTACATGTGAGGGATTAAAAGTTTTGGAAATTTAGGTGTTTTGCTAATTCTGGATAGAAATTATTAATAAAGAGGTGAAGGAGAACCTAGGTTGCTACCCAGTGAATCTTAACAAGGTTTTGGGGTAATTGGTGGCTCGATTGCAAATCAAGTCTGTGCTCTGTTGGGTGGTTGGTATGCTGTGCTCCTTAAGTTGCTCTTGAACTGAAGGAGATGAAGGTGGTTATGTGCAGAAACATAATTTTACAAGGAAGGAAAATTGTCCCAATCATACTTATTGAGTTTGTTGCTTTTTTGGTCAACCTGAAGCACCATGTATCTTTTTTAAAAGGCTGAAATTACTCAGAATAACTGGATTTGTAGTTTTGAAAGTCAGTTGTAAAGTAATTTTGTGATCATTTTGCTGACTGAGACAGCAGCATGTTATATTTCTCCTCCTTTTGTCCCTGAAGACCTTCATAAAATGAGATCTTCTACCTCATGAACCCGTCAAAATGACTGCATTCTAAAGTAAATATGAAGGCATCAGTGAACATAATTTTCTTTGAGTTCAGTCCTGGTCTAATGGCTTTGACAGAACATCCAGTTAATTTTGCTCTAGGCTTCTGCTGCAATCTATCCTAAGGAAATTACTGAGGATGATCAGATTTCTTTGTTTGTGAGAGGTGAATGCTGCTGAGTTGCCTGCTTGCTGGTGTTGCCACGAGCTGGGGTTGCTTTTCCAGAGAGCGTGCAGAGGAGCAGGGATGCACAGATAGAGAGTTCCTCTATGGGAGGAATACCTGTTGTCCTGGAATTCCTCAGGCAGTCACTGCAGGTGTCTTTAGTATGGCATTAGCTCTCCAAATGTGCTTTCACTGGCCTGCAGTAGGGGCAGTGCTTCAGAGACCTCCTCTAGTAGTTGTGCGTCTGATCCCTCCTTGCCCTCCTAAAAATTTACTCTACCTTCCTGTTCCCAGCTGGTAAGCACAGCACAGTGCTTTCCCTGCATTTAAATGCCCCTGGGTGAAAAGTCAGGCATTAACCATTAAGCCACTTGGGCTAGCCATATTTACTGGCCCAGAGGCTCACCTGTTGCATGGTGGAAAGTCATTGCATTCTGTACACCAGCAATGCTTTGCACGGGCCAGCAGAGAAGCTGATGTGGAGCTCTTGGCCCAAAAATTTTGTATACCTCACAGTTAGGTGCTTTGCATATAAATGTTGGAAAATGGATGGCTTGGTTGCCATCTTGTAATTAATCCACAGGGTCTTGCCCTTAGTAGCATTTGTGTGTTCTTGGGTGGTGGTCCAGCTGTTTGAAATTTATGTTTCCTTCAGAAAAACATCTTAAAACAGAGAAGAATGGGGAGAAAGTCACTTGTCTTTATAAAGAAAAAAATATACCGACAGCATGTGTACACAAGAAGCAAGAAAAGTTGAGTATCATAGAATCACAGAATGGTTTGGTTTAGAAGGGACAATAAAGATCATTTAGTTCCACTCCACTGGAATGGGCACCTTCCAGTAGACCAGGTTAATCAGAGCCCCATCCAACCTGGCCTTGAACATTTCCAGGGATGGGGTATCTACCACTTCTCTGGGCAACTTGTGCCAGTGCCTCACTACCCTCACAGTAAAGAATTTTTTCCTAATATCTAATCTAAATCTACCTTCTTTCAGCTTCAAGCCATTCCCCCTTAGCCTATCAGTATATACCCTTATATACCCTTTTAAAAATCAGCTTCATGTAGTGGAAGGGAAACAAGAAATAAAGCAATATCCCTTGCTAACTGGGAGCAGGGCTCTTGCAGCAAATCCTGACTGAGGCAAATTCTCCTCCTCCTCTTCACTTTAACACAGCAAAATAACGCTGCCTTTCCCTTTTCCTGAATTGGTCCTCCTCCATGAGCCCTGATCCTGCTGAGTACAGAGCATAAATACATAAAAATATTCTGTGTTGGTAGTTTTGAAAACAGTGTGTTTAGAATCAAAAAGAATATTCTGAACAAATTGGTACAGGGACTGTGATCTGGAACTACTGTACTCTTGCATTCTAAAAGCAGTAATTTTGGACTTTGAGTCTCAATTTACTCTTAAAAGAAAAAGGTTGTTTAACCTTAAAAGGAATAAAATGGAGCACAAGTTTACTACCTAGCTTTTAATATCTTTGCAGAAGACATATGTTTTGCAATAATGTCAGTGTTTTTAAGTTTTGTTTCATCATAAAATAGGCTTTTTGAGTAAATTGTTTAATCAGAAATGTTGGCAGTAAAACACGGTTTTCATTTTCTCCAAAATAGCTTCGGTTGTTGTTTTTTTTGCACAGAATATTTATGGAAAATCTTCCTATTTTATGTTTTCTGTGAAGAAGAGTTTATAACTGGTTCAGTAAACTATTTCATGCTTTTGCTAGTGATCTCACTGCATTTTTAAATGGTAGACATCAAAATCCGTAGTCATTCCTTAGAGAAGGTAGTTTTCCATCTTCCCCATTGCTCTAAGCCTAAGGAGGACAAGCACAAATCCGGCTATGCCATTCCCAAGTTTACTCAAGGGTGATGCTCCTGGGTGCTGCTCTGAGCCAGCTGAGCTTTTCTGGGCCGTTGCCTTTATTCATCTCCCTGCATTCATCTCCCTGCATATCCACAGGGCAAACATTTAGCCAGGAATGCGAAATGTCCCGTTTTAGAGATGGACAAAGCCCTCCACCGCCTACCTCTTCCCCACCGTATTTACTGCCACAGTCGGCGATGGTTTGCATCACAATCACCAAACCAGTTCTCCAGGAGCTGAAGGACTTTATCTTGGGAGTTACTGAGGTATTCCTTTGTTGCTGCAGCCAGTTGTTAGGCAGGGTTTGCAGACAGTCCTGCAGGTTGGGAAACACTCAGTAGATGCCATATGCTGATTTCCAGCCCTCCCTGTAGAATCACAAACTCAGCCGTGTAGGTTGTGCTGCCCGGCCAGGTGTTTAAATCCTCTTAGTCAAAGACAATATCCCTCTTTTAAAAACTACCTGTTATGGCGAATTCTTGCATAGGCATCTTTCTTTTTATCTCAAAAATACCCCAGCCTCTTCTGAAATCAGTGTTTCGTTCTGTGAAGGAAGATGTTTCAACGGGAGTAGTTGAGTTGCTGGTTTCTGCGTTGATGAGACCGAGTGAAGAAACCCTGGAATATGCCAGTGAAAAAGTTAGCAGAAATTATAAATTCAGATCTTTTGCTTAGTGTCTTAGTGAGCTCTTTGAACCTTTCTACTGATTTACTTTTCTGCTTCTGAGTTTTGCACTTCCAATATTGTTTCTCAAAATCAATGATGCAAAGAAAAGCGTTGCTAGAAAAAGAGAAAATGTGGGTTTTTCCTGGATTTTTTTTGGTTATAGTTTTTTCCATCTCTCTTTTTTTTTTTTCTTTCTCATCCATTACAGGCTAGGAACTGAAATGACCAGTAATTCATGAAGTTTAAAAAAAATTAAATAACATGAAAGTTTAATTGTTCTTTGCCTTTAGGGAGTATCTGTGGCTAATTCTTGTTGATTTTGGGATGAAATAGGAGCCTAAACACCTTTTAAAATTCTTTCTGGTAGCACTTAGGACACTTTGTAAGTTAGTGGGATTTGTGTACTTACGTCAATGAAGGACTTATGAAAATCATATTGAGCAGTTTTAGAGGCAGACCCACCAGTGGAAGCTGTGGGAATTTGTTTTTCTTAGTTGCTTAGGCGCTGCTGATAATCTGAAATGATTGCAGGTTTCCTATGTACAACTTAAAGTCCACTTCCTTTGCCCCAGGATCATTTTCCTCTGCCTTTTCTGTTTCATGGTAGAAGCCATGGAGGCTCTTCATTTTTCTGAAAATAAGGCAATGCACAAGAAGGTGTGCTTCCCTGAAGTGATATAGAAATCTTAATTACAAAGACTGAGGAGAAGAAAAGCATTCTGCAGTTAATACAGCATGTATTATCACTCTGTGGGCAAGCAGGCAGATCAATTCTTATCTGACTATCAAAATAAATTCACACTTAGAAGGATCCAAGGCTCCTCTGCGGGCTGGTTGCATCCTGCTTGTTGGGAAGGGCTAAACCTGCCTCCAGCTTGGCTACTGCTGACTGTCCTTGTCGAGGTACATGTCTGTAATGCCTTGCATGCAGAAAAATCTGATTTCAGTTTCAGGTGAAGCTGCGATCTTGACAAGCATTTTTTCCATCCCTTTGTAAAAATATTTTTGGTTTGTCATGAGGTTTTGGTTTTTTGTTTGGTTGTGTTTTTTTGTTTGTTTGGTTGGGTGGTTTTTAAACATTTTTTTAAGTGTTTTGTTTGCACAAACCCATACATTTGGGGCAGGAGCAGCAGTAAGTCTCATAGCAATGGTTTTAGAAGGGTTTCCTTGGAGGAATGCTGGATGAACTTTCAAAAGGCAGGCCGGTGCCTCATAGCAGGAATGTTTTCTGCTGAAGAGTTACATTGGGTGAAAATAACTCTTCCCTAAAACAATCCTCATCTATCCTTTGCTGTCTGCTTTCTGCCAGCTTCCATTGCTGCTGATGGGGTCCAGCCAGAAAAACCATTAAAGCTAGACTAGATGGGAGATGGGTCTTTTGAAAATCTGCCTCTAATGTTAGAGCAGTCAAAAAAATACAGCTGAGTACGTGCTGTTAGTAAGTAGTGGTACAGAGCATGACTACCATTTTCCATTTCCATTAATCTTCCATTGGAGTTCATTGGGCTAGTTTAAGCCAGGGTTAAAGCTGGACATGTTCCAGCCCTGGATTCTTACCTGTGTTGCTGTAGGACACAGATAAATGATGTGGCAGCAGCTCTTTTTAAGGTGAAAAGAACTGTTTATTAAAATTTTACTTTAATTTTATATTTTCTTGAAATGTCAGTGTCATTGGAGGGTGATAGTGTCACCTCCTCAATGCCACTGGGCAACTCAACAGTCTATTAAAGTTGCTCGTCCTCTATAAAATAATGAAAGCAATAAGTTATTTACATGAAGTGCGAGAGAAAGTTCTGTACAAGAATATAAACATCAAAAAAACTGTAGAAAAACTTGAAAAAATCAAGACAACATACCTGGAATGACAGCCTCAGTGTGGCAACAATTTTAAACTTACTAGAAGGTTCTGAGTGCCTATAAAAATATTTCTGAAGCATTGCTTTCCAGGGGTAGAGGTGTATAGATGAGATATGCCCTTGGCTTCATGCGTTGTATCCAGAGGGGGTCTGAAATTTCCTAGTGGTTTTTGATTAAAAGTAATCTATAATAACAAATGCTGGAACAAGCTGAAACAAAAAGTGAAAAAAATTCAACCTAGGGAGCCTGTTTTGGTTCTAGGAGTATTTAATAATCGTTAGACCTTAAATATTGGAATTAAGGGTTTGTTTTCTGAATGCTGCTGCCAGCGAGTATGCTTTGGGATGCTGTAGAAAAGCTGAGGGATTCACCTGCTAAATTTAGCTCTTCTCCACTTAAAAATCTTTTTCTTGCTTCTTTCTGAAAGCATTTCTGAGCAGATTTTCCTCCCTTAAAATACAGGGTGGTGTAAAAGATGTAACATAACCCTCCTAAACAAACATACACGCTTATCCCCCCTCTCACCAGCTTTATTTACAGAGATCCTCCAGACCTCTCCAAGCCCCTGCACGAGGTTTCTTCAAAGGGGAAAACTTTCAGAGACTTAAATACTTACTTTGAATCGGTTGTAAAGATTGCAGCTTCTGGAGCAAAGCCTAGCTTTTGCAGGAGTCTGTTGGCCAGGTGTGAGAATCCGTGGGCTGCTGGCCAGTATCAACCCCATACATCAGGTCTGTGGGCCAGTGTAAACCCAATAAAGCATCTTTGAGGTCTTGCAGCTTTGAAGTTTGGGAAAGGAGCCTTGCCAGCCCTGGAGAAGGGGACTCTGAAGTTGGAAACGACCATGATTAGTTTAGGAAGGATTTGCTGGCTTGATGTTTCGCTGTGGGATGCTGCAAACATCCCGGCAAAGAGGCTGTTTGCTGCTGCACTGAGATTCCTGATTTCTCTCCTAACTATTCCTAAGTCTCAAGTAATCATTCAATGAGCGATTTTTATAGCACTTCTGGTTTATATTCCAGACTGTCTGGTGGTATCAATCTTGATTTTCTATGAAATATCAACTGATAGTATAAATGTGTTTTTAAGTAGCAAAATGCCGTTGAGTTTAATATGAAAATGAAGCCATATTGGCAGAGGCTAAATTACATGCTGGATTTAGAAAAGAGAGCGTGAATTGATCCCAAGCTGATGTGAATTCCTGAGGGTGGTTATTGCGTTTATTGCTAAGGTGGGTGATGTGATGAGTTCACGTCATCTCTTTTGCGCTGGGAACCAAGGATAATGTGTCCCTTGGGAGCTGGCTTCAATTCTTATTTTCCTACTGTAAAGCTCTCCTTCTGAGCATGGGCCCAAGATCTGTCCTGAGTTGGGATAGGTGTGGTTTATTAGCTGAGTCCAGTATCCTGTCTCAAAAAGTATTGGCCAGCTTTCTACACCAGGGAGAATTTTGAATCAATCTGTTAGTTTTGATCTACCATTTCTGTAGCGGCAAGAGCTTTACTGAGTGAGGTTGCTTTTGACCTTTCCAAAGATTCTTCTGGTTGTCATTAGTCTGTCTGGGTGAACGGAGGAGTTGGCGGCCGTGGCAGATCCCCAGCTGTGCTTCCTGCTCCATTTGGAGACAGAGATGCGTGCACCAAAGTGGCTTTTCATTTCTTCTGTTCAACTTCTGTGGCTCTCTGCTCCCCAAGTGCTGATACAGTAAATCTTTGCTGAGGTCTGCAGTTTTCTAAACTTATGTGTGATGCATCATCAGGATGGTGCTAAAGCAATCTGTAAAAAGATGTTTGCTGTACAGGTAAGCATTTCTTATTTGTCTCCACTATCAAATGAAGTGCAATATTTTCATATATTTTGCATTTATCCAGCTATCTTGGTGCATAAGTGATGCAATTCCTTATGTAATTTTCCTTACTAAGAACTAAGAAGTAATACATTCTTCATTTTAAATACAGTCCTCTTTTGTGAGTACTTTGGGGATCAGTTGGTCCTTTTCTTATTACTGTCTAGTTTACTGTGAAGAGATCTGGACATTGGAATTTTGGCATGTATCAGGTTTGAAGTTGCTTCACTTTCCCATAGTAGATGATGATGGTTCTGTCAGACAAACCCTGTTAAAACGTGTTCATTGCTCAAAATGGAAACATGAACAGCTGCTCATTGCTTGTCTGTGTCTTGGCTAATTTTTAGGGATGGGTTTGTTCTCATTTAGTAGCAGTTGTATGATAGCTGTCAAAATGTCTGATTATTTATAATTTATAATAATAATAATTCTACTTCAGTGTTTAATTCATGTTTCTAAATGGCCTAATGTTGCTCATGAAGTGTCAACAGAATTACTTGAAATTGATGAGGAAGTACTGTTACTCTGAAACAGAAATTTGAGCATCCCTGGATATAGGAGGAGCCTTTTTTTGCCTACTTGTATATTTTGACCCTCTTTGCTGTCACAGCTGATCATTTAATGAATTTTTGACATGGAATTCTTCCCATTCTGTTGTCTTACAGGTGTGGAGCCAGAGCACAGTGATCTGTTGAGTCATGTAGGTGCCCTGGCTCCCTTCCCATTTGGCTGTGCTCCCCCTGAGCCATAGAAATTGTGTCTGTGGTTGTAACATCATTGTAAGGTGGTGCTGGTGGTGGAAAGTGTGCTTGCTAAGTGATGCAAGAGCCCTCCACAATTTATAGGATAATTACTTGAGCTGGGTAAGCAGAAATTGAGGGCTCGTTCCCCTCCCAAGGCTTGGGGTATCATGAGAAAAAACGTGAAGATAAAAGAGTCTCTTGGTCTGCCCTTCCTCAAGGGCTAATAAAACATTTTAAAATACTGCCACCTTCTTGTCAATGGCTCAGTCCCCTTGGCTTTCTAGGAAGCTTTTTGCTGGCACCAGAAAGTGATGCTCATATCCCTGAGCCTCTCCCCTTCAAGATATCTAGTCATAGTTGTTTGTGTGTGAAAAAATTCCTGGAGAATTTTATCTCCCAGTTAAATCAGTTCTACCTGATGGATTTGCTTATATAATTTTTTAAAAAAAATTTATTCATTTACTAATACTAAAAAAAAAAATGTAAAACAGGGGTTTCCTAGTAGCATGATGGTTTTTTGTTTGCATTGCTCCTGAAAGTAAGTGAAAAGCCACTTAAACAGGACTCAAGTCTCCTCGTAACATAGAGGTCCTGTTTGGATCTCTTCATGCAGCCTTGCAGTAAAATAATTTTACATTTTCCTTTAAATATATTTGTTTCTACATGTGGACCTGATGAATAGGTTATTAAGATTTCAGCAGCCCTCACAATCCCTGAGAAAAGGAGGAAATTACAGAGATACTGGAGGGAAACGCTGTGATCTGAATCACACTGAATTGTTGAGCAGAACCTCCCAGAGAAGCTTGTTGATAACCTCCTCCCTTTGCTGGGAAAACAGCTTTGCTGATACTTAGGGTATGCACAAAACTCTGTCTCATGATCCAGGAGGATAGGGAGGAGGTGAGGGACAGAGAAAGCTTGTTCCCTGGGCCAGTCAGCTTAATAGCTGGCTCATGGTGCCATGTGGGTGAGCAGTCTTGGTAAAGGAGGATCAAAGGAACAAGATTTTAGGGTCATTGCTGCTGTACCAGCTCCAAGCAACAGCTTTGGCACTGAGCAAGGACGTCTGTTTTCAGGGCCACCTGGGAAATAGCACTGTATTGTTTTCCCATCCTAGTAGTGGCAGAGCTGGTGGGTAACTGGTAGTGACTTAAATAAACCCTTTCCTGCTTTGGAGATCAGAAGGGTTGTGGCATTTCTCATTTAACTCGATTACTGTAGCCTGTGGTTTGAAGGGAGTTTTTGTCTGTTGAGCATAATTGTAATTCCCTACATTTTAAGCTCAGATAACTAAGGCTGAGTTATAGAAGTCTGCTTTTCTATATCTTAAACAGGAACAATTTGTATCCAGAGGGAAAATAGTCTAGAAATGCAGGTATTTCGGTGAGATACAAGTGAAATAATGATTGTGTTGTGTTGGGCAATTTATCTAAATGCTTTTTACCTTGGAGCTGTGCATGGACTGACACCCCCGTGGGCTCCAGACTGACCTCTTTGGTGGGTGCTTGAGATGACATGCAGGGAAGGAATTTTCACTCGATCATTTCGAAGTTTTAGAGTCTCAAGTGTGCATAGCTGAGGCGTCATTATGATAAGAATCTTGAAAATTTAAGAAGCACTAAGCACTGTATTTGTACGAGATGAGCAACTTTAAACATTCACTTTTAAGGCAAAATTATTTCTAGAATTTATCTTCTTGACCTGCTGTGTAACTACAACACGTAGTTCTAAATATAACATTTTTATAAATGACCATTCCTGTTGCCAGTAATAGGTCTTATGCAGTGCATTGCCATGACACCTGACTTGCTAGAAGTACAAGTTTTTATTAATGGGCAGATAAAGTTGCTGTTGCATTGCATCTTGTGGTCATTGCCTCCTGGAGTATAAATACACATAATAATGTTGTTTAACGTGACACATACTGTTTCACCATATTGACATTTCCATTCTAATGCACTATACCTGTCTGTTGAGGCTACCTTTAATGTGCACCACGAGCATAAAAATCATCAGCAGAAAAGAAAAACAACCCACTTGAAGAAATTATAGCTCGTTTAGCATTGTATTACTTCTGGGAAAGTTTTATTTGTAAGTGAACAAATGTTGCAGTTCTTCAGAGCGTGCTCCAAACCTCAAAATGTGTTGTGCAACCAGCGTAATAAAATGGTGATTGGGCCATAGGAAAGGTGTTGTGTCTCCTAGAGAGAAAATTGCTCCTTCTTACTCATTTAGCCGATGGCTGTTCTAAAGGAGATGCAGTCACCGAGTACTGGAGTTGAATTATGCACAGCGCCCACTTAGGTGACTCTCCATCTTTATTGAATTGAATGGAATATCTTCTACGTGAAATATGGAGGGAGTAGAGGGAAAGTGTCTAGAGATGCCAGGGGAATAGAGCTAGAAAGGACCAGGGGGCTTGGGGAATAGGACTCCCAACACAAAGAAGTGCTGTAGAGTCTACTGTTTTCATCGGGGAGCAGAGCTCATTTTGTTTTTGTTTTTTATTTTGCTGTAAAATTTGAGAAGAGAGGGTGGAAAACCAGTGAGATAATTCCTTTTTTGGTACTCCTGAAGACCACTGGGGGAATTCAAATTTACAACACAAAATTTAAAAGACTCCTATTGCATAAGGTAAAAATACCATCCTTGGATATCTTGGAGAAATAAAATCATGTGCCAGCGTATTCCTTCATGCTGAGCATCTCTTTCCCCCTCTGCCCTGTGGGTACTGCTTGTGCACTGCAGTACCAAGATCAGCTGTAGCTTCATTTTGCCCAAATCTTTCACACCTTCCTATGCAGCTCAAATGAAGTAAATTCATAAGTTTTTTGAGGTTTTTTTTTCCTTTTTTTTTTTGTCCCCAGACAAGTGGTGCTTGTGCTTTGACAAGAGTAAATAAGAAGTGACATAGTCGTCAGGAGTGGCTCTGAATTGGCCCTTGTCTCCCATTGTGTCCTTTGCCAATTAAAGGTCATTCACAGGGCACAGCAGTGGGGACATAGGGGCTAAGCCTATTGTCCACACATTAATGTTCACTGAGATCAGAAGCAGCTGAAAAATTCAGGGGCTAAAACCAGTTTTTGTATGTTGGCAGGGTGATGCTGGGAAAAGAGGCACATGAGCATTCCTGCCCAAGGATGCAGTGCTGTCACCAGCACCCAACTCTGCTTGATTTTCCCCCAAGTTCCTGCTGGCTCTCTTACCTTCCTCTGTGTCTTGCTGGTGGTGCTTTTTGGGACAGGCACTCAAGCTTCTTGTTGGTGTCACTATGCAGATGGGATGCTGAAGGTGCTGGCATGGTAAGAGCAGACCCACTTCCCAAGAGTGTGTGGCTCCACTGCTTTCTTCCTATACAACATTTCTTTGGAGGATTTCAGGGCTTTGAAGGCAGTCATGGTTTGAAGGTTGTGACACTCTTGTTGGATGATCTGTTAGGGTCTCTGTTTTCGATATGGCAGAACCAAGTGGAGAGATGTTTTTGCTTCAGCACAATGAAATCTCTGAATTTTGGTAAGAGCTTAAAGGGGTGGTGTGGAGCAAGTGATGCCCAGTGCAAAAAATGAGTAATAAATGGAGAATTTTGAACTGGGAGGACCAGCTGTGTTTGGGGGCAACTTCTCCCATGTCTTAGTGGTTTACTTACTGTTAGGTTCTTGTATTTTCAGTACTTCTGGTGTGTCTATTTACCATTCTGGCAATTTTAGAAAGCAAATAGTGAAAACTTTGTTTCTCCACTGCCTTTTTGGAGGCTTAATATATTAAGAGAATGGAAATGAGCAGCTAAAATACAGTCACTGCCACGCCATGTATCTTTGTCCATAAATTACCATTGGTGAAGGCAAAAGGCTAAAGTGGGGTGGACAGGGAAAGATGATAGGTCTGGGACTGGAATTAAGAGTTTTCTTAAACAGAATGCGTCAGAGATCAGACAGCTACAGAAGCTGAACTGGATAGCACCACAGACCTTTTGGCCCTGGTTCAGTGAAAGCCAAGGGAGAGATAAACTCAAGGCAAGAGCAGAAGTGAAGACATCATGTCTGGTCACTCTGACCCTCTAATGCTGACTGCTTTGACGAAGGAAAATGCAACGAGGACTTTACTGGCAAAAGAGATAACAAAGGACATTACTAGCGTAAGAAGAATAATCAGAAGATTGTGTTTCTAAAGGGGACTGGGACAGAGGGGTCAGAGTGGAAAATTTTGTATGAACGTAGTGACCTGTAAATACTGGTAAACTGTGAAATCAACTGGCTTTGCTTTCCTGGCATAAGTGGAGTCTGTGTCAGTCAATCCTCGCAAGAAGGGAATTAGATAGCAGGCTTCCCTTTGAGCATGCAGCATGGGTTGACTCTGACTGTGGTGCTTCCATGGGTTAATGCCAGGCTCAGGTGTGATCCTTTGAATTTGTAGCTGAGATGGAGGAAGTAATAGTGTAAATGTGCCAAGGCAGCAGGATTAATAACAGGAGTTAAACAGTATTTCAGGAGACGTCACTACTCAGAAAACATACATCTCCAGCCTCTTCAGCCCTGCATTGTTTTGTAGGGGCTTTATTTCATGTTGGGCATGACAATTTGATAGCGGATTTTCTTCACCTTATGTTCTCTAGGCAACTTCTCAATGTGGCTGTCATATCTTGTTATCTTTTGTACCATGAATCACGTGGCTTAATTTTTAAAAAAATTCTGGTGCAGCTCCTGGAATTGGAATATTTAGTACTGATTTTGCCATTCATTAAAAAAATAATTTTCAGCAATTATATTTAGTACCCAGTGTCAGCAAAGGTGCACTGAATTCTTTAGAAAGATATGCTGATGAATCCCTCTTGCGCTCTGAGTACTGCCCAGGGGACTGAAGGAGGCCAGGAGCTGAAGATGCTCTTTAGCCATAGGTTTCTGCTGCATTTTTATTGTTGTCTAATCAGTGTTTCCTCGGAGAAACAGGATGAGCTGATGAGGCACCTGTAAAAATTAATGTCAGGGCGACTTTTTCTTCCAGGTCTGAGTAGCATCCCAAGGTGAAAGCCTGGTTCCTTTGAAAGGATTGCCAAATTCACATTGACTGGAGGCAGTCAGTGTAGCACAAGCAGATTTTATTGCACTGCTTGCAGCTACAGCATTATAGCAATTGGCAAAAGAGACACCACAGGTACTATTGACTTTGGCTGCTGCAGTAGGAAGCGCATGGTTTAGTAAAATGAATGCCTAAATGAAAGGAAAGATAACCAGTGTAATCATCCTGTGCAGTCCTTGATGTTATCCATATAGATGTGTGTCATGGCCAGGTTTTTGGCAGAGCTCATGCAGCGGGCAGGGGAGCCTGCAAGAGGTTAAACCCTTGACAGCCCCTCAGCTGATGGTCCCAAACATGAGGAGGAGGGAGCAGAGCTGGAGGTGTCCCTCAGTGGGTGTTGGTCCCTCCTCCCCTTGCCCAAGAGTGCCATCCTTCTGATTTATGGTGCCCGCCTTTGCTATCAGCATTACTTGTGTCTACTGTCTTAATTTCTCATGCCTGACAACCTTCACGGGTGAGCTGGCTTTCCACTCCTTGATCCAGAACACTTCTCAGTTTATTGCTCACACAACAGAGTCTTTTAATTGAATTTATATTTGTTTGGATAGCACTTGTCAGTGTGGCATGAATCTTCATCAGGTTCAATTGTCTTTCAGGGAGCAAGCTCCTGTGTAATCCCCAGTGCTCCAAAACTGGAATGATTCTTCCCGCTTGAGAGGGAAGGAAGCTGCTTTGGAGAATGGCTGTCTTTTTCCAGTGCCCATCCAGTGCCTTGCACCATCAAGCTCTTGTCCCATACTGGAGATCATTAATAAAGTTGTGATGCTGGGTTATTTTTGTTTTTTAAAATTCAAATTAAATATTTGTTTAAGGTAATTGTAACTGCACTTACTTTTAATACTGGTGAAGATGTACAGTATTTTTAATACTTGTGAAGAGATATGCCAAGGCATCATGCTGGAAACCCTGAGATGAATGGGGTTGTATGGTCAGATGCTTCCCCTTTGCACACTGGTGGACCAAAGTCTCCTGTGGAATAAGCAGCTCCCCTTTTGCAGAGTCTGGGTTGAAAGGCCCTAAGACCTTGAGAATTACTGACACAGGAAACATGGTAACAGTACTGGAAAAGGGATAAAAGAAACAGTACCGTAGTAATTCAGTTAACAATATGTTCACAGAATGCATTCATAACTCTTCCTACTTGGGGACACAATTTGCTTGCTGTATTATGCCAGTAGAGATAACCCCTAATTCCTTTCGTATCCTGTTTTTGAATCATTTTGTTAAACAAAGGCCTTTGAGTCCTCCTTTGTTGCTGAGAACAAATGATGAGATTTTGGGGACTGTAGCTACTTTTGTTATTCACAAATTCCAGAGCCTTTCAAAATTCTTCATCATTCACATTCTGGGCTTCACCACACAATCATTCATTATGTCAGCAGCTGCCTGGGGAGTCTCACTTCAGCTCATTCAGCCAAATAATAAGCACTGGGATAACTGCTTCTGCATTAAAATAATAATAAAATAATAAATAGAGGTTCTTGCATGTGAAGAACAATGTGGCTATCTTCTGCTTTTTGACACATCCCTATGTTGAAATCAGTGATTGGTTTTGCTCAGTGTCTACTTTGGAATGAACCTGGCCATTTGGGAAATTATGTTTTTGATGCAATCAAGCACTTCAGTTCTGCCCATTTTTGGTGCTTTTTAATTATGTTTTGTTTCTCAGATACCTCTTCTGTATTCCATTCATTTGACAGGAGAATTTGGATGCTCACCTTAATCAGAAGATCAGGTGTATTAGCATATATGTGTATAGCCATGGAGATAACACAGCCCAGCAAGCACAAAGTGGTTATTTGTGGTGTGGAAGCAGGATTGCAAACAAATGAGTGACCAGCAGAGCGAATGTATATCTTTTAGTGCAACTGTTTTATTTTTTCAAGTGAGTGCATCCAAGAACCTAATAATAATATTAGTGTGAGGCTTCATTCTTTCTCTTTAGTTAGGATAAGGAATGTAATTTGCAGAGTGAGGCAGGATTATTCCTTCCATCTCCTGTGCAAACAGGGTGCTAGCTGGCTTCCCGTGCAATATGCAAATATCAGCATCCCATCGTGCAAGGTATCTGTGCTGCAATCTGCCTGGTAGCAGACTAATCCAGGATGGCTTTATCCAGATGTCATTCTGTCCTGAAATCTGAAGTGATACACCCTGCCTGTGCCGTTGCCTCATTCATCTAAGTGAAATTTGCATGCTGATTCAGCTGAGCAAAGGGAAGCCGCCTTATGGCTTTTCAGGGATGTATAGCTTTCCATACATCAGACAGGCGGTGCATGATGTTGCCACCTTTTGCTGAACTCTTCCCGCCTACACAGATAGTACCACATGCAACTGAAACCCACTGTTTGTGTGGCAGCAGTTCTGTCTGTTAGAGGAAGTAATTTGGCTGTTTATGGGAGATAGGTAGGAAAAAAATAAACTAGTTCATTTTTATTACTTTTTTTTTTTAAGTGAGCATGAGAACAATATGGAAGTGAACAAATGTTCCCAAAGACTGGTGTTCGCCAATTGTAAGACAGGATGTGGAAAGGTTTGGTGAAGATTTTCTCTGTGAGCATGAATACACTGGACACAGTTTTCTTCACCCGTCCAGCTGGCCTCACTCCTTCTCCTATGTACACTGGGCAACAAAAAATAGAAAGGGAGAAGAAAAGCATTTAAATTGTATTTGTAGCTGTTGTTCTTCTTGGTGAAGCATACAGAGCTTCTATTTTCAAATGACAGAATTTGTTTTAAAATATTAGTCCAGCAACAGGAGCTCCTTGTACCCTGCCACCTCCTCTGTGTCTTGGAGATGGGGATGTTGCTTTTTCAACTTGAAGCTGAGCTTTGATCTGCACACTCTCCACTGTTGCTCACCTCAACCGTGCTGTGGCCACTCCATATTTATGGGCAAGCACTTTTTTGTCTATTTCTTTTTCTTCTATTTTTTCTGGGTTTTTTTGGGGTCTTTGGTTTGGGTTTTTTTTTCTTTTGAGTAATGGAAAATGTCCTTAACTGTTGCATGTTTGGTGAAGAGAGTGTTTTCTATTTTCCTTGAAGAGCTGCTAGCTCAAGTGAGCCCCCTCTTAGCTGGGTGTTCTGTGGCAACACAACTGGCAGTTATTTACATAGTACATGTTTTGTTGGCCTTTTTTTTGGAGGTGGTGTTGATCTGAGCTTCGTAACCTCTTGTGCAACTCTAAACCCAAACAACAGGCCTTGTGAGCCGCATTCCTAACTTGTACATGTAGCAAAGTGCCTTATCCTCCCTCCTTCCACACCTCCTACACCCCAGTTTGGCTCCCAGCCTTATTCCTTCTATTTCTACACCTCCCTGCTTCATTCTCTGCAGAGGACGCTCAGCCTACGCTTTCACATAGCTTTTACATCTCAAAAGGGCACGGTTTTGATGACTTTCAGGTGGTCTGGGCCCCAGCCTCAGTGTCCAGCAGCTTCAGCCTGGTTATTTGTAAAGTATTTCTTAGTCACTCCCTGGCTGCTTCACCTCTTACTCAGTTCTCTGCCCAATCTTAACTTTTAGAGTGTTTTTCTACTTTCTTTGTGTTCATACAGTGAGGTTGGAAATGCCCTTTTTTCCCCCTACTTGCCTGGAGGAGAGTTGGAGAGGTGGTGTGAGTGATGGCTCTTCTTGGGTGAAGTCAGTGCTGGGCTTCACCAGTGCAGAAAGGCAAAGGGCTCTTTTAGCAGGTCTTTCAAGCAGCATTTGTGAACCTACATAAAATATCCCCTCTTATCTTCCCCAGAATACCCAAGGCACATTGTAAAGTGAAGTGGGCAGCAATCTTCATGGCCAAATCTAAATGTGTCTTGCACTAGAGCTAGATATACTCAATAACAAAAGACATTAAAAAAAAAACAAAGGCAATAGATTCTGATGGGGAAAGTTCCTTTGCAGAATTTGAGTGGCTGAAAAGCTGCGTGGGAGAAAAGAACCTGGGATGCTGGGAGACAGCAGCTGAGCATGAGCCAGCGTGTGCCCAGGTGGCCAAGAAGGCCACGGGCATCCTGGCCTGGGTCAGCAGCAGTGTGGCCAGCAGGAGCAGGGCAGGGATTGTCTGCCTGTACTCAGCACTGGTGAGGCTGCACCTCGAGTGCTGCGTCCAGTTTTGGGCCCTTCCCTACAAGAAAGACACTGAGGTGCTGGAGTGTGTCCAGAGAAGGGCGGCAGAACTGGAGTGGGGTCTGGAGCATGAGTCTAATGAGGAGCAGCTGAGGGAGCTGGGAGTGTTTAGTCTGGAGGAGACCAAGGGGGATCTTATTGCTCTCTAAAATTACCTGAAAGGAGGTTGTATAAAGGTAAGGGTCTGTCTTTTCTCACAGGTAACATGTGACAGGACAAGAGGAAATGGCCAGAGGAGGTTTAGATTGCACATCAGGAAAAATTTGTTCACTGAGAGGTGAAGACTGTTCACTGTTCAGGTGAACATTTGTTCACTGAGTGGTGAGTCATTGGAATGGGCTGCCCAGGGAAGCAGTGCAATCTGCATCACCATAAAGAGTTTATGTGTTTATGTAGCACTTAGGGACGTGCTTTAGTGGTGACTGTGGTGGTTCTGGGTTAATTAATGGTTGGACTCTATGCATTTTAGAGAGTTTTTCTATCCTAAACGATTCTTTGATTCCCCACTCTTTTTTTTCTCCTAGGTTACTATGAGCTTCCTAAAAAACTAAAGTGGTGCCAGTATGTGCCATGGCTTCCTAGACCTTATCCTGGAACCCCGGTGCAGTTTCAGAGCTCTGTCGGCAGGGCAGAGCCTTGTGTGTACACTGTCTGCAGAGTCTGCATGCTGAGGTGTGTTCCATCTCCCTTTTCAAAGTCGGGAATGCAGCCTGGACGTGAAGGGTGAGGTCTGATCCCCTTCATCTGTTTTTCTCAGTTTAGCTTCTGAGGCCCTCTTTGCAAAATTAAACAGAAGTCTGAGAAGAAACATAATTACATCTTTGTGCAATAGCTACACAAGTTTCGCAGAGGTTGTGAGGACAAGCATCATTTCTGCTGGCCTGCCCTCTTGGCAAGCACTTTGCTTTTTGTACATGCTTTTGGACACTTCTGTCTGGGTCAAGATGAATCACTCCCTGAATTCCCCTGACTATATTTACTCAATCTCTGCTGCCTATAAAAGGAGCCTGGTGAGTATTTAGGCTGCTGATGGCTCCATTTTAGCCACCAGCCTTTGGGCAGCTGAATCTTTTGTTTAAGACTCATTAGACTGGAAACTGCTGGGAAATGATGGTCTGGATGCTGGGAACCCCTGCCTGCAGCTGTGCCGTTTCAGGAGGGGGAGAGGCAGGTAGGCATGGGGGCTGCAGTCTCTCCCTTCTCTCCAGCATTCTCCCATGCCCAGTGGGAAGCTCCTCCTGAAGCCTGTACCCAAAATTTGGTTTCCCTTGGGCAAACCTACCTGTCCATCAGGGCTGTGCCTGCAGGTCAGTTAAGTAGGATTCTCCATTCACCCTGTAAGAGTCCCTGCTGTGGCGTTCTGAGCAGCTTTTTGTCCTTGAGGGGGTCTGGGGCTACAAAGACATATTGTGTAAGACTGGCAGGGTCTCAAGTTGCAACAGCTTTCCCGTGAATTAAACTTTGAGTGTGGGAGCAAGTAGCTTATCTTCCAGTCTTATTACTAGAATGGATATGCCATAAGCATTTCAGAAATACACTCTTTAAAGATATATGAAGAAGACTGTGTAAAAATCCATATGTGTTTGGTTACAGTGTGTTGCAACGGCCATGCCTTCAATTCCAGCAAGCTGGGAGCTGCTGGAGAAATGGTTGAACATGGGGCAGGGTGGCAAGGAGCTGTTGGCAGCACATTCTCTGGGTTTCCTGCACTCCAGCATCCCTTTTCCCTAACAAAGGCAGCAGCTGTTGCTGCTGTACACAGATGTGGCCAAGTCCTCCAGGAAGGGAAGAGCTGCCACTCTGTCTTAGGAGCAGCTGCTCTTAAATGGTTATTTTCCTCTATGATTTCCTCGAGCTCTGAGTCTCACTGATATCTCCTCATATGGTGCCTGCCTCTTCCAGCTCTCAGCAAGAGTACTTCTTGCATGTCAGGGAGGCATTTCTACTTTCTTCTCCTTTTGAAGAGGTAAGAGCTGAAGGCCTTGCTCCTATTTTTTGAAGCCTCTCTGCAGTGTATCCAGATTAATTTGTCTGTTGTGTGCTGGGTGACCCATGAAATCAGGTATCCTCCTCTCTTCCCCTGAACAGCCCCTCCAAACTCAAGCTCTGATGTCTCTAGATCTCCTATATGTGATGCATTTTGATTATTTCAGTCTGTGAGTTTTCATGTTGCTCAGGGAAAATTCCTTTCAATCTTGTATTTTGCACTTTACTTGCCCAACTCACTTGCTTCCCCTGTTACCTGCCTTGCATCTAGATACCAGCACAGTTAAGAAGTACCAGTTTGACTTTTTGACTTTTGTAATTTGTTCATATAAACTTTGATCCTCTCTTTGCTTTCCTACATCTGCTTTTACAGTGGATTTATATGTGCCTTCCATGCCTCAGCCATGGCTGAGAAACTTTACCATAGTGTAGGTGTGGATTGAGCTTTCCCATATTTTTGCTTCTTTGCTCTTAGGAAATTATTTTTCTCTAGCACAACTGGTGGTCTTTGCTAACTTGTTTCATTCAGGAAGGAAAGGCACACCTCTATTAGTGTCTTCAGTAATCAGGTATCTTGGATATAATTTTCTTTTGACTGAGCACTATTTTGAAATACCACCTCGTGTACCATGATCTAGAAATTGCCTAGATTGTCAGGAGTTGTGCTTTCAGGTGGCAACCCTCTACTTTTGTGGGGCCTGCACCTTTGCTGTGTTCCCATTCAAGTACTTGAGCTTGCTCTTTTTATCAATGTTTTTACAGGTACTGGTCCTTGCATCAGTATCCTTCACACATCCTTCTACTGACCATAAGGTTGTCTTTCCAGGTGGAAGATTTTTTTTTTCAGAGAGGAAGTAATTTCCTGGAGAAAAAGTCCTTATTTTTAAATAAGAAGTTTGAGGGAAGGATGGTTGTTTCACTTTCTCTAAAATGTCATCATAGTCTTTTGTTGTTGCAGGTTCACAAAATACTTCAATGTGCATAATCATCTTTCAGTAATTGGGGAGTAAATGAGTCACTATTTGGGTTGATGTATTTTTGAACACTAAAAAACCAGGTTTGCCTTTTTGCATTCTGTAGCTCTGTTGGACTTCTGTGCAAGTTTGAGAGCCTGAAGAGATCAGCCTTCTTCTCTCACTGTCAACTATTTGCATCTAAGCACTTGTTTATTTTTTCAGGCAAAGGACAAAACTGAGCTAAAACCTTGAGCAGACTTCTTTTCTTTGACCAAAGGGTAAAAGCTTTGGCCATAAGTCACCAGGAAGGCATTTTAGTTCAACTTTCTGTCTCAGTTTTCCTCAGCAGAACACAATAATGGAGATTTTAGTTTTGTCAGTACTCTTGGTTTGACCATATTCCTGCAGATTTGTTGATGGTCACCAGTGAGCTCAGAATGTCCTCAGTCAGTGCTGGATGACCCTTTGCTGAGACCTGGCTCCTTAGACTGCTCTTAACCTGTTGGTTTGAGTTGCTGTGTGAGCTGTGTGATCTCTGTGAGCCGCAGGTACCGTGAAAAGATGCTGTGTGTGTCTGTTCTCCAGGACAAAAACCATTTCTGAAAATAGTCTATGTGCAATTGGCCAAATGAGAAAATAGCACTGGTGGTGGTCTCAAATCAGGCTAATGAGAGAGGAAGTAAAATTTAAACATACAGATTTCAAAGGAGCAAACCCACCCCACTCTTGCAGTCTGGGGCACTTAACATCTTTCCATTTAACCTGCAGACCTTTGTGGGCATATTTATTTAATCTGCTGACATCCAGGGACGGATGTACTGACAGGGACTCTGTGATCTTAAGCTTTGCAATCAGTCCTGTCTCCTGCCCTGAAGAGGTGCTGGAGGCACATCCCCTCTCTTGGGTTGTGGGGCTTTCTGGCATCTCTCACACCGAGGAGAAGCTGTCGTGTTTTGCCATATCTGTGCCATCCCTTGCCTCTTGCCACATTGCTTCATGGTTTAGGTCAGCTTTTTTTCTCCCCCAATCTTAATGAAGTCAGTTTAATGCTAGTGGAAGGCTCAGTCAGAGCTTAGCAGCCCCTGGTTTATCATCCATAATACTTAGAATAATATGACAGCAAGGGCAAGGATGAGAGCTCTGGAAGAGCTGCTCAGTCTGAGTGTGCAGCTGGGTCAGGGTGTGACCCCCACTGTGCACAGCAGTATGTAGGACACACACCCTGGCTGTCAATAACCAAACTGGTTTTGTGTCCTGACTTTAATAATAAATCTCTCTGAGGGGTGGTTGCTCCAAACGCTCCCTGTTGGCCTGCATTCCTAGTAAAGGCTTTGTCTGGAATCACCCCCTACCCTTTCAAGCTACTGATAGTCCTTCTGATTGCAGCATTAAGCTAGAGGGAAACAATTTTGCGAATCCTGTGCATCGCCAATAACCCGTCTTTAGTATTACCAGGCAAGGTGTATTTTTAGTTATGATAAGCTTTCTAAATGCAAACAAAGCAAGCAGCAAATTCTTCCTTTCAGCTGTAACAGTATTTTTATTTGTGTGACTTTGTGTATGTCAGGAGAAATAGAGTTTCCTTTTCTTCTACTTACGCCACTTAGTGCAGAAAAGATGGGAATACATAGGGTAGTTTAATGCAGATGTCAAAAACTACTATAGAGGAGTAAAGTGGTCACAAAAGAACAATATACAAGGTCTTTGGAAAAGAAGGAGAGCCCAAGCAGCAGTGAGTTTGAAAGGAAACCGGCACAGGATAAATTCCTCAGTATAAATCCTTTCTAAGTTACTATTCTTGCAGTTTGTGGCTTTGTTTAGTATCAGATTGCCTTCATCTTGTGGGCTCCTACAACTGGAGTTTGTCAGGATTGAGTGACATGAAAGTGTTTGCATATTCAAAAATTAGTCTTTTTAAGACTTCCCAGTGGGACTTTTAACTATGCTTAGTCTGCTTATCCATTCAAATCCACCGCTACAGTGTTTTAAAATCATAACTGCATCTGAATTTCACCATGAAATAAAATATTGTAAGTGAGGACACATGTTAGCAATCAACACAAGGCCTTTCAAATGAACCCTTGTACTGCAGGATGGGAGGCTTTTTCCAGGGAAGTATTGACAGACCCTTGATCAGTTGGAGCCCGGGGCACTGAAATCCATCAGTAGGCACAGAGGTTAACACAGAACAGGTTTTGGAGGTGCTCAGTGCTCCTCAGCAATGGACCAGATTGTTTCTGTATCTCAGCCATAGCTGGCTGAGCTTCATCAGGCTAGCTGTAAATCATGTCATGGAGGAGGTACAGAGGTAACAGCAAGAGGAATCTGCCTAAATTGTGTGTGTGGAGCAATCACAGCTTTTTTGCAATCTCCCTGTGCCCCTGAGTGCTGACATTTTGACTGGCAGTAAATTCTTCATGTAGAAACAGGAGTTGTGTTAGATTGCTTGTCTTATCTCAGTCCTTTTTGTTTTCATGCAAGCTTTGGCCAGTCTGTAGGGTTGCTGATTGAATTTGTTCAATTAACAGAGACTTTCAAGTTACAGAAATGAAAATTCATATTTTTAGAATTTATCACTGGATACCTAAAATGGCCAACTCTGGATGAACCTTTCAGGAGATGAGAAACAATTAAAATTGAGTATCATGATTGTGATTTTCCAGAAGACTGGAAATCTTGTGAGTCACACTTTTTAGGTATTCAACTTACTTTTTTTTTTTTAAATATAAGATTTTATTTTTAAAGGGCAAGTGTGCAGCATTAAAAAATATTCTGATGGCAAATTGTTGGTGCACTGAAAGCAGTTGTTTTTGAAACAAGCAAGTAGATGACTAAAGATTCTTGTTATAGTAAGGAGAAGTAGAAAAATCCAAGTATTTGGTCTATTATAATACAAGGGGGAAGCCCTGGGAAAAGTGCTATACCATAACACAAAGCACTGCAGAATGGAGGAGCTAAAAATAAAGGCACAGGAATAAATTCTGAAAAAGCTGGTGTAATTGGCTGAGGTTAGAGAAGTACAAACACATCCTCCATTATTTGTGAGGGCAGAGGGCAACTTGTAAAAATAGCAGGTAAGTTTCTCATTTAATATTTTAATGAGTTCTGTGATTTGTAAAGCCCTAGGCCATGCTTATATATATGTGTGTGTATATATAAATATATATATTTATTGAATTGAAATTATTTTTTCTTCTAAGTCACTGTGAAATTCCTTAATTCATTTGGCATGCCTTGGCCACTACAACAGCAGAATAATAAGAGAGACCTCTGGTCCTGGTGTGTGCATATTATACTCTACTGTATAGCAGCCTGCATTTCCTAGCAGTACTCTTATCTTCATCTCCTTTAAGGCAATACAATTTAACTTTGCAGGCCCTGTCATCCAGCAGTAATTTTCTGTCACTGCAGGATACCAATCCCCTGTTTGGAGCTCAGATGCATTTTAGCACTTCACCCTGTTAGAACACATCATAGTTTGAGGGCTTATGTAGATGAGGGATCTGTAAGCTGAGTCTCTTAAAACTGAACTCACTGTCTTGTTTCAAACATTCAGCATTATTTTTTACCCTAGTTACTTCATTTTGGTCCTTGACTTACATTTGCTTTTTGACAGATTGAAAAATAGGCAAAAGGAAAAAAGACCCAAAACCATCCTCTGACATCTCCCTATTTTTAATTCCTGTTGGTAGTTCTTGTCTAATGGCTAGGCTTGCATGGGATCATTTAATATAGTTTTCCCTAGACCGCTGTTATATTTCGTAATGAATTCATGACCAAATTAGGTTTGGTTTTATGTTTAACTGATTAAGACTAAGGGCAATAAATACTGTAGAAAACACAAAAAGGATTCCAGAACTGTTAAAGGTAAAAAAAAAAAAAAAAAAAAAGGTTGCAAATAGGACGACCTAATTGGCTTAAAGAACATAAGAAGAAAACATAAAATGAAAGAGTAGAGACAGTTGGTTCTTGTGCAGAACATTGAAATGCTCCATGTGCATAAGCTCCTGCTTTTTGTGTGTGGATGTGGGAAGTCAACTCATTAGAGCAGCTGACTTGTGAATTTAACCTGCTCTAGCTGTGAGTTTCTATTGGTTTTTTATTTTCTGTGTAAGACTTGAGTATAGACTGGTGGAGAAGTTTGGATATTTGTCCTTTCTTGATACACCACAGCTTGTTACAACACAGTGGTATTCAATGACTTTGAAAGCAGTTTGTGGTTGCTAAATTCACTTTTCCTGTGATTCAATGTGATTTTTAGATTACCCATTTTTAAATTTCTCTTCCTTTTTAAAAGACATACTGTATTACTGTTCTTTGAGCCCTGTGGAAATATTAAAATAGGTTCCATAAATAATAGATGAGTAAAAAAAGTCTTTGTTAAAAAAAGTCAAGAATTCCTGATTTCTACAAGATTAAGCTCTCTACCCTTGGACACTTGAAAAAAAAATCCCCCTAAGATACTGTAACTTTTCAGTGCAAACAGACCAAGTCCCACACTTGTTCCTGATTCTCAGTTTCTCCCCCTGCAAATAAAACACGGGTTTTGTCCACCTCAAAGCCCCCTGCTTCCAAACTGGCTTGTCAAATTCTGCACTGGCAGAGACATTGCAAATTCTCCCATTCAGAATGTGCCTGTGGAGATTTGGGAGCACCTGTGCAAGGCTCCACCTCTGTTTTTGCCCCACTCCCTCTCTCCCTTCCCATTGTCAGTGATGCTGAATCCCAGCATCGTCCTGTGTGCGGGGGAATGCAACCAGGCATGGGGGCCTGGAGAAGCAAGAAAAAAAAACGACTTTTGGTGCAGGTTTTCCCTGAGTGAAAGCTGTTTTCCTGAGGGCTGGTGCTTGGCAGAGAGGCCTGTGCAGCTGTATGTCCTAAAACGGGCCCTGACCTTCTTTTCTTTGCCATAGACCTGGATCAAGCCCTGCTTCCTCTTTGGATGCTCTACAGAACTGGTGATCTTGTAATATACATGACAGTGAGCATAACAGGTAAAGGAATCCCTTCTCAAGTGCCTTTTTCTTTCTTTGACTATTTTTAGGATATATTGTATTTCCTTACCTTCTGGGTTATTTTTTTTCTTAAAGGTGTGAAGGGCCAGAAGTGTCCAGCAATGCTTGGCAGCGTAGGGTTTTCAGGGAACCTAGCATCACTAGGTGTTCCCTGTTTACAAAGATGGTGGTGGTGTGGGGTCAGAGCTGAAAGCTGTTGTTCCTGGCATGGGTAGAGGTGGAAAACATTGCAGTGCTGGGGGCTGAGGCACTTGCAGTAGGAAGGGCTGTCGTTACCTGGCTCAGAGAGTTTTGATTAAGGACAGAAGGGATCAAAGGAAGAGCTGTTTGAGCAAGTTGTCTTTTGTTTCTTTTATGTGAAATCACATTGACTGAAATAAATTTGGGGTGGAGAAACCAAATGGTAATTTTAATGATGCAGCAAAAAGTTAATGATGAAATATAGTTCCTCAGGCTCCATTTCATCATGGCCCGTATCTTTAAAACCATGGGCTTCAGGGGGCAGAGATTGTAGCATCTATCTGTTCAGGCTTTTATTTGACATGGTTGGGTAGGCTATTGAATCCTTACTCCCTGCCTTTAGCTTAGCTGTGTGCTATGTGTTCTCCACAATACCTCAAGCTGAAAATTGATCTCTGGTCAATACTGTGTGATGATTTGAAGCACTCCCGTAATCAGCACCGCTCATTGAATGAAATTCGTTGTGGGAGGCCTGATTATTGTCTCCACCAAGACTAACCCCACTGAAAGGGCTATCAGACTGTCTGAATTTGGACACTTTGGACAACTGCCATCAGGAGTTATCTGTGCTTCCAGAAAGGCCTAAATTGAGCAGAGATGAAGTGCTGGTGTTTATTGATTTCCTTTAAAAAAAAAAAAACAAAACCAAAAACCAACAACTTTTTTTCTTTTTTTTTCTTTCATTTCTCCTGACTAGCTAGAGCAGAAGCAGCTTTAACTACATGTTCTAGGTGTTGAGATAGCATTGCTACACTGATGATGTATCTTTTTTGACCCCATGTAAAATTGTCTACAGCACACACTGGAAGATTTCAGGGATACTTCTTTTTAAGGAAAGACCTTTTGTCAAAAATGCTGTGTCGTGTAAAACAGCCTTGTGGTCCTCTTAGTTATATGCTGTGGACAAAATAGAACAAAAAAGTGCCAGAGATGAGGCTGAGCACTTAGCAGTTTGTGTATCAGCCTCAATACAGAAGTTCTTGATCTACTGGAACAGGAAGGAGGAACTGCAGCTTTCAAGTAAGTGCCTGGTTAAAGGAATTCACTGTGCAAATGATTTCCATTAGGTCATTTCTTGGTATACCTTTGTTTTACATGATGAAGCTTTCTGATGCTGTATAAGCAAAAGGGATATACTGTACCAGCACAATGAGTTTAGTAGCAGCTAATAATACTTAAACACTTGATACTTGCTTAGATAATGTCATTTATTTCTCCTATGCTGTGTTCAGAAGTACAGAAGGTGGGTCAGATTTTTCCTCCCCTCTCCTACTAGTGTAGAAAATGTCAGTAGTGCTGGTGTGACCTGTGTTGGGAGACCCCTTTTCATTCCACAGGAGCACATGCCACTGATCTTTATTAAAAATTTTATTCAAAGTAGCAATAACGAATGAAGTGCAAACACCATGGCTGCATTTACTTCAGTGAATGTTCTTAAAGCTAGTGTGGATTAGGGCATGTCAAGCTTTAATCATGGAAAACTAAAGGGTGAAACTACACCACTGCACACTGCTGCCTGCCTACTCAAAGAGCTTTATGCAGTAACAGTGCATGGTCCAGGCTTGCTAATAGCACAGTTTGTCTTCACAGTGACAACTCCTCTGCCTCTGACTGGAGAACCTGGACTGAAATGTTAATCTCACTGCAAAGCTCTCATTGACGTGTATGGACTTTGCTTCAGCTCCATTTGATGGAGCGCAGTGGAAGCTTTAAAAGCAATTGGGCCAAAGTCTCTTCACCAGGGGCATTGTGCCTGTTTGTCACCAGATAACCCTGTGTCTTTTAATAGAGTTAAAGCTTCGTGGGCAGGCTCTGCCCTTGTTTAATGCCATGGCATTGTTCCCATTGGCTTCAAAAGGAGGAGGCACTTAGACTGGGACTCTCAAAGGCCCTTAGGACCCTAAGTCCCATTCATTTCCTGATTTCAGTGGGACTTAGAGTTCCAAATCCCTTTGTGAATCCAAGCCATAATGCTGTACTGTCTAGGCACAAGTATTAACAAGAGTTCTCTTTTTATCCTCTTAGCATGGTAAGCCTGGAAAGTGGAGCTGTGTGTTATCTTCACTGTGCTCCTGAAATAGGCTGAGAATATATGTAGCTGTTTAAATAAGGAAGTTATCTTCTTATTTGACTCTGGATTATCATCTCCTCCAGAACTATAAAAACAAACAAGTCTGGATGACCAAGTTCCTTTTTGAGCTGAAACCCTGCAGGACAGGTGCTAGGTGTAGAATGGGTAACATAAGCGAAGGGGGAAAAGTACATCATTGCTTTAAGCCCTTTCTGTCCTCCCAAGCAGCTTGGTTCCTTGGGATGTGCATAAAAATGATATGAAATATCATTTTATGATATTTCAATGCAAATATGCATTGAAAATGACAAACCCTTTCCATACTGGTAACCATGAAGAAGAGCCCTGTGCCATAGTATCCACAAGTACTTGATACACAGAATCTGTGGGGAAGCTAGGTACTCACTAGTGAGGCCATAAAAAGCAAACCTCTAGTAAGAAACCATCATAAGAGCCTCTTACAGCCACTCTTTCAATGCCAAATGAGTTTTTTGCATCTGCTTGCTCATTTCCAAATCTATTGATAATAGGCCCCGTGTTCAGCTGATGGAAATTAGCTTAGTGCCACCGAAATCAGGTCACTGCCAGTGTTGATTTAAGTTGTCTGAGGAGCTGATACACGCTCTCTGGTTCTTCTGGTGTTAAACAGCTTTCCCTCTGTAGCCATCTTCCGTTCAAGAGCAGTGTGAGTCTAGAAATGATTTTGAGTAAAAGAAAAAGCTGTACGATGTGTTATGTCAGGAGTAAATAATGTGTAGGCTTACAGAGGATCTAATGATTAGTTGTTGGCATATATTCTTGATAGATTAGGAATCCTTATCCCATTAATGGGTCAACTCTTAGCCTCTGTGGTAAATAGCTGGGATTGACAGAGAAGAAAGATGATGAGGTATATTCTGTTTGCTATGATGATCCTAAAAAACAAGGAAAAATCCTTTCACCAAAATTATAAAACACCCAGTTGATCTAGTTAGTGCAGGGAACTGCTACAGAGATGCCACTCAAATCCTGTCATTTACAGTAAAGTGTGTTTGCAGCAGGTAAGGCTTTAACTTAACTGATTATGGGTCAGTTTTCAAATCCCTGAAATATGAGGACTCACCATCCTCCACTGTTCCAGAGAGGAATGGGATAGTAATAGTAGTGCAAGTTAATGGGAATAGAGAGCATAGCATTCTCTTGCATTTAGGGGCCAGGCGTAACAATGCTGCTGAGCTTCATTCTGCTCCTCCCTTAGTGAGCCATCCTGCTGAGCCAGGATGAGCTTTTCCAGGGAGCACTACTATGTTGAGTTTCTTTCTCCTTGTGTTGTGGATCATGGAGGTTTTAGTGGCTTGTGCCACAGTTTTCTCTGCAAATGGAGCCCTTCCTACTTTTAGGTAATTTTGCTACAAATGAGTGAGTCCCAAGTGTGGCACAGAGTTTCGTAACTGGAGAGATCTTGATTAGTTGTCAGAAGATTTTGCGTCCCTCAAGGGACGTGTATTCCTTCACACTTGGTATCTGTTCCACTACATCTCATATTGGTTGGGTCTGAAGATCCTGAGAGAGGCTCAGAGCACAGCTCTGAAACAGTCAGTTTTTCACAGGGTGTTCAGAAGGATTTCCCTGCTGAATTCCCAACTCATGGTAGCATTCCAGGAGGATGCACAAAGTATCTAAGTACAGCATTTAGCAGTGCTGGCCCAGACATCAGAGTGGGGAGGGCTGGCCTTGCAGTGGATTCCAGACTGCAATTCAGGTGACCTGTGCTTACACACCATTGATTTTTCATCTGACCTTGCAAAAGGGGCATAACCTCCTCCTGCCCTGGTTGGCCATCTGCACCGCAGGGACAGCGCCACTGCCTCTTTCATGGTCTTTGTCCTTAGACTTATTGAATATATATTGTTCAGGGCAGAAGGGGTTTTACTTTACGTGTGTGCAGTACTTAGCTGGCTGGAGCTTAGGACTCTACTGGGATTTTTGGGTACTCTGGTAGGAGTAAAATAATGAATGATAGCTCGTGTGCTGCTTTCCTCACACTTTATCACTATTGCCATCCTGACCCTTTCCTGCCTATACAGTTCCCGTATTGGCTTTGAAATGGTCTCCCGTGACTGTCAGTCTCTGCAACGATTGATGGGTGATGTGTAACATACTCTGCCAATGGGTATTTTGCATTTTTACTTCATTACTGTCTGCAGGTGCCTTGATTTGGGAACAGTCCCAGTCTGTAAACTCATTATTTGCTGAAGCTATGTTAAAAGTTTAATGGAGTAGCAAAAAACCTAACCTGGCATACCCTTGAAAAGTTTGAGGTGTTATTCCACCATTGAGAGCCATTGTTGAAGCTTCCATAAACTTTGTTGCATCCTGGCTTGAACAGATATACCGGAACAAAATGTCAAAGTGTTTGCTTGAAAGTCTGCAATTAGACTTGCTGGGGAATGGTTATAGAACATATTAGACTGAGTGGCTCTTAAATAATCTTCTTAAAAGCAAATTCGTCTGGTTCTTTGCTTTCTCTAAAATTGCCACTTACCATGACCAACAGGGCTCCAGTGACTCTCAGGAATGTATCATTTGTAAAAGTGATTGATGGTTAATAAACGGAGTTTCATCATCTGGTAGAATAGTTAAAATACACGTTTGCTTTGTGGGAAGTTGGTAATAAAAGGGATGTACATGTTTTCTGTGGCCAGAGGTGCTGCTGTGCATCACAGAGGCAGTTGCTCATTCTTGTCCCTTTGGCAACTTCCTCAGCTCTTCTCTTCATGACTTTGGTGGTGAGGCAAGAGCAGGTCATGGCTGGGTATTTCTTGGGGCATCAGGGACCTTCCACTCAGGACAGGAGGAAGGGTCACGGTCCCTTTCAAGAGAAAGCCAAAAATTGTATCCTTATCTTTTGTGGCTTCGCTGGGTGGCAAGTTGTCTGATAATGAGGGACTCAGAGATATCTGTTTAATCCCAGGGTCTAAAGGATGAAGCTTTTCTTTTCTGAATTTGCATAAAAGAAAAAAAAAAGATGCCTTCTGCATGTCTTATTTGACTTCACTGGCAGCTTCTGCTTCTCCAACTGTTGGTTGCTAAAACATGTGTTTGTTGTGGGTGGAAAGCAGGGTAGTAAACACATGAACCTCTCCAAACATCAAGAAAATTTGGTGTCTCCCCCCACTCCCTATTTTGAATCACAAATTTTTCTTTGACTCCTTGTAAATAGTTTGAAAATCCATGCTGTATGCCTGTGAAGGATAAATGTAACTGTAAGATCCTGAGAGCTTAAGCTTAAAATCTTCATGTTTCATACTCCGAATGGTACTTTACCACATATCTTACTTAATTTTATTTTTAAAGTAGATATTCCTATTCTGCCTTCTCCTGGAATTAACAATGTCTTTGTCATTAATGATCAAGGTAATTCCAATAAGAAAAAAAATCACACGAATTTTTAAAATGGTTCAAATTCATGCTTTCTTTCTTCTTCTCTTCACCCTGCCCCGTGGAAACGATTATAAATGTATGAGAAAATGTATGGTTATGCAGGTCAAATTATCCTTCAACAATGATTTTAATGTTATGAATCTTACTCTAATACCCATGTGTCAGAATTTTGGAGGCTCAAATTTAGTGATTTTAATGTCCTTTCATTTTCTGGCTACAGGAAGCAAGTGTAACCTTCAAAGGGCAGGAGCAGAGAGGGTTCTGTAAGCACAGGACAAATCAGCCAGGATGCTGTGTGCGTGTTCAGTGTGCAGGGTGTGTGCTGTGACAGGCAAAGGCACTGGATGTAGCTCCACACCAAAAACCAGCATTCTTGGTGCATCCTTGCTGGTACTCCTCTCTTTGGCTGTCCTGTTATTCCTGGAGCATGAAGAACCCACGTGTGGCCATGCCTTGTGTTCCATGCTGTGCCACCCTCAGCAGCTCCGCTGCTGCCTCACATTCCCGAGCGCTGGCTGAAGCACTTCCTTGTGGCAGTGCATCCCACCACTGCATGGAAGAGGCTTCTAGCAAGGTGCTGATCATTTCATGGTGTCCTTTCTTGGGCAAGGACATGAGGTAGCCAAACCCCTTTCGGATCTGTTAGAAATCCTGTAGGAAAAAAGGTGGAATTTCTTGGTGGAAAATTGTCTGGGATCACCTGCTGTAGCAGATGAACATCATTGTCCTGATCTCAATTCTTACTGTAACTTCTTTTTATTAAGATCTGAATACAAAACGAACTTAGATGGTTATAAGATGTTACTGTGCAGTTTATTTCTCCTAACCTACTAGAGTGTATCCTTGCCCAAGGCAATACAACATGCTGTCAGATTGTCGGAGTGGAGTTGTACCAAACATGAAAAAGAAAGAAAAAAAACCTCTTCATTTTGTTCTGGCCTTAAATGCAGGAAGATGGCAAAGAAATCCAGTGTAAACCTTTAGGCAATGTGTGCCTTTATTGCAGCCCTTGAAAATAATCCAGTAAACAAGCAAACAAGCATAATTTGGAGTGAATGGTGAAATGCTGTGTTTCTCTTTAGTCAGCTCTCTGCAGCCTTCAAAGATAGGTTAAGTGTCTGGCAAGAAGGAGGATCTGTGTTTAGTCAAAGGGCCATGCTTTATCCTTAAAGTGACCTGATTGCCTAATTATTATTTTTCCCCAACCAGCTGTAGTTGTAAATACCACCTAAATATGGACTGGAAGGGTTGGTATCTATTTTTACATTGCTCGCTTTGTGTTTCCTGTCTGTGCTTCAAAGATTTGCTGTTTGTGGCTTTGTGTTTTCCTCCTGCAAGCAAAGAAAAACCCCCAAGCCAAATCATTTTCTCAGGGGTATGAGAATCTCAGCATCAAATTGCAGACTTGTCAGTAGAATATTTAAAATATTTTCTGGTTTAATTTTTTAGGATGGTACCTGTCAAGTCAACAGTGCATTCTTTTAAGAAAGCCTTATGTTTCCTAGTCCTAAGATCATGACCTGTCTGTTGTTCTGTATATACATGCATACACATATCTGTATATCTCTATGCATCTAAATGTGTGAATATGTATATTCAGTGTGAAATTTAAGTAAATCTGGTAAGTAATCATGTCTAACCATTCCCTCTCAGCAAGGTTAACCTGCTTGGTAGTGGAGGGTAAATCCTTTCTGAAGCACTTCCTGAGACCCAAGTGCTCAAGTACTTGAAGAAAGCCTGAAATCAGTGGGCTGTGGGCACCTCAACCCTGTCCCCTAGTAGTTCCACATTGCTGTGTAACTTCATACCCTGAGCCTCGTCCCACTGGTGTAAGAAGGGAAAATGGATATATAGTAAGTCCCTTTACAGTATTTTGTATTCCCTTGGCTCTTGGCCTCTTATTTAAGACCTGCAAAGTACTGAAATGCTGAAGATGCAGTTAGCATAATTTTGTCTCTTTTGTGCTGTTTGTTTCAGATGTATTCTGCTGTGCTCCAGAAGCAGTGATGAGTTTATTTTCTCCTGACTATTGCAAAATATCTGTCTGTCTATCTATCTGTGTATTTACTTGGGTGACTCTGCAGATGGGTAAGTCAGGGTTGGAGAACTCTACCTTACTGGCTTCAGGTTTGGGGTCAGACTTGCCCTCATAGAGAGGGTGTGTTGTGCTCTGTTTATTTGGAGCACGAGCTCCCCTGACTTCAGTTGTCGGTTTATGTGCACTAAACTTTTGCATAGGAAATCCTTGGTTCTCACTTCAGGTTTCCTTTATCTTTCTGGAAGTTCAACTCTTAGTTCAGCTTCTCAGATTTACTCGTGTTGGATGGGGGGTGCCCAAAAGAGAAAAAGTTGCTGCTGGTGACTGGGAAGGCATGAATGCTTTGAGCGCCTTCTTCCTCAAGACAACTCAGGTCTTTGCAGAAAGCCCTTGGAAATGTGTGCAGTGAGTAGAAAGGAGCAATGCAGACAGCCATTCAGGAGGAAAGAGAAAAGGCATCTGGCAGCATGAGAAATAGCCAGCATCATTTGTATGGGATCATCCTGTTTAGGAAGGCCGGAGTCATGAATCAGTTCCCTTTACCAGGGACTGCAGCAGAGAAATTGGTAGGTTTCCACTTAAGTAGTCCTGTGCAGGGCCAGGAGTTGGACTTCGATGATCCTTGTGGGTCCTTTCCTGCTCAGGATATTCCATGATGCTGTGACTCTTTGAAGTGCTGCTAAATGCCTGGTGCCTCCCAGCACTTGCCTGTTCTCATCTCTCTGGGTGCTGCCAGCTCTGCCTGCTGGGCTCTGAGTGCCTCCCAGCCCTGCCGTATTCTGCTGAATATGCTCTTTCCTTGCACAGCTGCGTTCATTTTCCTGCAGTGGAGTCCCTTGTGAGGCTCCCTGCCTCAGGAATTCGTTCATCAGCCTGCAGGATTCAAAAATAGCATCCAACCTTCTGCAGGGACTCCCTGGCTGGAGTAAACAGAGCAGCCTCGTGCTATGACTCCACACAGTTCAGTGGCCAAGCATCTCCTCTGGAAACTTTGCTCTTATTTACCTGTGGAAAAAAAAGTAACTGGCACTTGGGGTTCTTGATTTCTCCAAAGCCTTAAGCTGCCTTTGGCTGACTTCCCTCCACAGCAGAGGAAGGAAGGGAAGCCTGGCTGAGCAGTGCCTGCTGACCTTGCCATGGTGACTCTCTTGGGGAGGGAAGGCATCTTTGGTTCCAGATGCATACTGGCTCCACACAGCTTGCTGAGGCTCTCTTGCTGCCTCCCGGTCGAGTTGAGAAGTTTTGTGAGTCCAACTTCCCCGCAGAGGAGTGCAGTGCTGCTGCCTCCCTGTGCCAGTTCTTTCTCCCTGGGAAATGAAATGGCTGAAAGGTATAAAAAGTTCGTGTGGACTCTGGAAGCAAGCCTGTGTTTTGGGGTCCCATTGCTTTCTCTCTTTTATGCCTTACTGGTATTTATGGAGATTTTTTCTTTGTGAAGGAATTGGAAAGTCCGCTCAGTCCTCCCTCTTAAGTATGTGTTCCCAGTGTTGTTTCATTTCCAGGCTAAGGCATAATATAGTTATAAAAGCCTCCCCCTTGGGCTCACCAAGCAGTGTAGCATATTTTTGGCCTTAAGCAAGGGGAACAGATGATAAGCTCAAGCTAGTTATCCTTGTGTTGAAACTGCCAGAGTGGAGCCAGCAATCCCTGCTGCTGGGGGTATGAACCTGCTGCAGACACCTCACCTTCCATTATTCCGTGCTCTGTGCCAGCTGCTTCTTTTCAAGGCACTGCAACATCCTAGGAAGTTCCTCTGCGGGGGAAATGATCAATGTAGAGTCCTGCCACCACGTGTCCTTGTGAAGCAAAGTGTTAAATGTCCATTTCTTGTAGTGGTGAGAGATGGCATTTTTCTCCTCACTGCTTATGTGTGCATAGTTTCTGGGTTTTCTTTAGTTTTGATAGCAGGAAAAGTGCTGACTGATAGATACAGATCCCCATCCTAGACTTGGCTTTCATGTGAAGACCTCTGCTCTTGACTTCAGAGGGTCCTGAGCAATTTTGCTGGGTGAGAATGCAGAGGTATGGTGCAGGTCAGGAGAGGAAATAGGAGAAAAAAGACCATTGCTATGTAATATCTGCAAATCAATTCTGTTTTCCCTTTTGTTTGAGGGCAGCCAAATTGCCTGCCTTCAGCTTCTGTTCTCAACAAAATATAAAGGTGAGACCACTATGCTAGCCAGAAGGAACATAGCTGTGGCAGGAGCACCAGGTGCACCCACAGCATGGTCCCTTGTGCCTCACTGTTGCCTGTTGATGTTTGGAGTTCCTGGGAAGCTCTCTGTGCTGTTGCCCCTTGCTGAGGGTTGATACTTGCAGGAAGCATGCAAAATCCTACCGTGACAACCATAATGAACACAGGGCATTACTTGGGAGGTTTCCTGCCTGCTGTCAAAAATGCCAAACCTCTTGGTTGCCCTCAAAGACCTGGAAGCCTTGAAGCACTTTCAGACTTCCCTGCTGTTGAAAGAAATTCTGTGTAAAGAATATCCCAAAGACAACTTCAGAGCAGTGTGGCTCTGATTGCAGTACAAGACTATCAAATGGTTTCTCTGACCCTTTGATTAATTTTGCCCTTTTGCTGGAAACAGGGGCCTGTGCCTCACCCGCCCTCCATCCAGTCACTAGTTAAGTCCCATGGGAAATACCAGCTGCATTAGTGCTTTCAGAAAAGCAGGAGTGTCCTTTGGCTTGTCAGAGTTCAAGGGAATACAGTTGTCTTTTCTATGGTAACAAGTGGTTGATTTTGTGATCCAGCCTCCTATCTTAACCCCCTGGATTGGGAACCCTTTTTGATGTAGGTTTATATGCTGCAGTATAGGAGAGACAGATATTTGGCAGATGTCAGAAACTGTGTTTCCCATGTTGCAGTGGTACTAAATTCTCTACCTTTCCTTTTAATGTAGCCTGTGTTTTACTCATTCCTGATAATGTGAGATGTACCAGCTCCTTTCTGGGCCATATCCCATTTGTATTCCTCTTGGTATAGTCAGCAATGTGCAAGACAATTAGGATTATTTACTCTCCAAAGTGCTGTGATTAAAAGGGAAAGCTAACGTGTAAGTATCTTCGAGGATAAGTCCTGTGTTATTTGGGGGAAAAAAGCGGAGCTGCTAAAATGCTCCAAAAGATCTTCTCTGTAAAATGTTTTATTTATCTGGCTTTACCCCCCCTTTTCTTTGCTATTTAGGTGGATAGAATAGTATTTTATGAGCTGTGTTAACTACATCTTAGCTGAGGTGTGACTCCAAGGTAGGGTTTGCTATGAAACAGAGATGAACAGCAGTAGGATTTTACTGCATAGTGTCCAGGGCTGCCAATGATGTGAAACACTTGCAGCTTGCCAGTGTTGGGTGGTGGGTGGCTGTTGGCTCGCCAGGGTGCAGGACTCAAGTTAGGCTGAAGGATGTAGATACTCAGGAATTAAAGGGCTGCAGACCTGCTGAGCAGGACCACAAATCATGCATTAACTTGCATTTGCACAGTGCTCTGAAGATGATAAATGCTGCCTGAATGTTCACTTGGGCTTCAGCATGAATTAAATCCAATAGAAACATGGTTTGGGTATTACTTTCAAAACATTGCAGCTGGACAAAGAGTTTTCGTAGTGGTTTTCTGGTTTTGTTTATTTAAATATTTATGAAAAGTATGGGGAAAAGATTTCATTAAGAAAGAAATTTTGCAGTATTTGACTGAGATGTCTTCATATGTACTTCTGTGGTGTAACTGCAGCACCAAATCCTGCAGATTCCTTTGCTTTGGTGACTAGGGTAAAACGTGTATGATGACACTGAGAAGGGCAATCACAGTTAGATGTAGCACTCCCCTGACCCTTCAAATTTTGCAACAGGAGTTACCACTAATTTCCCACTTTCTGGAGCGGGGCACAGACTGACCAGCAGTGACTGCACTCACTGTGGCTGGAGCGCTGAGCTGAATCCTTTGGCTGGTGAAATCCAGAGCAGCTGAGCCATAAGTCCCTTCCAGCCTGGAAATGGGAGAAGCTGGGCCAGGATTCTGGGGAATGCTGCTCTAAGTTAGGCTTTAAAACACAGCCTCGCAAATCTCAGATGTGCTAAAACCTCAGCTGCTCCTGTGGATGTTCAAAGCTGTCTTGGGAGTCTTGGCCGCTTTATCCAGGTGACTGAAGGTTTTAGGACCAATTTGGGGGATCTCAGCCTGTATTTCTGGGATGATATAGGTCCTTGCCTGATATGCAAGGACCTATAAGGTCTTAGCAAATGATAAAAATATATGAAGAAGTTTGTTGGGTTTTTTCCCTCACTCCCAGTAAGCCTTGCTGGGTAAGACAGTCCCTCTCAGTTTAATGTCTTTGTGCTCTTCATCCTCCTACTGTGCTGTGCAGAATCTCAGCCTTTAACATTTTTCACCTTGTTGGATTCACTGCGTCTATTAGTACAGCGGATGAGTCATCCGGCGTATTTAGTGCAAACCTTGGGAGAAGATAGCTCTAAAATTGCCTTTTCTACTGGAAGCTGATAAGCTCATTACATATGCAAAAAAGGATACGTATGTCAGGCAAAGCCAATATATGACTTGATAGCAAAGACCAGTCGGAAATACAAAATATATGTAACGATGAATTTAAACACCGTACTAAATCAGGGCTATGCTGTTTTATTAGACATTCCTTCCTCAACTATGAAAGCTTTAGCTATCATATAAATCTGTCTCTTAATAGTTAGCAGTTACAGTTCTTTGTAATTTATTTATCGGATACTGCTCAGCAAAAATGCACCTTCCTGTCAGCTTCCTTTATATACTACATTTTGTTCAATGCTGCAAGCCCAAATTTTTGCTATGCTCTCTCTTCTGGTGCTGTGTGAATGTCTGAAGTGCAGTTCAGAAGTTGTGAAGATAGGTCTTACAAAGAAGTCCTTGGTTCTGCTGGCACTCAACAAGGGCTTGAGATGGGCTTCTGCAAGCAGCTTCTGGCATTTATCCTGAGGGACTATCCACTGCTTAGGGTTTGCTTGTGGGCACTGGGACCTATTGGAGCAGTTCAGAATGAATGTGAAAAATATACATCAGCCATCAGGGGTTGCTGGTATCCCAGTTCAGACCAGTTGCTATAGTTTTTATCACCCTAATGTGATGTGCTTTAGTGGAGTCACTTGTTCCAGATGCAGGAATAGGTGTGAATGTGTCTGATAACAGTGTTCAAGGGGATCCCAGCCAGCTAATAAATTGCAGTTTGAGGATGTTGAACATGAGTTGTGATGCTGGTCAGGTGTGTGAACAGACTGCCTTTCAGAGTGTTTCTTCCCTCAGTGTCATAGTTCCCCCCAGCCATCTGGTGTGAAGCAGCCACTGACACGTGGGACCTGCCATGGGTTTGTCCATCCTTCTTTCCTTTTAGGTCATTGGAGTCTCACTAGCACTTCCAGTCAATCAAGAGAGTGGTATTCAATCCTAACTCTACCATATGTTTTTTAATTTTTCTTTTCAGGGTTTTTTCTGATAAATCTAATACTGGATGAAAGCATATTGCCTCTAAACATTCTGCTAACTGACTAGCACTTCTTTTTGTTCCTCGTACTGTTTAAACAATTCTAGTCTCCTGTTGTCATTCACTTGAAGTTTTTTCAACCAATATTCTTGCTCTGGTAAAATGCTTTGGGTTCCGTGTTTCTGTTTGTACTTGTCCATATCGATGAAGAAGCAGCAGCACGAATGGGGTTTCTCTGTGAGGTTCAGCAGAAAGCAGATTCAGAAGATGCATTTCTCTGTGGTGTTCAGCTGCTGAGGCTTTTTGACCAAATGACCTCTGTAATGATTTATGCAAAAAGAAGGGAAATTTAAAGTACTTCTTTGTTTTGATTACTAGAGGTCTGCCTTCTTCATCTCAGGTCAAACCATTAGTAAGATCTTCTCTTCCATGTTAAGGAAATCCTGAGAAGTGCTCATCATATTAAGAGTTGATATTCCTTTCATGTATCTCAACACAAACCAACTGTGTATAAAACTGTGGTATTATTTGAGACCTCTATGTGCAGAACACCCTTAAAGGATCACCCCAAAAAAGTGCACTTTTTCTTAATGCCTTTATTTATTTTTTTTAATTTCAAAAATGATTAATAATTTCTGTGGCTTGTGGAAAATGCATCAGCCAAAACCAACATGCCTAGAAGGTAGTCAGGTTTTTACTATTGGCTTCAACTGAGTGCAGTTTTCTAGAAGTAGAAAGTATCTATAATGAGGACTTGGAATGGGTAAAATACCCCACCCTGTTAATTGGGGCTTTTGTTACCAAGTATCATCACACAGAAGTTTTGATTTACTCGAAACCAGTGTCTCTGCCAGTTCCTGCTATAGGTTTCTTTTTTTTTTCTCAGCCATCCCATTCAGTGTGTCTCTGTAATTTAAATAAGTAATTTAGCTCCTTAAAAAAAGCATATGATTACCTGGAATACTTTCCTGCATTTTTAATTTGCTTTTACTCATGTCAGACTACTGATGACTTTGCAAAATGAAATGAATATTTGATTGCAGAGTTTATAGCAAATGCAGGTCTAATTGCTTAAACCAGTCATGTTTATATATCTGATGCCATCAAACTTCTTTTGGAAAAATACAGCAAGACCTCAGTCTGGCAAGGGCCCTTAGCCACATCCTTAATTTTCATCCACGCTAGTTTTATGGAGGCTGCTAGGACTTCTCAGTTATTTGAAGCTGAGAAGGGGGCTGGCTAGTTTTCTTCATGCAGGAGTAATGCTGAAGTTTACACCCTGTATTAGGGATGGTGTGGCAGCATGAGCATTTGTAGAGTTAAGCTCATACTGAAACTGTGCAGTTGGGTGCTTTGCTTAGTAAAATGCACCCTTCAGCTGAATGAGAAGTGCTACTCCGAGCATCCGTCTTGTCTGAGATTCAAGGAGAGGCCAAGAAAGCGGCGGTTTCGCTGCTTGGTCAGGTGTGGCACACACAAGTGGCAGCTTGGCAGCAGTAGGACTCTTCTGTCATGGATATTTAAGCAGGTTATTAAAAAACTTATTCTCTTCCTTTCTGTGAAACATTGTGGTGAGTAGTTGAGAGGTGATTTGTTTATGCTGGCTATCTGCAAACAAAACTTTATTGTTTACCTTTTAAAAAAAAATTAGGATGGAACCAAAAAGGAAATTTAGCAAGTAAAAAAAAAAAAGAAAAAAGAAAAAAAAAAGCTGTTGAAAAGCAGTGACCTTCTCAAACATATGGAGAAAATGTTTGTTAGTGAGAGCTGGTTCCGTGCTACCTCTGGAAAACTAACAATAATTAAAATACATTAATCTATTCTAAAGGGAAACCCATAATTGGTTTGATTATTAGTTACCCCTTCTGTATCTCAGCACATAACTTGAGGCATTTGTTCTGAATTCCAGAAGTTTTCATGGAGGATTACCCAAATTGCTTGCCTGGAGTTGAGCAGGTAGCAGCACAGCACCTGGTTTAGTTGAGAGCCCTGTAGGGCTGGGTGGGTGATGCTTCACCTGCATGACATGGGGTGACATATGTGAAAGCAGGGCTTGAGTGTCTAAACCTTCATTAAATCTGATGTAGGGTGATGAATGAGGATAGCTCCTGAGAATTTTAATGGGATTGCAGGTGTGTGGCAGATCTTGTTGGGGGCACACCATTGTATGAGCACCCCATGCCACAAAAGTTTTCTGTACATCTACAGCAGTTCTTACTCCCCTTTGGCTTGGGATGTGTCTGACACTCAGTGTTGGAGCTGCCAGGAGCCAGGGTCCGTCTGCTTGTAATCTGTTCCAGTTTCTGGTGCAAAGAAGAAAACACTTCTAATGTGAAATCCATTTTGAAACACACATTTGAAAAAAAAAAAAAAAAAAAAGCCCCTACAGCTGTTTGAAAGCTGTTCGGAAGTATGGCATATTAGAAATAGTCCCAGCTGAAATGGATTAGCAGGCAGAGTTCAAGTGAGGAGGTCAAATTTGTAAACTGAATGCAATTTATCTTGTGGCACTGCAGTTTATCACATGGTTGCAGGAATAAAGAAATGCCACACACATGCACATATTCACACCTAATAATTTAAGAAAACTGGAGAAGGTCTTAAAAGACATTAAAAGGCTTCTGATGACATCATGCTATCTGAGGTAATAAAACAAAGATGGTTGAAGTCAGTTCCAAAGCAAGTGTAGCCAGAGATGTCTTTATATGCCAATCTTTATATATCTTTCATGTCTCAGGAAAAAGGTGAATCCTAATATTGTGTAATAACTGTGTGAGGAGACATTGGTTAAGATTTTTCCTCTCATGGATTTCTTCATGCTACATTTAATTTATTTATTTTACATATACAGAGATTCTTTAATGTCCAGATTAGCTGCATTTACAGGTCTTTAAAACTTGTGGGACAGTCTACCCTGTAGAAAATTGAAACAAAACTTTTTTAGGGCACGACTCTGTAGTTTCCTTGGAGCCCCTCTTTTTGGGAAAATTTTATTTTCTGCTTTAGAAGTAACAGGAGCCTTTCTTCCCTTGCTTTTTAAAATCTTCATCATGAGCTGGAAGGTTTCTCGTTGAATTTATGTAGCAGATTGTTGGATATTTTATTTCATGAGGGTGTCTGCATTGAGACTCTCTGCTTTTCTGCTGGCTTCAGGTTCTGGTGGTGCAGAATTTCCAAGGCCCAGGGAAATTTTGCAGCCAATGCTGCAAAGCTGGTGATCTTCACTGTTTTGTTCACATGTGTTATTTTCCCTGACAGGATGTCAAGCTCATAGAATGACCTTTTAGAAGGTGCTCTTGAAAATCTGGTCATCTTGGGACTTTTATATTGGACTGTGTTGTCCTGAGACAATGCAGCCTGTTAATAATCTCTAGTCTTGGTTACAAGTGTCATCTAAGCTTGGGCCTGTGTTCATCGTGCTCAGACATGGGAGGGTATTCTTCTGTCCTTCAAAAGAGCTTCACTAATGTCACCAAAACAGAAAAGGTGGTGGGCCTCCTTTTGGAGGAGGACTGTCTCTGCTAAGCCACTTGGAATTAGAAAAGGTCAGGATAATTCTGCATTTTAGTCACATTTGGTGCTAAGTTTAATGATAAGGACGTTTTTTCAATTACACTTTAGGTGGTGTAAACTCCAGGGAAAGATGTTAGTGTCACATTAATAATAATTATTTAGAAGTGTGACAAACTCATCTTGAGCAGCCTCTATTAGACACAATTTCGAAATGAAATTTAAAGTAGAAGGTAATTTCTAGATGCAATTAAAAACTTGCCAGAGTGGAGAAGCAGCCACTTTCTGTCTCATTTTGATGGTAAGCACTGTAATGAAGTGGCTCAGCCTGGTGTTGTCCTGCCTGCAGCTTGATCATGAACAATCCTAGTGCAGTATCTGATGCAGCTGCATTTCTAATGCATTAAACTCTAGATGTTCTCAGAGGCAAAATACCCCAGACTTGTTTTCTATGATAATTTTCTTTTAAGGACGTTTTTTAAAACAAGTCCCTGGAGCATCAGTACCCCTTATTCCAATTACAGTAATTTCAAGATGTGATCCTTGCAGAATACTATGGAGTTGGTATGTTTGCAGCTTTTCCTTATCCTCACGTGCTAGTTGCTAGAGGGATAGTAACTAGAGCATGCAGCCCTCCTTCCAGCATGCCTTTCCAGGCTGCATATTTCTGAACTCCTCTTTTGCTTTTGCCTGCTTATCTTTTGTATTATTAAGGAATTTGATGTGTGCAAAAAAAGCTTCAACCACAGCCTTGGGTTTTCTTTGGTTTTAGACACAATGTTTTGCTGTTTATGCATCCCTATTCACCACTTCCAGTTACTCCAATCTACTTCTAGCCCAGACAGCCCCTGTAATTCAGCCATGGATGGACTTTTTAATTTTGACTGTCTAGCCCCAAGGATGAATTTCTTTGTTCCCGAGTCTGGCTTTGCCACCTGCATATCTTAGAGCCTCATTTCAAGTTAACAAACTTTGGTGAATGGCATTAATGCAAGACTATGATGGACCTAAAATATCCATTGTATGGATGCTAGTGTCCATGTTTTTATCTTGACACTTCTCACAAGCAGGACATTGAATAGCCAATCTATGAGTGTTTTGTCTTGATTTCTTGCCAGGCTGGCTTTTTCAAAGGAGCTGGTGGTGGCTAAGCAGAGAGAGCTCATTTTAAATCTGAAGTATTGAACTTGATGTCCCTCAAACCCTCAGCACCACTGACTGTGCTTAGATCATGTCTTAGTTCACATAAAGTGTGTGCCCTGCAGTGAGATCCTTATAGGACCATCCCTTTCTGGTGCATTTCCATGGTTTAGGATGTCCTTGGGCTGCAAATGGTGGCAGACCTTCATGAGTGCCTACCCAGTGTCAGCTGGGGCTGACAGCAATACAAAAATCAATTTAACATGGAAAAAAAAGGAAACCAATATGTCCTAAGTTTAGATGCTGGTGTCTGGTGAGATTTTTGATTTGTGTGTGTTGTTTTGGTAAAGATTGGAAGAGTTACAAATATGTGCAGTGCTAGGCATTTTATGGCATATTTAAATGTCTATAACATAATTCGCTTTACCATCAGAAGGCATAAATGTCAGCCTATTGACACATTATAAAGACACAAATGGAATGTAGCCTGGCAGACTGGTGCTGGTTTTGAGGTTTAATAGTACATCTGTATCATTTATCCCAGTGGGAAATAACACAGGATGTTGCCTTGTAATTTTTTACTACTGTATAATAAAATGTAACCACAATAAATGGTGTCTAAGCAAGTAATGCAGCAGATTCTGGATTTTGTCCAGTGTGCCTTTACCACTTAGGTTAGTTTTGCCCCCCTACAAGTTTAGGCAAGATGCGATTTTGACTGGATACAAACGGAATGTGGATCTCTTTAATGTGTTACATATGTATCTATAGAGACCTTTCTATGCATTCCACCTCTTAATTGTCTGGTGTTAATGGTGTGCCGGTTCATTCCTCTTTAAATCACTGCCATCCGAAGTTGAACTGTCCTTGAAAGGCTCTGTTCTGCATTTCTGCACTTCAAGAATGTCTTTGCAGGTTGACTGCTTTCCCAAATGTCCTCTCTGTGATACGGTGTTATGTACAAGTAGGCTTTTGATAAAAAACTCGAGTGATGACATTTCATGGAAGTGTTATCGGACTCATGCAAATGGAGAGCAGGGATTTTGTGTGTTTGTGTTGGTTGGATTTAACTTATGGTGCATTCTCTGCTCAATGCTAATGGGGCATCTGCACACCTTTCAGCATCCTGGGAGGCGCTGTGTCCTGCATGGTGCCAGTCCTTTCCTACTTTCAGTGTCTGGGCTGCTGCACTGCTTCAGGCTGGGATTTTTTTTTTTTTTAATTAAAGCCATGAGAAGTCTGAGAAAGGAGTCAGCACCCAGCTAGGCACTTCTGCAGGGGCCTGATAATGCAGAAGGGCTCTCCTATTGCTTTGTAACATCTGTCCTGCAATGTTCCAAGTGAAGAAAAATACGAAAACGTTATTCTGTGTGTATGAGAGGGCTGCACATTTGTAAAAAGACAATTAACATAGAAATGAGGGAAGCTTTTGATTCATCAAGTAGATTCAACAGACTGTGTCATTTCCTTGATTTTCATTTTAATTAGGATTAATCAGTTTTATCTCCTAAGGTCTTTGCAGAGAATTTACACGAAACAGAAGATTTTGGTCAGCAGTGCGCCCGTGTAATAGCCCCTACTTGAAGAAATCCAGCTGTGGCACGTATAACCAGGATTAGATTTGGCAGGGCTCCAGGCTCCCCTCTCCTCTCTCATTAAATGCCTTACTTTTGCAGGGAGCTCTCTGGATCTTCCAATACCAGATCCTGGGTTTCACTTAGCTGCCTGGTTGCTTGCTTCAAAAACCACTTGGAACCAGTATATTGCTTGGAAAAAAATATCTCTGGGATACCAGCTTGAAATAATGGCTGCTCTCTGCTTCAAAGACAGGCTCAAAAATTCTCACTTAACCCCAGCACCCATTGGTCCTGACAGCTGGGAGCTAGAGCCAGCTGAGACAAAATGAGGCTACCCTTTCTCTCCTCAAACTCAATATATTTAACAGAAGCATTTGGGTTTGGATGGAGCTTCAGATACATTAGAAGTGGAGAGTGATGGAAAGGAGCCAGGTAGTTCTATAGGAAGGAGAGCAGTAAGTCAGTGGCCTTGTAGGGGAAGCAGCAAGGTTTGAGTGTGTGTTCTGCATCCTGCACAGAAGAAGCAGGACTCCAGCACACCCGAGGTGGGTGTTGCTGTCTTGGTGTTGGGCTGTGTTCTCTTCTTCTTCCTTAGTTTTTTTCATATTTTCAGAAGTCTCTTATCCTGCCAAAAAAAAAATACAAAATCAAAACCAAAAGAATCTTTGAAAATGGTTACAAAACCAAATGAAATCTTTCTGGTTTAGTTATTAGATGTATTTTTGAGTGGATGAATTTCATAATGGAAATCAGAATAATTTGCAAACACGAGGAGCATTTTATTATGATTATTTTTCAGTACCTGAAATAGATATCTTGCTACGAAAACTTCCATATTATATGAAAGTGAAAACTCAGCTTCCAGTTTGTTTCTTTAGTGGAGAAGACATAATTGTTCCAAAATACGTGAAAAGTAAATGTTTTCCTTTTAATTGTAGGAGAACAGTATGTCATCCATGTGGGTACTACAACACTAAATATGAAGTGTAGGCTTTAAGCATCTTGTACACTCAGTAGATTTTAAAGCCATTAAGTGTATGAACAAGAAGAAAATGGAGACAGAAGTCAAAAAGCGCTGAAGGGAAAATCCTACTGAAAGCTCACAAAGCATTTTCAAGCTTACAGAAATGACCTGCTCCGTTCCTGTTACACAGAAGTGTTAAAATGAGAGCAGGCGACCCCTTTCCCCCAAATCATTCATCTGTTATGTCTGCAATGTATTTAGACTGAATCCTTTCCCAGATGCTGCGAATCTGTCGGTTCCAGGGGAAATTAATGGGATTTTACCATTTGCTTTGAGGAAAAGAGGACTGGACTTTCTCCTGCTGTCTTTGGCAGGAAGGAGCAAGGAGCTTTCCTGTCTGCTCTCTTTAAATATTGCGTCTTTTTAAGCTTTTTTTGCCAGATAGCCTAATTTGTGTTACTGCAATATACCATGTTGGAAAATTACAGAGGTTAATGTACAGCACTATGATACACAACCATAATGGTAGACTAATGTTTTTTAAATGGTAAACCAAAGGCATTTGTAATACGAGTTGAAGTGAATTGCCTGCACTTCTTGCCAGAGATTAGTTTAGCATTGCTTTTAATATTTTATTCACTGAAGTTGTTTGCAAAGACTAAAAGCTTCACTCGCTTTGCACACTTGTGCTTTGTTCTGTCCCTGTACAAAGCACAACAGAACCACTCTCTTGCTGATGAATTGTATGTCAAGAAGTTCTATCAAATTACAGTTATACTGCATTGGAAAGCTTTTTCTAGTAATCAGTGAAGATTACATCAGATTTATGGTGTCATAACTGAGCCAGGTAGTTAGAAATCTAACCTTTTGTAATATCACAGGTTGCATATTAATGTTTTAAATATCTAAACCACACATGAATGACGTAGGACATTTTTACTTTAAATGTTACTGTAGAGATTTGACGGTACATATTCCCATTAAAACAGAAGAGTGCAAGATGAAACGATCCATTTGCAATTATAATTATGCATGTTGAGATTGACCATTCTTTAAAAAATTGGAAGTGCAAGGTTGAGAAGGGTGCTTGAGCAATCACTCTTTGTTGAGAGCATTGATGGAAGAATAAAAAATTTTGAGGGGGATTGATTTGGCAGTAATCTGCATGAAAAAGTATGGGAAGCATTTCTTTGGAACGTGAAGGGGAGGTAACCCTTTCACTGTCATGGTTAGATTTGCCTGGAGAGCCACCACAAAAAGACATTATCAAAACCAGAACAGCAAGTAACACTGAACTACTTCACCTGCTCTTGGCACTTGATAAATAAAGAGTATTAGTTGATTAGCTTAGTATTGGAGAGTCAGCGTGGTCTCATGAGTACTCTAGAGGAGGTGGGTTTTGTTCTAGCTCTGTCAGGGGCCTGCTTTTTGACCTTGAGCAAAAATTTTTTGTCTCCTTGCCTTTCTTTCTGCTATTCCTTGATTGTCTTGTCTTTGTGGAGGATGAGCTCTTCGGGAGAGAGATTTCTCTGCATTGTGTTCTGTGAACAATGAAGTCTGAGCCTCGCCAAAGCCTCTAGGGGCATCTCTAAAAGAAATTATAATTGTTAGCTTTAATCACTTTCATCAAAAGAGCTTGGTAATGAAGGGTGTCAGTGTGGAGGATTTGGAGAAATCTGTAGGGTGCCTGTTAATTAAGTCACCATGGGTGAAAATTGCTGATTGGGTTTCCTTGGGCTGATGCAGAGATGCTGATGCCCGGGAGCAAGGCAGTGCTGCTCCTTAAGGGTTTTTAAGCCCAAAAGCACGACGCTAACGCTGGGTGCACTGCGTTTTAGCAAACAAGGCTTTTTCAGAAGACTCCTACTGGTTGCCTAAAACTTAAAATTCTTTTTTGTGGGTCCCTCTGTTATTAGCATTTATGACAGAAATTGGGCTGCTTGGCTTTTTGCAGTGAAGACAGATCCTTGAGGGCGAGCCATCCCATCTTGATGGATTCTCCTCCTAGCCTTTGCTGTTGCCAAAATAAAGTGTTTATCATTGCTCTTCTTATTAGCAGCTTCTGGTTTGGGATGGAGGTGCAGCAGCATGCCAGTTTGCAGATTAATTACCCTTCTTGTGGCATCTTGTGATGCAGAGCAATGTGCCCTTGTCCTGTTTGAATATATGCATTATTCACCATAGCAGAGGACTTAGAAATATTTAGCCACATCAACACCAGCAGCCATGTTAGTAAAAGTGGACTATGTTGTAGTATCTCCATTATTCATTTAGCAGTAAACTTGGCAGGTAGAGCTCCAGGGTAATATGGGATGAAGCAAGGGAGAGAGGTGATTTCCCCTCTCCTTAGCAGCCTGAGTGAGACCACTGTCCAAATCGTCCAGGCAGAGTATGACCAGGGGAGAACTGGAGAAGAAACAGCAAATGCTCTCTGAGAAGCACTGTAGGTTTCGGGGCAAGCAGGTTAGCCAAGTGATGTGGAGAGCAGTCAAAGACAAAAACAAAGATCAAAACAAGGTTCCCTTGCATAAAGGGCAGGAGCTCCACTGCTCTGAGTATTAGTAGGAGTCAGAGGTAAAGCAATGCCTCTTTCTTTAGTGTGTTTATTCTCTGTTTTAGGGCTAATGCCAAATCCCTGTAGTTCCTGAAGAGCACCACTGCCAGTGAGCGTTGACTCTCTAACAAGTATTTTGCAAGATCTTTGCTCTTGCAGGAATCCCTGTATGGTTCCCTTCCTATTTTAATACGAACAAGAATTCCCCAGTCTGCATTTGAAATCTGCATAGAAATATGCATGTGGCAGAGGTCAACTCAAGGTTACACATTTGGCATTTGGGAAGGGAAGGCAAGAAAAATTTACCAGTCAGTACACTCACATTATGATAAAATAAAGGTGAGCTGGGAGAAGAGCATGTGCTGAATCCTAAAATGACACAGAAGAGCCATAAACCACAGTATGTTGTGCTATCTCTAGTCCTTTATGCTTTTAGCAGAAGTAAAATGTGGGGTATCATAAATGAAACAAAGATCTTGTTTTAATTTTATTTTGAAAGCCATTGCAAGGCAATGGGGTAACAAACATTAACTTTTTCAAACCAGGCAAATTTGTTTGCTCTGTACTGCTGCCATCTAATGAGAATTATTCTCCAAAAGCCTCTTGGAACCAGGTAAAGGTTTTGCTATAAAGCACAAGTAGAGTAGTCTAAACAAATTGCATTTTTCCTGGAAATAAAGTATATGGATGTCCTTATGAGGTGTTGCCTGGTCTGCTCTACACTATTGAAACTGTATATATTTGGTCAAAATCCAAGGCTGAAAATGGGTATAGTCTGTACATCTAGAGACTTTTTCATTTGTACAGTGAGGAATAATAACTGGCCTTACCCCAATTTTGCCTGTAAATTTCTTAGATGATCCAAAGCCTGTTTATTGCTTACAGAGGCAATTTTGCTGACAGTCAAGCTGGAATAGGTCTCTTTTTCTTCCAGAGCATCCATACTTGCCTATTATAGAGAAATCACTCAAAAAGCAGCATGCATGCTGGACTCTCAAGCCTTGTTTTAAGTTTTAATTTACTTGTCTGACTTCCAAGGTTACTGAATGCAAGCAATTGCTCCTTCAGTACATAAATAAGATGAATTATGCGTTAGGGACCAATGCCTCAGCCTCGTTCTTCTCATGCTCTCAGGGGAGGATCTGCTGAGGAGTGCTTAGAGCTGGGGTGCAACTTTCTTTTTCTGTCAGGGAAAATTAAAGTGAGACTGTTCTGGATTAGCTCAGATGTGAAGCTAAAGCCCCAGGACCATTTATTTTGGTCTGAAATTTTTGAAAGTGTAGGGTGGTCCAGGGTGTGGAACCATGGCAACAGAGTGAAAGCTGTGCTACAGCCCTTGTTGGGAAAGGCTTGGGGACTCACTGTTGTAACTGGAACAACTGGCCCCAGTTTAACACTGGATCCTTTTTTAATCAGCCTTTAAAGTTTTTTTCATTTCAATACACTTCCTTCAAATAACGTGACCTGTGTTCTCCCCTACAAGTTGCAGAAAATGAGCTGGGTTTGTAGTTGATGTTGAAAGCAAAATTCAGGCAGGAGGACTCATTGCTGTTTCCCTTGCATGGGTTTTTAATTATATTTTCTAATTGTTTCACTGGGTTGGGATGAGGTCCTGGGGTCCTGTGCCATCCAGCTTGACTCTGACAAGACTGATTCTCACTGAAGTTTCATTTGTAGCAATCCCAACTGTGAGGAGCAATTTTTCATGTGTAATTAATCCTAATAAAACCAACACTTCCAGGAGGCTGACCTGGATCCATCCATTTCATTGTTTTGTCAATTAATGTTATATTTAGTATCTAACACTGTAATTAGAAGAAAATGCTGAAGATGTAAAGGGACAGAGAAATTTTAAATTGTAGCTGACAAAGAAAGGAATTACTATCCTTGCAATCATAATTTATTTTAACTTCTTTTCAAACTAGATGTTTTTTATTCTGGTTCAGTGACCTCTAAAAACCTCTGATAAATTGTCTGGTTTAACAATAGTTTCTCCAGATCACATTGGAGCCTGTTGTGGGAAAAGATACTCACATACCTGCATGTGTGTTTGATATCTACTTGACTCTCTAAGGTTTTTTTAATTAATGGCAGTGATATTGTCCACTGATATATCCTCTGACCATGGTTTTGTATGTGTTACTATTGTCTTCCCATGCAGAAATCTACTTCATAGACATAAAAGATTCTTACTTTTCAAAAATCAGATCTGTTGACCAAAATGAGTTCTTCATTGCTCTGTCCTCTGGTAAATGCATAGCAGAAACTTCATGAATGCCTGACATGTCCTCAGAGGCAAGTATAAACGTTTTTTAATTGTTTTCTTTTTCTCTTTGTTTCCAGAAATGTTGAATACTGTACTCTGCAAAAAATAACGTGTGGATTTCTCGCACCTGAAGAGCAAGAAAAGGTAATTACTGGACCATACAGTTGAGCCTCATTTGTTTGCTGTGCTAAAATATTTAGACCTGATCACGTTGCATGAGCCTCCAGCACTGTGTCTGCATATGGATTTTGTGTATTTTCAGTTATGCAAGCACAGTTGTTTCATGAGAATATTCCTTTTTGTGAAGGGAACAGGGGAACAAAAGCAGCAGAGCATGAAAATGCTGAAGCAAATGGTAGGGGAGAGCATACCGTGAATATTTTCAGTACATATAGAAGTGAAAAGGGTAAAAGAGGGGGAAAAAACATCAAGGCTTATATGTGCCAATGGGAAAAGGGCTGCAGACTTGGCTGTGTTTGCAGGACTGCCTGGTGGAGCCTTGCAGCCCTGCTGGGCAAGTGTCAGAGGAAGCTCAGGGATCATCAGTGTTACAGCAGCCTCCTCGTGTTTCAGTGACCGAGTAGCTTGTGGGGTGCTGCACCCTGCTCCAGAGGTTGTGAGCTCCTCTGCTGCCTGCAAGCCTCCTCTTGCAATCGAGTTTCTCGATCCTCCTGGGTCGTGACATTTTGCTGGTGCAACACAGCTCGGCAGGGCTGTGGCTCAGTTGCTGGTGTTAAACAAAATGCTGTTCATCAAACTTTCATGAGACACTTTGCCAGGGGCTGCATCTTGAAAGAGTAGGCTCCAAAAAGCAGTGAGCAGAGCTGTGCTGCCCTGTACTGCTGCCATCTCCTGTATTTTCTTCTATCTTCATTCCAAGGCTGAGAGGTGAGCACCCCTGCAGGGCCTCCAGTGGTTTTGCATTCTTTCCTCCTTGGAGGAAAAGTTGGACAGGGCAGGCATGGCCATGTTGAAGAGTGGTGGTTCTGCTTCAGCTGGTACATCCCTTCAGCTGTATGGTGATCCAGAAGAGGGACCAGGAAGTCACCTCTGCCTTAAAGTCTGTGTCAGGCATGATTCTTACTGGGGTTAAGCTAAGGAATTTACATGAGCTGAGCCTTTTAGTAAGTTTTTGTAGTAATGAATATAATTATTTTAAAGTAAGAAAATGTGTCAGTAGATACCAGTATGAAGAACAAAATGAATATATAATGTGAAGGTCTGTAAATCTGAGTATAGCAAAGCAAGCCTAGTGAGACTTAAAAGCATGGATATGAAGAGAGTGACACAGCAGATGTTGCTGGGGTCAGGAAACTTTCTATGAACACGTGGCATGTTTTTATGAGACACTTCATTTCGTTGCTTGGGTTTGAAAAATGCATGTGAGTGACATCTTATGTTCACTACACCTGCAGTGCCATACTGCTGATAATTAGCACCTGCATTTTAGAGGCAGTATGAAGCCAAGATGAAAAACACAGACAAATCATAGGGTGGAACAATTCTGCTTTCTCCATGTATCAGCATTACCATTTTCTGAAAGTCCATCTTTCCACCCTGCAAATGGAAGTGTCATCTCAAGAAGCATGTTGAAAAACACTTCAAAGGCCTACATTTGCAACTTGTGTGGAACCTTGTGTGTTTTTCTTGTGGTGGTCCCTGCATTCATCAATTGAGTGCAAAATAATGCCAGCAGAGGAAAAAGAGCAGACAGAAGAGGAAGCTCTTGGAGCAAATAAATGCTTGGTCACAGTGCACTAAACTTTTGGAGAACCACATTGTCCTGTATTTGGGGTCAAATTGTTTAGAACTACCTTCCATGAGCTAACAAATGGGCTTCATTTTGTTGGATGCTTCCATTTGGATTTATGGTGTCATTTAAAACTCTCTAATGCTTTCTGTCACCATCACCAGATCATTTATCTCCTGTGGGACTGTCCTATTTGGGCACTTTACATTTATGGGAGATGTAGGGTAACTTTACTGGGAGTCAGACAGTTCAATACTCTTAAGTATAAGTCTGTTTATCCATGTCAAAAAGAAAGGTTGAAAAATCAGATTTTTTTAAAATGAGTTTTCCAAGGGGAATAATGGAAAGGTGGTGCAGATTACAGCCACAGTGTGTTGGCAAAGAGGAAGACTGTGCCATACTGTTGAGTCTCTCGGTATTTCACTGCTCTTTTATAAGAAGGTGAAATATTAATTTAAGTTATCCATGCAATTTAAAATTATCTCTACAAGTTCAGTTGCTTATGCTTACTTATGCTTTAGGGACAGTTGTAAAGAGATTTTTGAAAAAAAAGCAGTATTTCTTTTTGCAAGTAAGAGATTAAAAACATGCTTACATTCATCATGGCTATGTGCTTTCTGAGGCCTTGAAACACAGCTTCCCATGGTATTGCAAAGTGGCTCAAACATAGGAATTATTCCCACTGGGTTTCTTGAAAGCTATAGGTGTTGTTTTAAAGTTTCACATAAGCAATATTGTAAGTAGGTAAGGGTATATATGCAGCAAAAAAATGGCCACTCATGTTTTTATATTTGATCTCTTCTGTGAGGTCAGGTAGTCGCACACAATTTTTTTTCATCCGGTGAATGGGATCCCACAGAGTCATTTAGCTCTGTCAGCTGTGTGAGCAGAACAGCCATGAGCTCTTTTATTCCTCCAGATTGCAGTGGTGTCTTTTTATTTGGTGCTGCATGGCACTTGGTTGCAATGGCTGGGCTAGGGATGTATCAGATGTATTTCATTGCAGAGGACACAGTAGCTGCTCTGCGTATGAGTCAGCCCCTAGGAAGGGCTCTTCCCCATCTTACCGAGGCAGTGACCTTGATGGGGATGTTCACCCCCATGCAGTGGGGGCTTTTTGCAGATGGATTTAGTGCTGTGCTGCTGTTAGCATCAGTGAGCAGGGTCCAAAATTGAGATTGTGCTTTTACTTCCTGCGTGGCCAGACCAAAGGAAGAAATCCCAAGGCTCAAGGGCATGAGAAGAGCTCTCTTCTTTTGTTCTCCATGTCTTTTTTTTTTTTTTTTAACTGGCTGGCCATGACATTAAGATTTCTAATTAATTTAGAAACCACAGGCAGTTGAAGAGAGTGAGCAATGTAATAACTGGGCCATGGGGCAGAGTAAAAGCACATCAATTATTCAGGCAGTCGCTGCTGCTTATTCCCTTCCCAAAGCTGGGCTGGCTGTCAGCGTGTGTCAGTAATGCTGCTAATGCCCTTCAGAATTTACATGCATAAATAGTGGCCTTTTAAAATCTTCATGAGGATAACTTTAGTATTTTCAACAATAGCTTCCAGCAGCATGCTCTGTCTAGCAGGCGCTGGGGGCTCCAACCACTATTTTGGGTGCCTTGTTCAAAACTGGGATCTTGGCGGGTGCATCCTCCAGAAGCCTCTGCTGTGGAGAAGTTGCTCCTTAAAGAGGTTGAGGGACAGCCTGAGCCACATAAAGAAAGAAACAGTCCTGCTTTAAAACGCAGGTGGTATCTGAGAGCGTTCTCTCTGTGGGCGAGTGAGTCCAGCATCTCTTGTACATCATCATCCCCTGCTTCTGTTACTGTGATGTCTCCAAAGCACTCTCCCTGCAGATGCCTTGGATGCCACTGGGGCTGGACCCAGTGCAGTTCCTCTACAGGTGGAGGAGCAGGAAGCATTCTTCTCCTCCTCACTGCTCTGGCAGTGCAGGTCCTGCACTTTGACTGAGCAGTTGGAAAATTGAAATAGAGGAAGCTTCTCTCACTGCCAAGAACTACATTCACAGGACTGGCCGTGATTGTCTTAAATGGATGCACCTCAAAGTCTCGTGTTTGGGATGCCACAGGGAGCAACACTGATTCCTGCATTGAACCAGTAAGGGGAGTGAAGACCGGGGAACCCATTGGATTTTCCTGCCACGGACTACAAGTGGATGACAAAGCCTTATTTTTCTGTCTGGTCGGTGTGGTTATCCCTGTTGCTGGAGGCAGCCACCTTGCTTTTTAAAAAGTGAACTAATTTGTGAAGGCAACGAAATAAAATGAGCCTTGCTAATTATGTGTTGTGCCGGCGAAATGACCAGCTTGGGTTTGGAAAATGCTGGCTGTAATTAATGGTGAAAGGCTTTTCCTCTCATCTGTGTAGCCATTATGAATCACTTCTCCCCATGGAAACTTTTAAATCTGTCTCACTGGGGAGCCTGAGGAGGAACAGGTAAAATGGATTTGCCTTAATAGCTGCAGTTGTAACTTAAACACTTGAAATGATATTAAGCATCTCTCTCCATTAGCATTTCATGTTGATTCTGATGATGTACCAGCTGAAGCTAAGACAAGATCAACGTTCATTAGATGGAAGAAACTAAACTCTGTAGACAAATGCTTTGGCTAAATGGGGCCTTCATTGCAATGAGAACAAGAAAGCAATTAACTGAAATGTTTGTTTACAAAATCTAATTCCTGGGGAGTATCTTCTCAGATTGCCGTTTACATCTCTTGGGCTGGTTTTGTTACCAAGGCTTGCAGGTTGACGGGTTTTGCAAAGCTTGGTTGTAGCAGGCATATAACAGATGTTTCAAACTTTGCATGGTAAAGCTGAAACAAAGCGAAGAGCAGGGGCTAAGCTGCAGGTGTGCCAGAGTTTATTTGTGCATTCCTCACATTTATTTTACAGTTAAGTGCAATTAATAATAATTATTAGATGTTCCAGATATTAAACAGTGTAGGCTGAAGAGAAGCTGGAAACTGTGCAGTGCTGAGTGCTGTTACTGCTGTCCTCCTGTCCCCCACCTGGAGCCTAGCCCAGGGGAATCACTGACGGGCTCCATCTGGGTGAGGATGCATCTCTGCCAGGCATGAAGAGCCTTGTCCTGGTTGGTTGACAAACATGAACACCCTCAGAAGGTGATTTTGCCCATCTGCAATGCAAATCATGCTCTGAAAATGCTGCTTCTCTTTGGGAAACATACCTGCTGTTGTCCAGCCATTAGAGCAGATTTTGTCACTGCGTAGGGTTGTAGGGTTTGTGGAGTGGGAAGGATCAGGCATTTTGAGCCTGTGCTGATACCAGCAAAACAGCTTCATACTAATTGCAAGTGTACAATAGAACATTGCACTGCATGTTTGGATATAGTGTGGCAGTATTTTTTTATTTTTTAGTCCATGTGGTGGCTTTGCTTTCATTGCAGTTTTTTCTGGTGCTTCCTTGCAACTGAAGAGTGTCTGCACTTTCCCATGGGTGATACTGGGCAAGTAAGCATAAGCATTTCCGGGACACATTTCCATCATATTTCTGGTGGCAAACATGGAACAGTTACCAAAACAATACCTTTTCTTCCCCATTTGCTGAATACAAGATATTAATAAAATAGTCAGTGTAATCTGTTAGGAGATGGCTTACAGTCACATTAAATGATGGGGAACAGACTAATGAAGGCTATCCTATTCATGGATAAGGGCTACAATTTACCTAGCCTGCAGTAATTGAAGTAAAACAAAGTTGTTTTTGCCTAATGTGCAGAGTGGTAGGTGATGCACAGGTATCTCTGTGTATGTTGTACTGAGCACAGCAATAGAGCAAGGGGATGAGCTCTGGATGTCTGTGGGAGTTCAGGATGGGATAGAACTGCTGCAGAGGCTCCTGACGTTGTTGCAAGAGGTAAAGTGTCAAAGTCTTTTAGATCTCTTAGCTGTGACTTGTTAACAAGCCCATTGCAGTGTTGTGGGTCTTGCTGCCTCCTCCTGTGTAAAGGATGCTCCCTGGCAGTGCTTCTCCTTCAGGCAGTGAAAAGGGAATTGCAGGGATCAGTGCTGGGTTTTGCTCCTTGAAAGGCACTGCTCAGGAGATTCCTTGGGAGTCTATGCTAATACAGCATTTAAAACACTGCTTTTTCAGTGTCAGCACTGGAAATGACAAATGCTTCCCTTAATTTGAGAGAAGTGTGCCTGATATTACATGGTTATATGTGCCCAAGAGTCTATTCTCAAGACAGTACATGGGCCTATCTCCTATGAAAGCTAATTGCACTATTAGGAGAAGATACCCTGCTAACTTAATAAGATACATTTATTTGTGTCTTAGAGGATTTTTTTTCTGAGGTGGAAGAAATCCTGAATGGTGCCAAATTTAATTTGAAGTGTATTGTTCTTCACTGTCCCTTCCTCTCTCCCCATGTCAAAACTGTTCTGCAAATTGAAAATATTTTATAAGTTCAAGGCACACCAATATAATTGAAGGCAGGCAGCACTTATGAGAGCTGAAGGGGAATTCATCATGCAGATGACTTGAGGCTGATTTCTTCCTGTGGAAGGAAGAAATGTCAGTAGGAAGTAGCATTGCCAACAGGGCTGTATACATTAAAGGTATAGAAAACTCAGGTGAACAGAAAGAACTGTGGCCAAGGTGCCTCCCTTTGCCCCTGCTCTGATGTGACTTTAGCTCTGCCACAGATGCTGTCAAGAATCTGGGGCAGATTGAGAGTTTTATTGCCTGGGTCTGCTTTGGGGTGGCAGACAGGACTTGGGGCCTGGGTGACTGCATCTACCCCCTCCCCAGAAACCCCCTCCTCTTGGCATCCTGCAATGCAGATCTTTGTCTTCTCTGCGTTCCACAGGCAGTTAAAGCATTAGGAGCTGGGCATTGAGATTTTGTACCAGCGTGATTTGAACTTAAGTCTAATTTAGACAGAAGTTTAAAGAGCTCTCTCTCCCCTCCCTCTCATGCAAAGTACACTGGAGAGCCTACATGTGCTGTGTCTGGCTTGGAGACATTTCCCTGTGGTTTATTGCTTTGCTTTTATTGATGGGCTGTGTTTGCTTTCACACAAACTGATTCATTTGGACACAAAGATTTGTTTCGCAGAAGTTGTTTGCTTAGGGATGAAGGCTGAATTAAGGGGGTTTTATGGGGTCGAAACCTTATTTCCACAGACTTCTTCAGATCTCTGTTCCACTCCCTGCAAAGTTTGTACAGAATCAGATGAAGTGGCACTTGGCCAAACTAGGAAGGTGCAATGTGCCAAGTAGCTGTAGGGAGAGCAGAAGGATATGTTAAATTACAGAGAGCTTTTGAAAATTTCAGAATGTCCTGCAGGAGCAAAACGATGGATCTTGTAAAAAAATGTAAGATGATCTGATTCTGCTTTTTAATTTCCAAAAATAAGAACAAAATTGGAACAATCAATCCAATTTTATTAAAATATGAAGATATGCTAAGTACAGCATTAGATATGTATTTTTTCACTATAAATACACCCCCAAGGAATCATTCTATTTTAAGATGAACTTGGTATTATGATAATGTAAAAGAAGTCTATAATTTATAATTCCAGTTGGAGGTGAAGAAATTTAGCATGTCAGTTTCTCTATTCATTACTCTAGCAGTCAAGACTAACAGACTGTTCCTTCACCTTTGCTGTCAATCATTTAGATAGACCAATTATGGATTCAGTTAAAAAATACATATATCAAAAGAGAAAATGCAGCAGAAGATGGTTCAACATACTAATTAAAAAAAAACCCAAAAAACAACTAATCTGTAAGAGTACATTTAGTCCTACACTGTATGAGCTTCATGGCCAAAACTTCTCAACTATTACTCTGGTCTTTCTGAAGGTGCCATATGGACTAAGTTGAGAAGTGGCTCTCCGGTGTTTGTGTGTTGTGAAAAAGCTGGTGACAGCTGACAGTCACTTCTTGTACCATTTAGAAACACTCACTGCCTGGCAATTCTTTGGGAAAAGAAAAAAAAAAAAGGTGAAAGATTAAGTCCTGTATTGGTATTTATGTCTTCATTGTGCAGAGCCACTCATGTACACTGGAAAAAAAAGTGCATTCTGGCTGGCTTTATAAATTTTAAGCATTAGTTTTGGAGTTTTGAGCCTTAAGGTCTCCAGTGCAGTGCTTCTTTAGCACTCAGTTTACAGGGGACATAATTGCATTGAGCTCTGTTCTGCCAGTGCTAAATATTCAACGTGCTCCAAAATAATTCCAGACCTGAAACTGGAAAATCAAATTCCTTACTGAGACGCATAAATATAGTTGCAGGTCTCGTAATCTTGTATTAAAGCAGCAGCATTTCTTTGGGGTAAGTTTATTATTACAAAATATACATGGCCAAACTTAAATATAGTCGACCTAATATGATCAGACTGATTTGGAGCAGAGGTAGGTCAACACTAAGTGCTTTTGAAAATCTCATCCCAGCTCTCTGGAGATTAGGGCTATGAGTGCAGAGCCTCAGCCTAAGTCATGCTGAAGAGGCAAGAAGGAATGTTTCTCAATGGAGAGAGGCTTCATTTGGACAGCAGAAGCATGAAGCACACTTGGATAAGAAAGATCTGCAACCAGATGGAATAATATCCAGCTTTGCCCAAGGCACAAGGCTTGGAAGTTAACTCACGTGGATGCATCTTTGAGTCTGCTACTGGCAAAGTGTGTATATGGGCAGCCTCCCTGTTTTCGGGTGGATAGGGACATCCTCTCCTCTCATGTGTTGATCAGTAGTGCTGCACCAAGGGAGTACAGATGAAAAACTTGAGGCTGCTGGCCCCAGTTTTCTCTTTGGTTTTACTTTTATTTTAGAAAAACCTACATTCTTACAAAGGTAGTGTCCTTGGGACTTGTAGCACTTGCTGGAATCTCACAGCATGGAAGCTTATTTTTGGTGTAATATTTTAATTTAAATACCTAAAAATTAAGTGCTCTTTTAGGCATTTGAGTGAGTCTTGCTGTTGCATGTGGGAAAAAGCTTGAGAGCTCTCCTCTTGTATCTCAGTGAATGGTGCATGTGACTGATTTAGTGAATGAGTCCAAAATATAAGGTCTACTGAGACCACGGAAGGAGCACCTACAGCCATTTGTGTGCATGACTTCCCCCTAAAATAAGTGGAGTTGTGTTTTTTGAAGTGAGCTTGAGTTTGGCCCCTAGATCATGTGGGTATGATGAGAGGTTTGACCAGGTCCAAGTCACGCAGTGTCGGTCCCTTTGTGATCGATGAGATGACTCACTCTGGTACCTCATCCTCAGAGATTACTCATTGCTAGTGCTTCATCCTGCAGGTGTCCAGCTCATGGAGGTGCTTCTCCCATCAGCTGTGGTGTCCCGACGTCAGACAAGTGCAGTCTGCAGGTGCCTCCTTTCCTCTCTTTCTCTTTTTTCTTGGACCACATATCTAAAATTTTAAGAACAATTTCTGCTATTAAAAAAAATAATAACATAGCATAAGCAGGAAGTTTTGCCTTTGAACTGCAGCAGCACAATGCCTTTTGTAAAAGCACGCAGCTGCTTATGTATAACTTGTGTGTGAATTAAATGTCATGTATTGCTTTCCATGATCTACCATTTTATACAGGAACACACTGAGTAAGGGGGTCTAAACCTATTGAGACTAATCCTTTGAGATTGACTTTTGCATGTCCTTATTACATGGAGCCTTGAAAAGACTGGGAAGACATTTTGTCAGTGTCAGTGTATCCCTGGGCTAGGCCTGATGCCAAATAAAAGAAAGAAAAACCTGCAAATGCTCAAGGCAGGGGATAGAGAAGAAGCAGCAGGTTGTGTAAACAGATGGGGTGGGCTAACATTAGGAGCAGGATGGTTATGGTAAGTGTAATGTGCAGAAGTCACAGTACATCAGCTGGCTAATCAGTGCTGAATGATTTGTAGGCATCTCAGCAGAGGTGAGTTTAAAGGAGGTTTGAAGGAGAGCAGTGTCGTGGCTCTGCAGATTTGTACTCTTCTCCTGCCGAAAGACAGACTCCATGAAAGGCATGAAGGTTGTTACTTCAGTGCTGCGTTTCTGCTTATAGTCTTCTTTTTCTGTTCTCTTTTTCTTTTTTTTCATTTTTTTTCTCCACATTTGCTACAGAGTCTCTGTAATGAGCCAGGGTGGTTGTTGGCCCAGATGCTGCACTGCAAATGCTGTTTTTCAAACCAGCTGAGAATTTGGCCTGATATTTAGCAGTCACTTAGTACTTTCATCTTCAAAGTACTGTGCAAACATTAATTAATTCTGCTGGGGAGCATATAAGAAGGTGCCGCTGGAATAGTTATGCAAACTGCAGAGCCACAAGAGATGGCAAGGACAGCGTTGCTGGGCTTGGGAGGTCTGTGCTTACATACATAATTCAGCAGAGCACAGCACAACAGGTGCTTTCATTGCAGAAAAATCTCTTTTACATACCTGTTTTTTCCATTGAGTGAGTGCTTGGTGTTTTCAGTGGAAGGATGTTGCTGCTGCCCTGTTTGGGTAGATGGGCAGCCTGGGATTTCTGTATCCACATCTGCCCCTGCAGATGGGTTCAAGCTTGCAGAGACAGGAACTGAGCAGCCAGGCAGTTGCTCTGTGGATGCTCAGTACTGAGGCATGGAGGCTGTGCAGAAATCAGGGCTGCAGCTGCACGCTTTTCACTTGGAAAATGAATAAACCACTTGCAGCACATGCAGATTTGGAGGTGCAGAGTGCTCTGCTCTACACTGATGGCTCTTTGCATGTGAAAAACCATTTTGCCCATGCGGATGTTGCCTTGGGCAGGAGTGAAGAGGCTCAGCAGAGCTGCAGAAACAACTGTGGGAAAGCCTTGCATCTTCTCTTAAGGGCAGCATCAGCAGCCTTTGGCATGGGCTGCAGTAACCTGCCCTGGAGAGGATGAGGAGTGCTCACCCATCCCCTGCCGCTGGCTCTGCACAGGCAGGGCAGCAGCAGCTATGGAGCAGCAGCAGCATTTAAAGCTGGCACAATCGCCAACATCTCCCAGCTGTACACCTGACATGCTCTGGCACGAGGGAGTCAACACTGCCTGTGCCTTGAGACTTGCCTGGAGCCCTGCTTCTGAGGGAAAACACAGCTCCAGACACCGAATTCACCCAACCAGGCATTATATTAAAAGGAGCTTTTAAAAGATTGTGCCTACTGATGCTGAATTATTAGCAGAGAATCACATGAGCCTTATATGACTTGATTCATGCTGTACCAATCCAACAGGCATCTAGGTGTGAGAAGGTGTGTAATTTCTTGGTATGATGGGCTTAAGTCAGAGTGGGAGCGCTGATGGAACAGGGAAGGCAGAGGGATACTTGATGCCGGAAAATGACATGACTGGAAAGAGATTTTGCTCATTGGATATGAATCTGGACTTTGGTCTGAAAGCTGAGGGCAAAAGGTGTCTTCATACTGAGTGGAAACAGGTTTTTGAGCAACAGACAGATTCAGGTTGATAGGTGGGGAGCTGGGTTTTGGCTTGGCTTTGCTGACCTTGCTCAAATGAGCAGGTGGTGGTCAAGGTTTAAACTTTTAGCAGGACCCATTTAATAGCACTTATCGCCATGGCAATTTGGAAGCTGTGCTAATATATTTAGAAAAAGTGTATTTCTTTTAGCTTTGCCAAAACAGGTAGATAAAATGCTTCTGATGGCAGGTTTGCATTCTCTGAGATCCTACTGATAGTCTTCTGAATTTATTGTTCATGTTTGTGAGTTAAGGAGCCAAGGAAAGAGAGATCACCATGACTGATACAGTTGCTTTTCCAGTGTGCATGATCTATGCATTTAAGATAGTAAAATTATATCTAGAATGGCACAGTTTTAATTTCCCGCTCTTCCTAAGATTTCAATAGATTGGCATGCTCAGAAATATTTCGTTTTAATCTCAAGATATTACTATGCCTAGGTTTGCATGAAAGGCAAGGCTGCATGTCTTGAGGCTTGCAAGCTATAATCAAAGATGTTTATATGAAATTTTAGTGTTCCATCATATCTTACCATCTCAGGAGTGAAAAAATAAACTTAAATAACCGAGATCAGGCAGATTTGTGATGAAGTCCCAAAGAAGAGAGAGGGCTTGCAAGTAGCTGTGATTTTGCTGTGTGATTTTAATTTTATGGGCCCCTGTTGTTCAACGTTTTCTTCAGAGTAACTAAGAGTTGCATTAAATATTAAACAAACGGTGTGATGATTCATAAAGAGGGTCATGAGCTCCATATGTGAGTTAGTAATTTAATCTCCAGCTGGTTTCACTATAATCCATGTCATATGTCCAGGATCAGAGAACTCCAGTGTCTTCGAATAATTAGTTAGTGATCAAAACAGAAAAAAAAATCCATTGAAACAATTTTCTCTTAGAAAAAGCTGTTTCTTCAAAACAAAATTGCTTGTTAAAGCTTGTTAGTTTTAATGGAGTTTTCTTTTGAGCGGAAGTAAGAAAAAATAATTTGGAAGATGTCAGGATGTCTTCTTGATATTTGCAGAATTGATAATATTTTTTGTGTTCAATGTCTTGCATTTAGAGTTGTAACTCTTACTGTTTTAATAGGAAAAGAGGAAAGTTAGACTTTTTCTTTTCATCAAATGTAACCTATTTTAATTAATATAAAATAACTTTGTCTAGAATGCTGTTTCACCAGAAAGGAAAACTTGATTAGCTTTTTTCTGATATGTGTATATAATTTTAATACTAGTTCAGGTATGGAACAAAGAATTAAAATCTCTAAGTCTTTTGTTTGGATTAGGAAATTAATTTTTTCCCCTGCTTCCCCCTGGAGCCCTAGAAAAAATACCTGTCAGCCTTTCATTGCAGAGACAAATATGCTGAGGTTTTCCCCAGGCCTTGCTGAGGTTGCATCCTCCTTTGCATGACAATTATGAAAAGATGCTGGGAGATACCAAATGAGTGAGGATACCAAACTTGCTTATCTTTTATAGGAGCCATGTGCACACACAGACACACAGGACCAGTGCCCATCCACAGTTTCCCAAGAGGTTTTTCTATGCTCCAGCTTTCAGCCTGCACATGGAGTTGATGTATTGTCTTAGTTGTATCTTCCCTTTGAGCTGCAAAAGGTGTTTTTGGGGGGCATTTGGAGGTTGAATATTGAATCTACACTCAGGAAATACCCTGGAGGCAGTGGAAGTGCAGGCCCTGTTCCTGTGGGATGGGTTACTTCATGTGTGGTACTGCAGTGTGGCTCTAAGGAGTGTTGCTGTTGCATTTAGTTGCTAAGCTCATGAAGTCAGTCACAGAGCATGCTTGAACTTAAAAGCAGGCATGTGGATGCACACAGAATTTGAGTTTCAATGCCTATAGTGTCTGTAGAGCTCTGAAAGCATAACTAGGCTTAGTCTCTTAGGGAGGAGGGCTCTGTTTCTTGTTATGTGGCTTGGGTCTTACCTCTCAGTTCAGAAAGAAGTAGGCTGTGCTGTGGCAGTAGAGCAGGATCTGGAAGTTATAGGAGAGCTCATGGGATGGGATCTGTGGAGTTACTGGTCCAGTCTCCCATTCAGGGCAGGACAATTGTCTGCATGAGACCAGCTTGATGGTGACTTCGTACAGCTACGAGGCTTAAAAACCTACAAGGCTTAAAAACCTACAAGGCTGGAGGCAGTGCTGTCTCTCTTATGACCTGCCAATACCCAGGGCATTGAATGCTTATTTTTTAATCCATCTCCTCTTTTACTGGGAGAAATGTGTAGACATGAACAAATTTAAGGCAAGAAAAAATAAGCTAGATTTAAAAAATAAAAAAATGACATCTGCTTAACTGTGTTAAAAACATGTAATGGGGAAGCATGCAAATGGTTATGCAAGCAGGAGTTTGGTATCTAATTGTAAATTAGATAGACAGCTGCAGGGTATCAATAGACATATGGCAGGAATGTAAATAGTTTGCTCGCACTTTGGTGACATCCTGGAAAGCTGTGTGTAAACTTTCTGAAGTGAAGAGAGAAAAGATGATTTCCTAGAAAAGAGGGTTTTCGAGAGAAATAATTGCTAATAAATAATCTGTGTCCCTCTGGAAGGCGAAAGTTTCATTTTGGCACTCGCTGAAAATGCAGCCTCTAATCAGACTGCATTTTCCCTTTTGGCTGACAAGCACCAAGCAAGCTGAGGAAGGTGCCAGTTCCATTGTTTGGTTGGAGCCATCATAGATCAGAGCAGCTCTTCTATGGTACCTGCCTGCTGATTTCAGCATGACCTCCTGGCAGATGCTTTGTGTCTGCCAGGATTTAGAGAATATTGCAAAGAGGAGGGTAAACAGTTGAGTGACTCGAGAGAGGGTGTCAGATTCCAGAATGTAAATTTGTATGTCAGTGGCCAGCACTCCTAGGTCTTCCACCAATACTTGCCTGTATCCCAGCAGCAGGGGTTGCTGCTGCTTATAGCCACCTTCAAAATAATACCCTCCTGGAGTGGAATGTTGTGAGGCACTAATTTTGGCTTATTTTACAAGCCAGCAAAGCAGTCTAAATATTTAACACTCTTTTGTTAATAGCTGGCCATCACATATTTTGTTTTATATTAGGCGATACTGTTGAGGCCATAAAAATTCCCAATCTAAAGATAGCTAAGGTTGGTTCTCATATTACCTAAAAGATGTAGCAAGAGTAAAACTTGAATAGCTTACTTGATTTCTGGATGGGTGTCTAGTGACTTACTTAGTAAATAATTCTTGTAAAGTTTGCAATGGGCCAAACTCTGGTGCTTTTGAGGTCAACAGTAGCTATTCCAGTTTCCTTTGTTGGGTTCATGCATCTGCCTTGGGGACAGATTTCAGTCCCATAGCTTGTTAATTGTAATTTTAGTCAAAGGGCCAGACTTATTTAGGAACTTCATCAAAATATTTTTTTTTAATAAGACAATTTCTGAAGGATGCAAAGAAGCTTTTATGGAGTGGAAGCAGTGAAAGGAGAGCAAGGAAAATCAAAGAAATCCACACATCAGTAATGTTTCAAAAGTACATTTCACAGGGGAGTTTTCCTTAACTATCCTTCAAAGATGACATGACAGAAAATTTGGTTATTAATCAATGGTGCTATCTCTCTGTTGGGTTCAAGAATGCTTTTTAGAAATTAAGATTAGCATCTGGTTTAGTCTACAAAGAATTTTTAGAATTGTAAAACTTTAAGTAACCATAAATTACTTAAAGTGCGCGGAGGATTAATATGAAAAAAAACCCACTTCAAGCATTGTTCTTTAAGAGGTGAGCTTAGCCTGTGTAGTCATAAGAGTTATGTCATTGGTATATCCTTACCAAATAATTGCAAACATATAGAACAAATCAGTCCCTGGGATCAGTGGACACACAAATACACTATAGGGAGTTTTATTACAGCAGAGCTTGAGAATTGCAAAACCAATTTTCCACAGAAAAATTGCTTTCATATGATCTGAGTGCCATGATTTGGTTTATTTGAAACACTGTAAGTCAAGCTGTTCACTGGTGTTCCTAGCAAGCCTCTGTAATTCTACATTTATTTACAAAGGCCTGATTTAGAATAGAAATTATTCTTATTACTGTTTGTAAATAAGAAACTGGATTATTTCTTATGTGTGTATGTGTATGTGTGTGTGTGTGTTTAAGTGGATAATTTTCCACTCATGATGTAGGAACGTGTGGCTCATAGCAACAGCCATTGCTTTCCAAAAGTCACTCTGAAACATGAGATGTGAACTCCATTCTTCTCCTTTATTGCAGCACATTTCTGATTTGGTTTGCAGCAAGCAGAGGACTTCACAGTCAGCCCATGGCCATAATGCTGTGGATGTTTTTTTCCCATTACTGGACTTTAGAATTTAAGTAGCCTCCAACTGCTTTCTCAAAACACTTCTGTATTCACTTAAAAATAACAGTAAGTTATGCCCCTGTTAGCTATGGTGGCATTTTGGCATTTTAATGGCAGGTCATTGGCATTTTAATGACCAGTTCCAGATTCCAGATGAGTCTAGAGAACAACAATGTAGGTCTTTTCACATCCATGTTGGAAATTATTTGATATGAAGAGGTGCCTAGTAGCATTAGGTGGCTTTCTGACTGTCAAAACCTTGGTGTATTTTAGTGCTGAATGCTGGGAGCTGTGTAGGCCAGGATTGTAAGTGCCTAAAATGTCTTTTCTTCTTCTGGAAAGATTAGTCAGTATTTTTGTTGGTGGCTTTCTTTAGGGAGGCTAGGTTGAACTTCCTATAGGTAAAAGAAGCCTGATGCTTTCTTTCAGTCTCATGAAGCCGTAAGTAACTTCTTTTCTGGTGTGTGATTTTGCACTTACCTGGCTAAATCGAGTGCAGCGGATGCTGAATCAGGCCCTCAAAGAATGCTTAGGAGTGAATTCCTAAAATACTTAAACCTATTTTTCGTCAGCTACAGATGGATAGAGCATTAATTCTTTGTATCCTCCGTGGGCATCCCGGTAGTGAGACTTGCCTGTATTCCCAGTCTCGTGTTTTCCATCAGCATTGATATTTGGGTCACTATCTCCTCTCGTCTCATCTCCCATCCGTAGTTGCCTTCTCTTCAAATCTCTTTGGTCCCAGGTGGCGGGGGTAACTGATGGCGCCTCTGTGAAAAATTAAAGGTTCAGTTTGAGTGAGTGTTGCTGATTATTACTTGCCTCTTTTAAAGGCCACTTAGGTGTGTTTCAGTGCTTCAGCAAATACGGAGTCATTATAATCTTCTGGCTTTCTCTTTCTCTGTCTTTCTAGTCTGAGTCCATTTCAGCCATGCCTGAGGACACTGTGCCACCCCGAGGAGCCTGTAGGCCCTGTGTTCCAATGGGAGGATTCTCTCTGGTGGGAGAAGCCCATTCCTGCCAGAGCTCCAGCCCTGTCCTGTTGGGGCTGCTATAAGGTGTGTGAGCTGAGCCTGTTTTCCAGTAGCGGAAAGGTAGAAAGGGAAGAGGATTTGGCTGCAGCAGAAAACATCTACTTCTTTCAGGGGAGAATGGGAAAAATCAAAAAAGGAAGACCACTTCTAGTGCAGATCATGCAGAAGAATCTAACACTGTTAAAACCTGCAAGTTTGGCTCACTCATCCTGAGCTGGGTGGTCCTTCCCAAGTGCTGCATGACTTTTCCGCAGCCGGCTGAGCTCCCTGCCTGCCTTCTTCCTCTGGGTGCTTTCCAGCCATGTGACTTCCACTGGTAGATGAGCAAAGAGGTTTTCTATCAAGGTAAAATGGACTAGAGGAAAAAAATAGAACATTTCAATCCTTTCAGAAGGACTGTAGTGGACCAACTGATGGAAAACTGTTTCCAAGATAGCTTTGACTTGTTTTCACTGTCTCTGAAATAACATAGGTTTCCTGGGGGGGATTTTGGTTTTGCGTAATGCTTTATCTTCTTGGAGTTTTGATTAAATGTCAAAATGTGTGGATCTTTACCAGCTAGCTCAGTTTTGCCCTTCTGAAAAAAAACAAGGTGGAGAGAAAAGCAAAGTCGGAAGCTTCATCTTCCCTTTTTTAAGATGGGAAGCATGATTTCTAGCAAGATTTAAGGGTGTAAAACCTTTTCATAAGAGTTTAACATGCATAAACTCCTGTTATTCTTGCTGTCTTGAGTAATACACTAATCTGCTGAGAGAGAGGGAAAAAGAAATTAGAAAATATCTTTGTCAACACCCCAATATATAACTCTCTGCACAGCCAGCTCCTGCTGGCTGGTTGTCTTGATTAACATTTTCTGGATTGGTATAACTGAAGTTTGCATTTAAATTGCATGTTTACTAATGTCCATTTTTATTTTCCATTGTCTTGGCTTGACAGAGGCTTCACCCTCTGGGCTTGCTGTGTTTCACTCTCTGACATATTGAGGGAAGCTCAGAAGTCTTTCCCATACTTGTTCTCCATTTTAATATGAAAATATTACACCCTGAAGTTGAGCAGCTCAGTATTCTTTAATGCAATATGCAGTTTGCACTCAGATCACTTGCTTCTGATATAATTTATACATGAATCATGAATTATGTTTGGATTCTCAGGAAGCAAAAATAAATTGGGTAGAGCCACATCCAATTATGTAATGAATTCCTCACGGTAAAATTTACAGCAGGGATGTTGCAAAGTGGAACACTGATAAAAGATTTCCAAAAAATTTGCTGCAGTATTTCCTGATAAAAACAAACCTTTGTCCATTTTAGGTATAGCAGAGCCATTTTGATTCAAACAATGAAATATTTAAAGGTGCATGGGATTGTTTTTCATTGTAGCTTAAGGCCAGTGCACAGAACAAGGAGGAAAAGTACTTGGTGCAGTCTCACCAAACAAAAGTTTTTTCCCAACATGTTGTATAGAACCTGCTTCATAACTCTTTTTTATGTCTCTAAAAGCACTTTCTGTGTTGCATCTAACAGTTTCTATTTTGAGGAGCTATTTCCTGACCCTCGACTTGACTTTTTTAAAACTCACTGCTGAACCCTGCCTTCCCTGGCAAAATACGGCTCATGAGCTTTTGTAAGGTGAGCAAACAACCACTGGCACTGGGAGAAGCATTGGTAATTTCACCTCTGTTTGTGGCATTAATTTCTTTTAAAGGCTTTTTGTTTGTATTTCCTTCCACATATTTCTCCCTGTGCCTTGACCTGTTGCTTTTGATTCATTTTTCACTCAATACTCAAGTAGCCCAGGCTTGGGTCACGTTATGCAAGTGTTTTCCTGAGCAGGACTTCACTCTTCCCAGTGAGATACTCTTCTTCAAAACCCATGGCATGGCTCCTAGAAGCTTCATATCTATCTCAGCTGAAGGTGAACAGGTGGATACATCCGTGGTGTTTGTATTAAACACATCTCTCCCTGGTGCTGCAGTTTGAATTAGAAAATTTTCATGACAGTGACCAAATACCTCTACTGTGTAGACATCTAGAGCTATTAAGGGAACATTTTCCTTTCTTTGCTTTGAGTTTCCTGTCACAGCAAGTATTTGTGCTACTTTGCACCAAAAAACTCACCTGTATGTGTGGTAGGGAGCTGGCTTTTGTGTGGAAATCGGGATATTCACAATCCAAGAGCTTTGCAAGTAGAACATCTTAGCAACTCCCAAGGCTTAATACCATTTATTTGATTAATTTGTCTGTTGGATTGACTATGTGAAGTGTTGAAGCACACCTGTACGAGGCAAGAGCCTGGGACCTGGGCTTCTCATTCCCACAGGTTTTCAGGGTTCCCTGTGGTGGTTTTAATTTTTTGAAAGTTTTAAGGGTACTGTCTTGGCCCACTCTCAAGCTGATGAGGGAGGTTTGCCATCATCTTCAACAGGCTGAGGATTTCCCTGAAGAGGATTAAAGGGGATGTGTGCCCTGATAGATAGAGTTCAAGGTCAGAGAGATAAGAAAATGCCCTTTTTCTTACACAAAAGCAGCCTTAAACTCTTAATTTCTGCTGCCCACATAGCTGCATAGAAGGGTGCAGGAGACATGGCTGGGTCAGCCTCAGAGGGGGTTTCTAACCAGAGAGCATGGTGTAAGCAGTCATTTAGGTGACCACAGTCTGTGGTTTGCATCAAGGGCTGTATAGTGGGAACATTGCCAAACCAAAAGGCATGTCTTCTGATGGGCTCTTCCAAAACCCAGGCTGAATTATTCCATTCCATTGTGATGAGACAAGTCCAGTGTTTTCCCCTCTGATCAGAGGCATGCTTGGCAGTGCTATTCTTCAATCCATATCCAGTGCTGATCATACTGGGTTTTGTACCAAGTGGATTCCAGTGCCAGGAATTGGATGCTTGTGCTCACAGCTCTGCTCCAACTATAAGCTTGGGGAAGGTGTCCCGAGTGCATGCTTTTTTGGACATCAAAAGCCATAAGAAAGTCAGGATGAGCTATAAAGTTCCTGAGAGTTTACAGCTTTCCCTATAGTCTTAGCTAAGCAAAACTTGATTTCCTTTTTCCAAGTGCAAATTCAAGCTGAGACAATAATTAGCATCCTGTTTGTTTGTTTGTCACCTTGAAGGGAGAAAGGTCAAATATAGTCAGCCTGAGAACTACTTTGCCTTTCCCCCTTGAAGCATTTAATTAGATTTCTCTTGTAATGTAAAAACGAGATAGTAGAGAACTTGCTGAAACGACTTATCCATTTAAGACTTCTTTTTTTTCCCTCTCTTTTTATTTCTTGCTGGCTTCATAGACCAATTTATAATTCTTCTGAAGAAGTGACAGGTTTAAACACTTAAACCTTCTTGCAGAGAATAGGGAAGGTTGTTTTTTTGTTGTTGTTGTTTTGTTTTTAGAAGGGAGGGCTGTAAATCAACACAATGTACAAATAAAACTACTTCTGTATAAGGCAGTAAGAGGCACTTTAGAAAATGCCCAAAATGAATGTCCTATGACTTGTGCCTCTTTTATCTCCCCCCCTGGAATACATACATAAATGCTATATGCATAACTATTTGAAAACAGACTAATTATTTTTTTGGCTTTTCCCCAGTATTTTTTCACCTGTCTCTCCGGCTTTTGTTTGGCTTTTCTCTCCTTTTTTATTTTTTTTTCTTTTCTTCCCTTCATGAGGACAGGATTGCTAGATAACTGGAACTGTCCATGTTAGGTTGTGAGCTTGGTTCAGTGGTTTTCATGATGTGATGCAGTTGCAGGGAGGAGAGAGGCTGTGTGGATTGCTGGGTTACAGATCAGGATTGCTGTGTGTCACAAAAGCTGAAAAAACCCTAAACATTTGTTTTTCCCTCCTTCAGTCATGTCTTGATTCATTGGAGTTACAGCTGGAAGGATGCTTCCCTTATTCTCCCTCCTGCAGTGCAGTGTTCCCTCATGCCTGCAAAAGGGACAGCCACTGATTTTCTTTAAAATCCCAGTATAACTCCTTTCTATGCCCACCCACAGGACAGAGCTACCCTATGGGTATTTTTTACCTATGCAGATACTCATTCACTGCTCATTAAAGTGCAGATATAACCCCCCCAACCCCCCAAAAAAAAAAAAAAAAAGTCAAAACAGCAGGGTGGATTTGCCCTGTTACCTGTGTCATGGTATTAAAACTGGAATTTTTCTGAAACTTCTTTCCCCTGTGTGCTGTCCCATCCATTTTATCTCCCAGAAAGCTGAAGTTTGTAACCACTTCTAATCCAGGTCTTTTTGCTGTCATAACTTTAACTAGTAATGTAAAGCCCCAGAGGGGATTAGCCAACCTGAACATTTCAAATTTTAAACTTCAGTAAGTTTAAAGTAGGAAGAGTTATAAGTAGGGAGAAAAAGCCTTTCTCAGTCATTTTCAAATCAACTTACTATCTGTCCCACCATACCTTCCTCTCCTGCAGTAACACTGCAATTTTTTTTGGTGAATAAAATGAATGAAGGCCCTTAAAGGGAAAAATTGTGCTCATCCTTCCTCAGCATGGAGAGGTGGCAGAGCCTGGAAAAAGCCAGAACACAAGGATGATTTTCCAGTCTCTCCTATGTGGAGAAACCCTCCTGTGAATTCCATCCCCAACCAACATCTTGCAGGCACTAATTGCACCTCGCTTTTAGATTGGACACCTAAACCTGCTGATTATAAAGAGGGAAGAGTTGAAGGTCTCAGGTTTTAAATCATAGAAACCATTCTCCAAAGGGGATACCTTTTTGCAGAGGTATCAGGAGCCAGCAGATCTCCCTGTTTGTACCAAGAGGTACTTGGTGGCAAGTCAATAAAACAAACAAAAAATTTTAATGATGTTTTCATTTCAATTTGAGTATGTGTATCACGTTTGTGAGGATGCAGAAACATGTAGAATTCCTTGACTGTTTCCCACAACCTTCCTCAAAAATGCAGCAGTACTTGGTGTCAGAAATTAAGACATATACCTAAGCAAATGCTGGGGTCTGTAAAAATGACGAGAGAAATGCAGATTTACTGTCACACCTGGAAGGAAATAAAAAAAATTCTTAGAAAGTGGAGAAGACAGTTATAGGATTACTGCAGTCAAAATAGTCCTATGGAGTGGGGGTTTTTGTTGAGTTCTTTGGGTTTTTTTCAGTGGTGGAAATATATCTATTTCTGCACAGAACATTTTTATTCATGCTGCTTAGACATGCCATTAAAATAGCAATTCAAAAGTCAATATTATATTTAAATGTCAGACAGTTGAGATTTCAGTTATTTCTTAGCAAAAGGGCTCCAACTAAGATCATACCAGCCCATAGTCTTGTAGGTGGAAATAGCCTGTAATGGACAGTTATGAACCAAATAGGCAGAGCTATGTGGTGTCTATTTTCTTTGGTTTTTTTCAGAATTCCACATTTCAAAACCAGCAACAATACCCAGTTATTGGGTAACTGATTGCCGTGAACATTTCGTGTTTGGTTCATTAATTTGTTGGGCTTTTGCAAAAAGGTGACTGTTTGGCTGGTTGTACTTTAATTTTCAATGAACTTCCATAACTTACCAGGTTGATGATGAGGAAAAGTCTGTCTGCACAGGGTAAAAAGTAGGTAGAGGAAGATCTGGGTGATGAAGTCTCATTGACTTGGTTATGGAATAAAGCACATGCATTTGTTATAGTAGCCCTTCACCTGGCTTTGATCTAGGTTTGTTTCTATTGCCTCTTGTTCCAAGTGAGGGAATTAAGGAGTCCCACTTGAGTAGGAACAAAGTATTTTGGTTAACAAGTCTCTATTTCTTTAGGAGTTTTGCATATTCAGGAGGAATTTTATTTATTCTAGAGAAAAACAGGGTGTCGAGCAGTTTCTTGACTATATGTTAAAAAGGGGAGGCAAGGAGGGTGAGAAACAGTCTTGTGCCATCCTTGCTTGTCAGTGCAAATTAAAATGTGGAAATTAACAGTGTAAACTAAGAGTGAGATTCAAATGTGGCAGATTGTTAGAGTCACAGCCATAATTTGCTTATGATATATTAAAAACCTGAAACACCTCAAGCTGAATTAGGTAGTGTTGATTGCCAGTTCCCTCCTGCATAAATGCCATTAGATGCCTAAAGTTACAAATTGCTTTAATAACTTTCACAACTGATTGGTAATCACCCTGCAGTTAATGAAATAGGGAAAACATCTCTCGCTAAATTCATTGTCTTCATTTCCTCCTGCATAATTTCCAAGGTGTAGAGATAATTTTCGACAGATCCCAAGCTAGAAAGGTCATCTGTTAAGTTTTACTTAAAATCACATTGGTATCTTTCTTTTTTAGTGCACATAACTATATATACAAACCAGCTTTTCCATGCCCTGTTGTCCAGTGCAGCTTTGTGCAGAGCACTCCAGCATTTGGCTGCTTGTTAGCCCCAAGGAGATCTTTGCATCTCAGTGGAAGTGGTGCTGAAGGCAAATTTGCCAGAGTTTTTCTTGCTGTGTGCCCGTCCAGGCAGTTGGAGAATCACGCTGTAAACCCCCACAACAGCCCACTTAAAGCCTTATAAAACCGTGTGAGCTGAAGAATTGCAGTTCAGGATAGACTGGTTTGATGCAGTTGAGGGTTTTCTGTGTCCTCCCAAAGTAGTAAGAGTTACAATAATTGGTCTCTGGAAAAGTCGCATAAAATTGTGTGTCGTTTAAGGATAAAATTAGTGGCTGCCAGTTAATGATGCAGGAATTATATACATGGCACTGAGCTGAGTGCAACATTTTACCTCTTGCTAGATTTCGGAGACATTAATGTCCCTTAACAAACATCTGAAGGTAATTTCAAAAGGTGGGGGTGATTACAGAAAAGAGCACAGCAGTATTTTATAGCTGAGATCACCTATGTATTAGACAGCTCTGACAGAGCGTGTAATTAATTTTTTAAGTGTTTATATTAAAGAATAAATAACTAGTAATACATATAGCACATTATAAGTGTTTCCAGTGTGCTGTAGTTGGACTAGATGTTAAGTTATGGCTTTATTGGGGTTTTTAGTAGAATCAGCATAGGTAAAATTGGCCATTTAGGGTCAGGTTTTCTCAAGTGCGTTTAGCACACACTTAAGAGCATAAGTACGGTGGCCTTGTTTTGGAAAAGTCTACACATCCAGGCTGTGTATCAGCAAAATTCAAGAGGGTGGTGGTGGTTTCTGCCATCCTTGCTGTCCTCAAAAAAAAGTCAGCTGATTTCTCCAGCAGTCTCTGCTGACAGTGAGTATCTAAATGTGTGCTGAGCACTTTTGAAACTCTGGTCCTTAGCTTTTTATATGATCTATAATTTTATACACAGTGCATCTAAAGAAGAATATGTATGATTCATATACACATACAGGAACAACACAGAGGGATCATTTTAATATAAATCCCAGTGCTGTTTGTTATGTTCTGAAATATTGCATAAAATAATTCAAATATTTATAGATGGTAGTTCAGCTTGTGCTTTGCTTGCAGCATTTGCCTTTTTTCATGTCTCAGTTGAACTGTTCTTCCTTCCTTCCTTTGCAATGTAAACATTGCCCGTGCCCAGCACAGTCCTTCTGCTTCTTCCTCTGGAAACTCAAATGTGAAAAACACCCCTTGGCTTCTGAGTCCCATTTTCTGTCCTGGTCAAGGGAGCTGTACCAAGGAGCAGGGCTGCATTTCTTTGTCACATGCTCCATTAGGAATGGAGGACTTTGCTCTGCTTTCTGTGGAGTGGGTACTTCTGGGGCTCCTCAGGCAGAGGAGTTTGTATAACAGCTCTGTGTATATAGAATAAGTTATGACTGTGCTAGATGTGAAGTGATGATTAGAAGGGTATTAACATCTGCATTTTCATGCTGACCACACACCGTGTCTTGGCCTGGCAGTCCCACACTGGGGGGTTCCTTCTAAGCAGCTTCTTTGCACTGTTAAAAAAAGGGTTTTTCTTCCTTACCAGGAAAGCCCCAAGGTGCCCCAGGAACCCCTTAGGTTTGAGATGTTCCTGGAAAGAAGGTTTGATATAATTACCCATACAGATTTGTGTCTGTCATCAGCACTAGAGGGTAGTTAATCTGAATGTATGAAGTTGCCTGTTTAGGAAGTTGCACATTTTTCATGTTTCTCCTTTTGCTCGTGCTTTAATTCTTCACTGCCTGGCTGGGAGACAGAGAAGCAGTAAAGTGTCAACATTGAGAAGTGTGCTATAATATTAAAATGCTCTAGTTTCCATTGAACAGATGATGGTAAGAAGTTATTTTAATGGGTTTGTTGAGAATTGTGCTTTCCAAGACTCTTTAAATTATTGCAGACTGTGCTGCTGGGATATGTATGGGAAACAGCCATTTTAATTAGGAAGATACACTTGGAAATGAAAAGTCATTTTTTAAATGTAATTTCCTTTGTGAGTGTTTTACTGACCACTTGAATTTATTTACCATACAGACCTAGCGATAAAATAGGTATTTATGGGTTGGTTTTTAATTAGAAATAATGGCTGGTAGAATTGAAGTGATTAATCATCTTATCCATATAGGCTGGGGCAGTCCTAGTGAAGGACAGTTGTATTGACAGTTTAGAGAGTAATCTAATGGTGTGTTTTGTCCTTAAACACCACCACCACCAACACAGTCACTTTTTGGCATGAAAGAAGAGAAAACAGGCTGTCCTACTTAGTGAACTTCACACGGGGATGACTAAAGAAATACTTGACAAGATGGAGTTTTGGCCTTCTGGGTGTCACTGACATTCAAGTAAGAGTAATTAAAAGAGTAATCCAGTGACGTGGCTTTGTTTCTCCATACAAGTGGCTTGGAGGGAGTGGACCAGGGATGACAGATTTATGGAGAGAGTGCTCATGACAGCAGGCTTGCTGCTAAAACACTTGGGCAGATGCAAGTCAGTATTGTTTCAGGAAGCATCAGAGATTTTCAATCAGCCTTTTCTTTCTTGGTTGAGAAGCATGGGGACAGAAATTACAAGAAACACAACAGCTTTAATGGCCTCAGCAGAAGGGGGGTAAGAGTTTGGGGAGCGTAGCACAAGGAGAGTTTTGCATGTAATGCCAGTTAGCTTTATTGAGTCATACATTTCCTTTACCCTCTCTGCCTGAGGAGGTTTCTACTCCATATTTCAAAATGCAGTGTGTAAGAAACAAGAGCCAGCGTGGGGTGCGGTATATTTTAGCATGGAAGAGAAGACAGCCAGTGCATATAATTTTCTGGGAGGTAATCAAGTGTCATGGAAAGTGCATGAAATGAATGTGTTTTTATGTACTCATTTTAGAAATCAAGTTAGGGATAATACTTGCCTTTTTGTTAAAGGGTCTTTGCTGTCTGCATCCATGTGTGAGCTGTGTGTCTGCAGCTACCTGTTTTTTACTCTGAAGTTATGCTAATTATCTTTGCCAGGATCAAGGCACTTTCTCCCTTTTCAGTATCCATAGGAACCCATTGGGGATGAAAAAGCCTGACATTTTGATTCCCAGCTTTTGTTTCCCTAATCAAAAATAAAGGTATAATGGACGAGAAGAAGCAATTTCATTTAGTCTTCTCATCACAGCAGGTTTTATTATTCACTTGAATCTTGCTGCATTTTATTAAATTATACTTCTGTTCGAGTTTGCAGCATCGCTTTTCAAGGAGAGCCTACTGCAGCCCATTTTGTAATAATATGTGTTTTCTTATAAGCTTAGTATTCACTAAGTGAGCTTGAAATTTCTCCCTGGCCTGCCTAATTTCTGAGTTTGGTGCAGAAACCAAATCACTGCCTGCCTGTTTGTTGCCCCCTGCCCCATCCTGCAGATTGGAGCCTGTCCTTGCTAATGTAGGCAAAACAGAGCCAGGGCTACGTTGCATTGCTGGCTGATTTTCTTAACAAAACAGGCTTTGCAAAAGCTGCTTAAATTCAATTTGCATTTGTAAAATAAAAACACAGCGCAGCGTGGTCCGCTGGGAGATTTTTCATGCTATGCAGGTATATTTTCAGAAGTGGTAATCAAATATTCTGGTGCCGCACACAAACGGTTTCTGGTTTAGCTGTGGTCCTTTTGTTTTGTTTGGGATGAAAGTGAATGACTGTTGTTGCTTTCCCATTGAAGAAATCTATTCACAGGACAACAGAAATGTAAGCAGCTCTGCAAGTGCTGTTTATAGACTTGAAAACGGGCTGAAAGACAGTTTTGTCATCCTCTAAACCTTCACATGGTGGTTCATGTGTATGGCCAAAGCCCCTTCATCTCCGAGGGAGACCTGTGGTAGCTGATGCTGAGCCTGGGCAAGTGTGAGAGAGCTGCACTTTTCATCACTGGTGAGATGAAAAGACATTTACTTTGTAATTATCATTTTACTGCCTGCTCGTCAGAGCAGACCTGCTTTGTGAATAGCAAAAGTTCCAGGCATCAGGGGGAACATACAAAAGCTGGTGGGATAATTCAGTAGACTTGAAAAAAGGGTCTCTGGGTCCATATAGGGCAGAACTTGATGCCTATGATGTTGGTATGGTATTATATATTAAGGTATAAGTCATAGTTATGCTTTTATTTTTGTTCTACTTGGCGTTGTCTGTGTGTGCCTGTAACGTTTTTCTACTCACTGTAGGCTGAGAACTTTAATTTACCCTCATAGAAACCTTCTCAGGAAGAACTTGCTGGCACTTCTTTTTTACAAAGGGCCTTCTTTTAAACGAGATATCTTGCATAGTCATTTGGACTAAGAGACCCCTCATTTCCAGATGTTCAGGGTTTCTCCTCTCTTTCCCGAGAGGATTCTGAGCCCAGTGTGTCGGTGGCCACTGATTTGTGTGGGGGTGAAGGGCAGGTTTTGGTGTCTCCTTGCTGCTCATGTGGCCACGCAGGAGTGAGTGGCCTCACAAGCCATTTTCTTTTCAAAGGTCTTTGGAAAAATCTGTGAACAGGACTTAATTTATGCATTAGACAGAGACCCTATTTGATAGTTTACAGCCAGTGTGTATGAAGTAAGTATGGCTTTCATTAAAGAGGAGACATGTATTTTAGCTCAGCTGAGGAATGGGGAAACGTGGGCCATAAAGACAATATTGTAACAGGGTCTCCCTTTTTAATAGCCAACTGTGTGCTGCACTTCCGAAAAGCCTGGATATCTGGGGGCTGAGCTGATCAGAGCTCAGCATGTTTTTTTTCCCTTGCCTTATAACCCTTTTTAACTTTTCAACTTGTCAAGTACATGGTGGTTTATGAAATTTTAAAGCTAACAGTATGCTGCGTGGGGATGTCAGCGATACGCTAGACTTTTGAGTGCATCCTGAGATGAATAAATCATGTAGTCACAGAGAGTTGCAATTAAAGAACCCAGACCTGGATGCTTGAAATATTAGACCTGGGTTTGTGTGACTTTAAACAATAATCATGGATGGAAGAAGTCCACACTTGAATTGTAGATCAGCAATAAAAAAAAGAAAAAAGGTATCTGTGAAATATGTGTCTCTTCCATGGCATCAGACTGATAGTTACTGACCTTAAGTGGAATTATTATTGAAGGAGTTGATTCCCTTCAGCTCAAACAGGTAGATATGATCCTACCTCAATGGAGATGGACATTGCTTGGCCTGGTTTCCTCCTGGTCCCGCATCTTTACAAATTAAGATAATCCTTCGTTTGATGTTTACTTAGTCAGTGACCTTCCTGTATTTTGCAGAGTCTCTGTAAAGATGCTGCAGGTTATATTCATTTTTGCTAGAATCCACTATGGCTCTAGCTGCTGCACTGTGACTGTGGGTCAGGCAAGGGTTGCATTAACATTTCATCCCATCCCCGGCTCCCCAGTCGCCTTTGAGATATTTCTGATTTTCCACAGACTTGAGATGAGCAGCCGATGTATCTCATGCTTGCACTGCTTCTTATTTTAGCTCTTCCCTTAAAAAAGTGTGGAAAAAATTTTGTCATTATGGCTGTGTATTTCAAGAGGGTCTCCGTGGGAATCATTCGTTGTCTGTCAGTAGGGACACCCGGTGAGTCACGTCTTTGACTCCACATCCATGAGTAATCTCCCTGACTTCAACAGGATTACCCAGGTGTTTAAAATAAAACTGTGTTGTAGAGGTTTGTGGGATTATAGGACCAGAAAGATTGGTTGTGTGGCTAGTCACTGAGATTTTCTTTTATTTTCTCATTTTATGAGTTTGAAAAGTCAATAAAAAATAATGCAAAACACATGCATGATTAAGACAGGGGCTTAGCTGCTGCTGCTTTGCCGGGAAGTTCACAGTTAGGGTTTCTGGAGGAACTCTCTCATGGTTTTTCTTCCTTAACGTTTTTTCACTATAAAAAATGTGTATTATGTGTCCCCATATATGGACTGATAGCACCCCAGTTAAGGTCATTTTTAGCTAAAAGCAAATCTGTTTGATCAATCTGACTGGTTCAGGTGGATGCACCACTTGGCCTAGGTTTCGTGTGGTTTTGTTTTTCTCTCCTCAGTTGTTTCTTGGTATCACCCTTATTGCTGCGGTTTCCAAATAGCTTCCAGCGGTGCACATCTGTACATGCTCTTTCATCTGCTCCCCAGGGAAAGATGGATGTGGAGTCGAGTGTTTTGGTTGTGGAGGTTTACATAACCATGCACATGCTTATGTGGGTAATGTATATGTATGTGCTCTGCTAGAAAAGGGAAATAAGTGCAAAATTACCCTTACACCCCAGGCCAAAGGTTTGTCCACCCTGAGCAGCTGCCAAAAAACCCCTGCCCCCTCTGTGAGCAAACCTGACCCAACTGCAAATTTATACACCCCCACCACTCTGACCTGGGTGAGCTCTATGGCCATAAGGGCTTTGAGGACCTCTTCTAAAGTATGTATGAAGCTTGACTGGAACATTTAAAAAAATTCTTTGCAGGCTGAAAAAGGTTACAAATCACCATGTAACCTGTGTGTATATAGAGTCTCGAATGTATTCATTCTGAAGTCCTCCCTCCTTCCAGGTTGTCCTCTGTTTCTGACTGCCTTGTGCTGCTGTGAATGTCCTGCCACCATCCCTCCCCTTCAGAGGCTAACGGGGTCCATTTCTAAGAATTTGTATGAGAAACATTAATATGGGGAAAAGGTAGTTGGAAACAAAACCATTAAGTATATGGATTTCATATTAATTTCTGAAAATTGACTTTAGATTTTATTTTCCCTCCTGTGAAACATTTTTAAAATTATAGGAATATTAATCTGCTTGCAGAACTTACTTATTTCAGTGAAAATTGTAGTTTTCTCATGGCTGGAAGCTTATGCAACTGCAAGATAATGTAGAACTCACACATGTCTAATATTTGATTTAAAAAAGAAAAGCTGTGGAAATCTATTGTTAAGATTTGAGGATGTTGGTGACATGAGATGTATGTATGTATGTCTTAAATGGACATCAGCTGGAAACAAAGAAACATTTGGGTTTTTTATTGGTTCCTATCAACAGTGCAGTGGCAAACATAAAATCCATGGTAGGGATGTAGGAATAGTTCTCTTTCACACAAAGCACATATAGGAGAGGCCTAGATTCACATCTCTTCTACCATGGTGTTTTATTTCCATTAATACTGTGCCTGAGCTGGTTTCACTGAGAAGTTCCTTAAAGTGAAATAATTTGAGCATGCAGTCATTCTGCCCCTGTCTCCCCTCCTTCCCCCCCCACCCCCAGCTCTTCAGTAATTGCATCCTGGTTCACATTAATTTGGCACGCTAATTGTTAGAGTTAAGAAATAAGAGGCTTGCCAAGATGCAGAAGAATTAAAGTGATTGCCCTTTTGTCTGCAGAAACAGTGGAAGCTAATAATTATTACTCTTATATTTTTGTTGTGAAAACTTCTCTCTCCCGCTCTCAGTTTCCCAGACCTGTGTTTTTCCTTTGACAAAAAGCGATCTGATTTGATGTGCATAGGCAGTACTTCAGAATCCATCACTCACAGCCACAGCCTTCCCAGCCTACTGTATATTAATAAGCAGGTGTGTCATCCTGCAGAATGCTCAATAATTTTTTTAAGAACTGCTTTTCCTCTGTGTAGTTCAGGTACTCCAGAACTAGAATTTAAGCACTGCTTTCATTTTATATAGAGATATCAGGAGATACTCAGCTTAATGTAGAGTTGTATATTTGCATTTGCAGAACATTTTGTCTTCCTTTATACTCTTTGCAGACATAAGGCTTGGAATGCCAAATAGCTCATCAAGACATACAGTGTGCAGAGAGAAAATAATTTTCATGTCTGTCTGTGGGGTTTTTTTTCCTTTTTTTTTTTTTTTCTTTCCCAAAATCACTTCCTTACATTGCTTTCAAAGAAGCCTGAGGAACTCAGAAGCACATAAAACCAGTCTTCCTCTCCCTGGGATGCTTGCTCCCTGAGGATGCAGGGATGCTGCCCTTGCTGAAGCAGCCCTTTGGTCTCCTGGGCTCACTCCTGCAAACGTCCCTGTGACTTTGCTTTGCTGTACTGCAAACCCCTTGTCAAGTGGTTTCTTCTGTCCATGCTGGTCAGAACTCTGTGGATTTTGATGAAAGCCAGAAACCTCCCTGTTTTCTATTAATCTGGGCTCCTCCTGCCTTCTGCTGAAAATAAACAGGGCAGGAGGTGAGCCAGCTGGGAGAGAGCAAGGATATAAAACTGCGTTGGAGGAGAGCTGCTAGGAATGCCAACCAGCTCTCCTCTAGTTTTTCCCCTGGATTCTCAATGATTTTAAGAGAAATCAGACTTTCTAGGACTCTTGCAAGACTGCTATGTAGAGATAGCAAGGAGCAAATTGAAGTAACACATAAGGCACGTTGACGACCGCAAAGGTGCCGTAAAACAAACAGCAGGGCATGTTATTGTTATTATTCAAATATTACCCAGTTCCTGTAACATCTGGGAAGCCCAGACATGGAACCAGATGTGCTCTGTGCTTTATGGCTGCAGAGCAGAGAGGGACACCTGCCCCAGAGCCCCCTCATTGTGAGGTGTCATAGACAGGGTGTAGGGAGGCTGAGGGCCAGGGATCCCCATCAGTGATCTACATGTCAGCCTCAGCGTGCCAGAAAGCAGAGTCTATTTAAAAATCCACCAAATAAATGCAACTGGAGATGCATGTGTTGATTTTAGTGACACTCACAAGGCCAGGAGTCGTTTTTAGACCCTCTAAAAACAGATATGGGGGTCTGTCTTTGGCATGGCAGCAAGGGGAGGGATTTAGGGAAGGACCAGAAAGAGTTTTCCAGCAATGAGTGTGTCTCTTCTCTGTATGCCAGTGTAAGAAAAAACACATTTGGTTTTCAAATATACAAGTTCAGGGGAAAAGGTGCCATGGCAGAGTAGAAGTACATCTTGATAGGAGATGTTCAAGTTGGAGGTAAGGCATGGAAAAAACCTGGAGCTAAAAGCACAGTGTTTATTCTGGATGAGTGAAACAGAGGTGACCACAAAAGAAAAACATGGAAGTGGGATGTGGTCAAAGCAACAAGGTGCAGAAAGGATCTTCATGGCAGCGTTTTGAAAGAAAACAAATGTGTCAGGATGATTTTCTGCAAGACCACAGGAGAGGATGTTGCAGTAACCAAAATGTGAGTCCTTGGAAAGGAAGGGATAAAACATTCTGTGGAGCTATGGGCTCCATAAGAAGCCCCTTCTTGGGTACAGCAAGGAAAACGTGTGTATGTAAAGCACAGCCTTAGGAATCCAGGTGCACCCTGGCTTTTGGTGAGCTTAAATAACCTGCTGGGACCACGCTTAAAGCAGAATTACATCAGAGTGTAAGCAGGAGCACAGTGAGGAGGCTAGCAGTGTCCCTGGGGAGTAGAAGGGGGAAGATAAAATGGGAGCAGGAAAAAGCAGGGAGAGGAAGAAAATGTCATCTCGGCTGCTTCTTGCATACTGATAAATGTTTTTGTAGTAAAACCTTCCTGAAAGGAGGGAGAGCTGCATGGCCAGACTTCCCAGCACAGAACAGCATCACTTGGAGCTGCAGGGAGCCTGGTTTTATGAGTTGGGTTGTGGCACTCAAGCTGATTTTAACATGAGACTTTGTGTGCAGTGTGTCATAGTTCCTGTTCTGTTTAATACTGTTGTTTTCGTTTTCTGGTAAACATTAACTTTTAATTTTTTTTACTTGCTTCTACTAATTAGTCACCCATCTACTTTCAAGTTATGTCCAATAGCTGAATTTTACCTGGCTTTCCCTAGGCAGTAGTTTGATTGGCACCTCTTCTTCTGTCCAACTGCCAGTGTCTACAAATCATAAAAAAATCCAATTTATCTTTCTGCCCTTCTTTCAAATATGATTGAAAAGAGCCTCTGGATTCAGAGGCACAAGAGAGGGAGTGAAGGCAATTAAGAGAGACCCAAAAAAGAGTGGTTGCATTGCTCTTGCTTCCTTAGGAAACACGCAAAAAAAATGTTTCACTCCAAAATCTGGGGGAGCTAGAGAAAAAAGTGCTTTTTATTTTAAACAAACTTCACAGTTCCTGTGGGGTGGGCTGGTTTTTGTGGGTTTTCTTTTGGGATGGTTGTTTCTTTTTCTCCCCCAAATTTGATTTAAATCTGGTGAAACATCTACTGAACCTTCAAGGCCATGAATTTGCTTGCACAGTCATTATATTTGTAATTTAATGGATTTTTAAGCCAAAGGAGTGCTTCCTGTCTTCTGCAAGTCAAAGGAAGTTCACTTACAGTTGCAAGGGAGGCATGCAAAGCACCTGGCTTAGTGCAGAGCTTTGGCAGTGGAAAGACTCCTTAAAAATTCCTAATTGATTCCAAAAATTAGGCCATTATGTAAATGTTTGTAATTCTTCATTACAGAAGAAGCTTCGTTAGTAGGAATACAAGAGCAGGAATTAATTTTAGTTATGTGTAATGAAGAGCGGATGGGACCTGAGGAAAGGCTGCAAAGAGAAGGAGGGAAAGGGATGCTTGTTCTCCCTTTACTAGCTCTGTTCACAAAGTGCCATTTCACAGGGATTAGCTTCCTATTTGTTTTTATTTTACAGGGGAGATCTCTGTGAATATATGGCATGAGATTACACTTTCATTGTCTGCCCTGAATCCCTCCTAAGGGTAGGACAATGTGGAAGTGTGCAGCCAATGTTGCATTACAGGGATGCATTAGGGGTTTCTGTCTCCACCAGTTAATGACCACTGAGATAAGCAAATGAGGAGTCAGGGCTACTTAGAGCTTTAACTCAGTATTTCCTGACCACCCATGGGCAAAAAGGCTGATATTAGTATAGTTTTATTTAATGAGTATTTCAGATGAGTTTGGGACTCACTTCACTGTCTGGCAGGGGGGCTGCCTGGGCATTTTGCTTCCAGCCTGTGTGATACCTTTAAGAAATCACACAATTGGAAGAAAATCCCAGATCTGTGTAGTGGCTGGAAGAAGTTTGTTCAGTTGCTGCTCAGCTGGGATAGGCAGGCTTGTAGGATTTCCAGGAGGACTTGGCACAAGCTTTGATGTTGATGCACTTCAGGTCAATGGAAGTGAAATTTCAAGTGTACTTGTGCCAAATTTGCTGTGCAAAATGAGTCACAGAACATCATGTATGCACTCTCACAGAGTGGAGTTCACCACTGTAAACCTCCAGGGCTTTTGCTGGGCCAATTCAGTGAGCAAAACAAAGAAATAGACAAGGTGGTGACAAAAGAGGTGTACCCTTATGTTTGTTGGACATCAGATTTTTAAACCAGTAGTGAAATAAGAAATGCTCATTTATTTCAATTAATTGAATTTCAGTAATTTATTTCAATCAATTCAATTAATTAAGCTGAGGAGCAGGAACTTGAGGTAAAATCTTGGCTCCACTTGAAGGTGGGGGTACTTCATCATTTATGTGTCTCTAAGACGAACTTTGTACTCCCTACGTTGAGTTTTATTGGTTTCACTGGGCACCTGGTCTTGTCTCAAAGCTGGATGTTTAATGACTGGTACTAATAAAAGTTATTGACCAGTCAGGATGGCAGAGAAGGCTTGGAATGAGCAAAGGAGGCAGAGAAATCTCTAAAGAGTGAAGACAACTGGATGGGATTGGACAGGCAATGCCATTAGCAGTGAGGGCAGAAGGATGGAGAGCTCCACATATGGCACCACTAAAACCAGTGTCCAATAGTAAGAAATGCCCCAACCAGCACTTGTGGGTGGGACCTTCAGCAGCAAAAACACAAGTGAGGGGGAATATGCAGTACCTGAGAATGCTCTTCTGGCTGCTGGGACTGGACTGTTCACACTCTAGTTACAGAAGTTGCACTACCAGGCATATTTCCCAACTTGCTGCTGGTTTACTTCTGTTGACAGCACTGGTTGCTGCCACTGGGAGCCTTCAGCATCCTCAAGCAGAATGTGTCCTTTGTTTTAGGAAAAAAAAAAAAAGAAGAAAAAAAATCCTGCTTTTATTGCTTCATCCTGCACAGTGTGACACAAAGTGACAGTGTGATCCCTCCAGGTTTTATAATATGGGCTCCCTTTGCCAGGGCTTAGGGGGAGAGTGGTGTTATTAATGAGCTCTTCTTTGTGGCTGCTGGGCAGAGGGGTAGGGAAGGCCAGGGGAATGTCCTTTTTTATTGCTCAGGCATCAAATGCAAATGCTTTGTAATAACAGAACAGAACAGACAGGGGAGCCCTTGTAAATACATTTAGAGGAGGCTGTGGAGGTGATGCAGATGCAGGTTTATATCTGTGGCTTTGGGAGGGAAGGACAGTTAGGTGTTTCCATGCATGCCCCTCACTGCTGCTTTCATTCCTGCATCCTGGGAGCCTTGCTGGGTCTCCAAGCACCCCTCAAACCCCCACAGCACCTAAGTCCTCAAAAAAAGAAAGAAAATGGCAGTGACCCAGAAGTTGTTTTTCTTTGGTGCCTCAGCTTCAGGGAAACAGTGGGGAAGTTTCACTACTCATCAGTGCTGAATTTTGGCTCCTAGCACTGCCTTGTTAGTCGGGAATGAGGCATTATGGCTCTCAGCTGTGCCTGGGGAGGAGGTATTTAGCTCTTCTCCTCTCAGGTGCCTCCCATGTTGGGTGCTGGAGGGGATCCTGTTTTGCAGCAGCTTGTTGGAGTACTCCTGCTTGGTCACAGCGAGAGGAGGCTGCTGGAGGTGAGGGTAAGTGAGTCAGAGGTTTAGTGATTGATAATTCTTACCAGCAAAAAGAGGAATGGGCTTTTTCAGGGCTGGTTTTGTGAGGTTTTTGAGGCTTTCTCAATCAACAGAAATGGAATTTAGGTCAAATTAAGTTGATGTGTTTGCAATAAGGAGCTGAGTTTTTGACCACTGGCTGCATCTCTTGAGTAATGTGCAGTGGTTCTCTCCAATCCTCTCCACTCCTTGATGCTGTTACTGCTCCTCCTTTTGCCTAAAACACAGGTAATGCCTTACACAGTGTTAGAAAAGTGTTTGTCTCTGGTATTCAACCCAAAATGAGGCTATACTCAAACTTAAAATGTTTTTAAATGTGAATTAATAGCTCTTAAAATGAGTGCTCCTGGTGGTGGCAACATTTCTCAGCCAGGAGTGAGAAGGAGAAGTGAAAGATGAAGACTGTGTTATTTGAAGCCTCATATTATCACACTTTGAAAGGGTTTATGGTGTTCTGGCTGCTCAGGGAAAAGCAGAGGCAGGACACAAACAGGCTGTGGGGAGCTCCATGTGTTTCTGAAGCCCTGCCTTCATTATTATGCAGCACAAGTGGCTGTTGGCACAAGAACAAATTCCACTGTAAATTATGTGTGATTTACATGAGAAGCTCATTAATTCTCTAACACCGGATTTAGATGGTTTCATTTGTAAGGGGTGTCATTTTAAACACTGCTCAAACATATTTTCTTCTATCTGCTGACTCAGAGTGTGTGCTGAGAGATGATAAACAATAAAGTGTGTGTGTTCATAAATACATGCACACAGACACACATTAGAAAATGGAATCAATTAGAAGGTATGCTTTGTGTTTAGCAGTGCTGCCTGTGATACACAGATTGGCTCCCTATTTTATAATTTTGTCTGCCTCAATGCTTGTGTATTGTGGACCTTGCAGGGCTTTTTTTGTTTTGCATTTATTGTTGCAGAGGTAAGCCCCTTTAATTTTGATTTTTAGTATTAAACTTGTATTCTAATGCTTATTCTGTGCTTCTGCAGCCCTCATTTTAGGGCTTCCTCTTCCTGGACAAGCCTCTGCCCTGGCTTCAGGAGCAGCAAGACTCAGCATGAATGAACACTATAGTTCTGTGGCAGAAGCAATTAGCAGAGTGTCTTTTTTTTCTTTTTTGATGTGTTCCTGTTTTTTTCTCAGCTCTACTGTAACTCAGAAGTTGGGCAAAAATAATAGTCAGGAGGAGAAAAAAAAATCCCTCAGTGGAAATACTTCTTTACTGGGGGCTCTGCCTCTTGCTGCAGGACAGACACACCTGATAGGCACACCAAAAGTGTCTGTGGTTGCAGCTCATATGTTGAGGCAATGTAGTCCATAGTTTCATTTAATGTTGCTTTTGCATTAAGCAGCATGACCCTTCTGCATTAGCTGAAAGAACTATATGCTCATTTTCAGCTTGTACTTATTGTTTTAATCCAGCATCTGGAGCTATGTGTTCTCTGATATAGGGCTGATGTCGAAATTTGGATGATGGTGTAAGTGTTTTATCATACGTTCATGTGCTGTTCGGGTTTAAGTTGCAGCTTATAATTATTTTAAATGGGCAGTTGCTCTTTAGAAAATCTTAAGCTTGACGCAAACAATAAATGCAGGACAAGCTGCCAGACTCACCTTTGAAGTCTCTGGCCTAAGGAAACTGTTCCTTGACATCTCATTACTTTCCTTCTCTTATTAGAAACAAATGTGGATTTCCTACACGTAGATTAAATATGGCCTGAATTAAGAAAGCTGCAGCAAAAGAGGAGAAATTATGCCATGCTCTGCTGCGGTTTTGTTTATCAGGACATAAGTCTGAATTTATTATTTTTTATGACTTGTAAGTTAGTGCAAGGAAAGAAAAAGGAGCAGTCATTTTTTTTCCTATGACAATCAATCTACTGTTTCATATGCATTTAAACAATTTTGCCACAGGGAAAAGAAAAACATGCCTGTCTTAAGTAACCTAAACATCCATGGTGGTTGTTCTTCTGCACGTAGCAGGACTTTCCTTGCTCAGGGAGAATTTTTTTCTGTTATGTGCAGAAAGTGATTTTGACTCACAAGGTATGGGAAAATGTGGGCAGGCTTCAGTGGAGGAGGGAAATCCTGTAGCTCTTGTACTTGTGAAGAGCACGTATCAGACCTTCCCTGACCTTTTTTTTGGGCCCCAAGCTGAGGTTTTATGTCATGACCTGTCTGCACCACTTGCTAGAATGGATAAACATGTTTTTGAAATTAAGAATACTGACACTTTTTTTTTTCTCCAACAAAACTGTATTCAAACTCCTTATCTAATTTATTAGAGACAAAATTGGGGGGTGGGGAGAGAGGGCAACCAAACCAAGAAACATTGTGCTATTTTCATTCATCTTCAACAACTTCTCACAGAGTAGCATGGGAACAACATTTTGTTTAATGTTACAAGAGTTGCAAAGGTGGTGACTGTGCTTTGCCACTCTCCCCACACTTTCTCTATCTTGAATTGGCAATATGCTGGGAAGGAGGTAAGGTGAGATATACATGGTTATGGGTTGCAGACAGAAATCCTATAGCCAAAGGCAGCATGTGGCAGAATGGGTCACTCTTCAGGTGCTGCCACCCTGCATACTCTGTATATATAAGCCACTGAGTGCAAAGCCTGTGTTGCCTTGATGTTTTTTTCTGTAGTGCTTTTGAAAATCCAGTGCTTCTGCAGGCATAGGATAGGTTCTTCCTAGCTTGATGTTGCTTTAGCTTGGCTAAACCTTAGGTCTGGAAAAGCATTTTGAATTTTATGTTTTTTTTTTTCTGAGGGAACATGTTTAGGTCAGTTCTGTTTGAACTGTCCTAAAGTATTTTACCCTCAGAGGCCATTTGTGATTTCAGCCAGCTGTTCCCTTATAGACTGAGAAGGAGGCCTCTGCCTGGTGCAAATCTGTGCAAGTATTATTGAAAAAAAAAATAGGAACTGGTCTGGATGACACCAGCTGTTAATGGCACTCATTAAACATCATGTTTTAACACAATGTTATTTTCTAGTGTAGATGAGCCCTCAATGAACTCTCCCTTTCCTTTCCCCAAACCCATCATGCAATATACTGCCTTTAGTGGAATATTTTAATTCTTTGTACCTTTTTATTAAAAAATATTTCTGTAGTTTAAAATGTAAGCAGAGCACCTAGTCCTTATTTAGCTATGAGATTGAAGGTGAGAGCCTCTTGGTTATAAACAGTTTCCATCTTGAAAAATATACAGCTGTAAGTAAGCAAGATGGATAAAAGGTGGGAGAAAAGAATTATCCTAATTTGACAGGTTGACTGAGGCAGAAAGGGAAAACAAAGATCCCTAGTTTTGTAGACATGCAAGTCTACAGTGTAATCCCATTTGGAGAAACACAGTGGAATACAGGAGTGAAACTTATCTTATTTCTCTAAGGGAAAGCTCCAAGAACATTTTCTAGCTTATGTTCCTAGTACATAAGAGGCTGGGCCAAGTATTTCCAAAAAAAAGAAAGAAACATTCTGCCAGCAAACTACTGTTATGTGTGTATATATTCATACACACACATGTATAAATATTATCATATCTCTTCTATGTGAGGATGTTTAGGTTTGGTTTCTTCATGGTACTGTTCATACCAAACATGTATGTAGGTCATTTTCTTTCCAACCAAAGCAGTGAAGAAAATCAGTAGTTAATGGTATGAAAAATGGAATGAGGCAAGCATGTCACCTGTAATATGACAAGGTATTAACTTCTTAAGTCAGAGAAATTTAGCTGGACAGGCTGGAGTTTTAATCTGACTCCTGACTGCTGTGTCAATAAATTTCAGCTAAGTGATGTAAGTGTTTATAATTAATTTCAGAGTGGCTTAATTTTTTGCACATTAAGCAAATTGGTATCTTGTTTTAGACTCTGAAGCAGAGAGGCAACTCAGCATGAGCCTGTGTGTGATTTATTTAACAAGAGACCAGCTTAGGGACTCTGAAGTCATGCTTGGAGTTGAGCTGGTGCCCAGCATTCATGCACTGTGGCATTATCTTCTCTCAAACGGCAGCTTCATGGTGAGGCAAACGCAGAAGTTCTGAAACTCAGAAATTCACAGATGAAACTCAAGGTTTATGTGCCTGTGTCTCTTCTTTTTGTGGTGGTTTGGTGCAGGCATAACTCTAATGGCATCAGGCACTTAAGGAGTGACACTGCTGTAATAAAGACCTGGAGACTGATGGTGTTTGCAATACCATTTCTCATCCAGTCTTTGTCTGCTGCTAAAAGCTCCCTGTTTGATTTTGCTCACCCTTTTCACAGTTGAACACACATCAGCTGACCAACAACAGTTTCTGCCTTTGGTGCTCAGGATCCCAGTCTATTCTTCTACCTAAGAAGAAGCCAAACCTAGGTCAGCTCAGTTTCTGAGGTCAGACAGAATCTGGTTTATGGCCATGGGCAGGAGCTCTAACAGTGGTGATGTTAATTCACAAAATGAACAATCAGTTGTTTTAAAGGGCAGGGGAAGCTTAATGCAGCACAGGACAGACATTGTTGTCCTTTTGGTGGTGCTGTATACGGTTCTGTGTAGTTTATGCTGTTCCTTGCATTACCTTCATTTATCTTCATTGAACTGTGGCCACTGAAGGCCACTGTGGCCACCTTTTTGCTAGACCCTCTCCTGCAGTTCATGTCTGGTCTGCCCACACAGAACAGGTTAATGTTTTATTTCTGAGTTAGTGTGTACCTTTAATATTGTTTCTCTTAGGGGCTTTCCCAGTGAATTATAAAGAACCTGTGTTTGTCTTTAAAGCCTGGTCCCCCTGAAGTTGAGAGAATGATTATGGAGGAAACATGCTAGTTCTTAAAATGCTACAAGTAGTGTTTCATCCCATCCCTCCCCTCCTCCCATGCTTTAAAATCTTTAAGGATCCTTAAATAGGCACTTTTAAAATCAAAGCATTAAGAAGCAAAAGTGTGGTGCAGAATTATGAGCCAGATGTTGATCCTGGTAACTCAGGTATGCCATTCCCTCACACCCACTCAGCTTTCCTTGTGGCATCTCACCAAAGAGGGCCCTGGGGTTGGATGCAAGCTGAGATCAATCCTCAGCCTGTGGCATCTGTTGCTGAGGGTTGGAGCTGCTTATTGAGTTGAAGTCGTGTGAACTGAGAAACAAAGACAACGTGATGTTGGGAGTGAGCCTGCATCTTAGGAACACATTGCTTAAGTGACCAGAAACTAAGCTGCTGTCTGTGTGCCAAACCAAAGTTAAAAGCCATGTGGGTTTCAGAACTTTTTTTTTAAGAAAACCCTTTTTAAAGAACAAGCTGCATTCAGTGATTGATTGCTTGTTGCTCTTGCCCAGCTATTTGTACTCTCAGCTTTGACTTACGCCATACACCTGAGGCCTTGCATTATAGGGAGTGCTGTATGCACAGCAGAGGGTTGAAAATTTGGCCAAAATGTTGATGTCTTGAAGTGCTGAATTTAGGGATATTTCTGGAGGAAGCAGTGCTGCTCTGCTTTGTTGGATCAGACTAAGAGGGAGGAGGGATTTTTCTCATAGCGGTTGTTCCCCCTGGCTTTTTCAAAGTTTTGTTTGGGACACCGTCTTGGGTAGCTTTGAATGTTGCACTAAGCATTTTAGTTCTCAACTGCAGGTAGGTGCTCTTCCATGTCTGTAGCTTGTACAGAGAAAAATTAGGAAATTAAGGAAAAATTGTTCTGAATTTTTTTTTTTTTTTTTGCTTGATAGGTGGTAGAGCACAGAAGGGGAAGGCTTTCCATGTGGAGCAGAGGAGGAAGACGCTGGGTGTGGAAGAGGGCTGTGCTTTTAGTTTTATATTTCCAAGACCCCAGCTTACCTTTTATGCAAAGAGGGAGAGGGGATGGTGGGGGCAGGTGTAATTCAGGGACATCTGGCCCCAGTGAAGCTCTTGCTGGTGATTAGGTCCATCTTGAGATCAGCCTTTGTAGGTAACACATAATTACTGGGATTTTGTTCCTTCTATGAATGGTTAACATATGATATGTCTATACATTGTTTTCCTTGCAGCTCATTTTTCCCCTCTCGTGTGATTTGCAGGATTTACACACTTGGTTTGTGTTGATAGTGTCTCTCCTGACAGTTCTTTGTTTAGAAAGGTTAAGGCAGCTCGTGGGCTTGTGAAGACAGGAGTATTATGCTTGAGCCTGGTGTTAGTCATGCTTAGCTGCTCGCATACTAATTTGGCACTAAATCATGACTTCTGTTTCAACTAGATGCCACCATTTTAGGCAACTCTACTTGTGCAACTTGCAGTCAGGCTGATGAACCAGTCAAAAATGATGGCACTGCACAGCTTCTCCCTAACACATATACCCATTCTCCAAACGTGGTAGGAGGACTGGAAAATACAGCCAAGTGAACAGAAAATGTAAATTGGCTTCATATTGTTACTGGAGCAAGTAACTTTCTATAGGAGGAAATCTGAAAAACTTAGAATATGCTACTGAAGTTTGCATGAGAAGTTCTGCATCTCCTTACAAGAACTGAAGTAGTGCTCTCCTGGCAAAGGTGATTCTGAAGAGTTATATTGCAGTTGGATTTCTCTTGATACTGAAACCGGATAAAAAAGGTAATAAATGTTACCACACTTGCTTTCTCCTTTTGTCTTTGGAAGATGATCAGGCAGTGCAGAGGACAGCATCAGAACTAAAGGAGGTTTTAGCTGTCTCTTGGGCTCAAGCCTTCTCTAGGGAGAAGGTTGTTCATCTTTGCACGGAGGCGGGATCACTGGCTTTCTCATCTGCGGCTCTCTAGATACTGTCTCATACCTAAGGCGAGTTGTTGGATCATTTTTTCTTATAGTTATATTATTTTCTCATGAGTGTGGTTCTCGGTCTGAGTTGGGTGGAGCTGAAATCCACTGACAGTGCAAACGGTGAGCAAATGTTCAGGGCATCTCCTGGCCAGCAGTTTGATGAAAGAAGTGGGCAGGACTGTATTTATGAGCCATTACCCCTTAGCTATTTTCATGAGTGTAATAAAACGTTTCTTTGATTTTTCTTTTTTGCATTTGCTGCTTGTTACACTAAGGAACCCTATCAAGTAGAAGAAAGAAATCGCTTATCAAAATCTGCTACTACAGCTGAGAAGTTAAACCATGGACCTCAGTTGTCAATTTGGTGTGTGGTTTTCTTCAATGTTTCTCTTTTTTACCCTTTCCATAGCTCAACCTTATATGCATATGACTATGATACCCATAGTCAGTTTATGGTATCCAGAAGAACAGCATGTTATTTACGAGCTTTTTTATTTTTTTTAAATAAGATTAGTTAAAGATATAAGTACAGCAAATAACACAGTCTGATTTATGACCCTCTTGGGATATCCCCTCCCCTTCTCAGCTTTTCTGCAGTGACAGATGGAAGAAAATATCTTTCCAATTTTAAGAGTTAGTTACAACTGTGCACAAGGCCAGGCACCACGTGGACCTCAGTGGGACGTAGTTTTGATTTCTTAAATGTGGATCATGTTCCAGTCAGCTTCAGAAGAGAGACCCCCCCTGATTGATATTTTTAGTGAGCTAGAGGAGTGTTAAAACTGCCTGCCTATCTACCTATGAACCCTCAGGGTAGAGAGCTAAATCACTGTGAAGCATTAGAAGAGGTTATCTAGCTAGGCATTTTCTCTGGTGTAAATGGTATTTATGCATGTGCATATCACTTTTTTTCTTTTTAATTTCTCTATTTTCCTATAAAGCAGCATGAATGACTATGCTCCCATCAGCAGCCTTGATTAACTCTTGTCCAGGTGACAGCCTGAAGACATTATAGCAGGCACAATTTCCTTGTGAGTTTCAGCCACTGAAACAAATTGAGTCTCCTTTATATTTTTTCTACCCTAAAGATATTGAAAGGGGATATGGAAGAATAAATGTTTGTGTGCATGGGGGTATGTTTGTATGTGTGTATTTGTTGTATGGGCCAGTAAATGCCGGGGTTTACCTGGAACCTGAAGAAATACCTGTGAATTGGGTACTTTATAGTGAAAATAAATAGAAAGCCTTTGTTAGCAGAATTTAATGGAATTAAGGAAAATATTGGATTCTCGGTGCTGTTTCAGTGTCGTTTTCATCAGAATGGAAGTGGCATAATCAATATGTAGCTCTTTGGCTGTTAACTCTTCAGATTTAGCTGAAATCACATTAAACAGAATAGATTTTATTTGTGGCTCAGGCAGTTGGGTTATATTTAGCTGAACTCTCTGGAAATCAGCTATTTGGGAGCTGCCAGCTCTTCACAAAATGATGCTGTCTGTAGCTGTACCCAAACAATTCATGATATCATTCTTTTGTCATTACTGATGCGGGTCCTGCTTTATAAACACCAGCTAAACACAGAAAGTTCTGGTGGTGTGTGTCCTGTTTGCTCTTCCTAATTTGCCCATTGATTTCTTTACCCATCTGGTCTCAGGTGAGCTTTATTATGCCTTTCCTATTCCAAGGAAACTTGGCCAGAAACAATCTCCCTGCCATTGATTTGGAAACCTCTGCTGCAAGCAAAATTGTGGGCCAGAGTTTTGGGAACGTGAGGGTGTGGGCTGAGTTTGCAGCTGTGTGGAGCATCTGTAACCATGAGAGATGTCAGTAGGAACAGTTCTATTTACCACTGCTGAAAATGACACGTTCGTTTTAAGTTCAATATTCACACAGTCTGTCTGTAATAGAATCTACAGGTAGGAAGACAACAATAATTATTTCTATTAGCTACCAAAAAAGCTATTAATAGATTCATTGGAAAAGCCTTAGAAGCCAGTATTTCCAATTGCAAAACACTCTAAAAAATTATTTTTGTGTCTTGCGAAGAAATCGCCATACCACACAAACAGAATCCAAATGAAAAACTGTCTTGTATTCTGGAGATGCTGTCATGAGAAAGGCCTCCTATGTAGCATCTGTTCACACTTCCCACATATTGTGTAAATATATCCACTTCAAGTATTTAATCTTCCCAGAAGTTATGCTTGTCTTTCTTCTCCAAACAAGAAAGCTGGAATCCTCTTCCTCCTTACAGAACCCACCTATAGCTTGGCAAACTACCAGATTAAGGTTGTTTGGGTTGGGTTAGGTTTTTTCTCTTGCTTTTTTGATAATGCTCCAATTTTAAATTTTGCATAAAAGCTGTAAATGTTCCTGGCGTTATAACTGATCTCATTTCCTCCTTTCCCTCATTCCCTAGGAACATTCCTAGTGAGTTACTCAGTCTCTCTTCTGAACAGGGAGAATTTCAGCCATAAATAAGGCAACATTTGAAATCGTAAATAATGTTTGGACAGCTTGTGCTGAGGGCTTCCCAAAGGGAAGGAATTATTTTGTCGTGGCAGTGTATCGTGGGGCTGTCCGGTGTCGTGCTTGGAAGCTGATGGTGCTGCTTTGGAGCAGGCTCTTTCTTGTGCAGAGTGCCTCCAAGTATCTGGAAGCTGGGTTGTGACTCTTGAAAAATTGGGTTGTGGGATAGCAAAGTAAATCACACTGTTGAGAAGAGGGAAGGGGGAGAACTGAAGCCACCAAATACTTACTGGTGCTAAGAAATTCCGTGCTAAAGCTGAAACTGCAGCTTCATCTCATGACTTGGGGAAAAAAAGGCAGGAACATATGTCAATGACATTGCCAACCTTAGTGTTCAGTTCCGGGCATTTTGTGGGTTTGTAGGATTTGCTGACAAAAAGGTGAGGGAAAAGGGTTGGATGGGATGTAATTTCATCAGTGTTTTTCTTGAAGGGAAAAAAAAAATCTCAACCCATCTTCTTTTATTTGAATATATTGGAAGCAGCCTGAACAATCGTAGGTTTTCATTAAGGTAAATACCTTTGAGTTATGACACTTTCTCTCCTTTAAAAGCAGTTTCCAAAGCATTGGAGAAGTATGCATAATTAAATGCTTTCCTTATTTGAACTTCATTGGGAGGCAGTCTGTTTCTTTTTTCGTTTGACACCTCTGTGCTGTGCAGACTCGTGGTCTGTTGAAATGTGCATGTTCACAAAGATGTGAAGAACCCCAGTCTGCCTGTTCCACAAAGATGTATAATGAGCAATGTTTTGAACACTTCTGAGAAGCAAGACAGCAAGGATATTAAAAACTATGTGCTGTATTGCACCCAAGTGTTTATTTAATAGACTTCGAGTAGCCACAGCCTCTAAAAGTTCTGTGTTCTCTTTTGCTTTGGCTTTTTGTGTCTAAATCTCTATCTACCCATGAAATATCCTTGATCTGGAAGTCTCTAATCTGCTTTTGCCATGGGCCCTTGACAGGGAACTCTTTTAAGTGATGCGATTAGAACCTGCTGAACTTTTGGAAAGTCCATTTGGATACTCTGAATAAGATATACTGAGTGGACAAGCTGGAGGAAGTCATTAAAACTTTGCAGGAAAACCATGAAGCAATTGCAAAATAGTTTTGTGGGTTTTTTTTTTTTTTCCTTCTTTTTTTATTCCTGGAGGAAGGAGGTAGGGATTAGAGGGCTTTTTTTTTTTTCCTTTGGAGGTATGACCTGTTTCTCTCTTGACCAAGAAATAGCTTGGGAAAAGGGGAATGCTGTGCTGATGAAGGGTTTGAAGCATTTTCAGAAAAGGCTCTCAGCTATGTTAAAGTTATTTTAATATTCACAAAGGCTCTGTTTAAGTGTACATCAGTCTGCTGCTGTTTTTCTTATTGACCAGGAGTACATGGAGACTTCTGTCAGGGTTGGGTGCCAGTTTGCAAAGTGCTGGATTGCAATTTTTTCCCTTTTTGCATCAGCATGTAAGGAGAAGTCAAAGGCCTTATCTTTTGGCTCTGGATTCTCTCAGTATGTACTTCAGTGAGTTCGAGGTTCCCTGGCATTACAGAAGGAATACACGTAATAGTTCACCTCTTTTTTTCCTGTTGCTGATGGAAGTTTTTGCAGATTGGAGCCTCTGTTTTGATTATGGTGGGGTCTTCCTAAAGTGAGCAAATTTGATACTACAAGATCTGTGTGGGTCTGAGTTGCTTGATGAACCTTGTAAACCCCACGGGTGATGCCTCCAGTGGAAATTAAAATACACCTTGAGTCCATTGCGTTCTGAGTCTCCTGAGCTGACAAACTCCTCTAACAAAATTGTTTTATGTTCTCCATGAGTTACTTGTTCATTTCTGGGTTAATGAAATATAACAGGTGGACAGGCCAGTCAGCAGTACTTGTAAAGCCCATGAACTTGTCTTTGCTGGCTGAGAGACTTGAAAATCCCCAGCAAAGTGGGGATGTCCAAAATAATCTTTACTGATCTGCCATGAAAGGCTTGGGGGAGTTCACAAAATTCTCTGGTAAACCAGAAGATCATATAACCACCCACAGAATGCCATTTCTTGCAGTATTCTCTTTGGATCTTAACATGCTGAAATCCATCCCTCTCAGGCTCATGAGGGTTACAAAGCCTGTGGGGGTGGCAAGTGGTGGTTTTAATCCTGCTCTGAGGCTCTGTGGATTTATGTCCTTCTCTGCTCCATTTCTTCTGGTTTTGCCAGTAAAGAGTTTTTTATTCTCAGTAGTCTTTTGTACTGCAGATTGAGTGGCTTAAGCTTGGGTTTTGACAAAATGCATCTCTCTGACCAGGTAGAAACGCTGAATTAATGAGATGGAGTGTGTCTCTTACCTGTGTAACAAGCTCGAGCATCACATATGTCAGCACATGCTGCTGGTTCATCCAGCTTCATGGCATACATGTGAGCAGAGAAGAGAGAAATGTCTTGGAGAAAGGCAGTAAAGAAATATTTGCTTGCTCAGTCCTGTGGCAAACCCATAATGAAAAGTTGAGAGCACTGTCCTATTTGGCACATGTAGGCAGGGCAGTTTGTAGGGTGATTACATACCTGAGGGACATAAATATGAAAAGGGAAGCTCTCTTACCTGCCTTTCCTGAAGGGTGCTTGTTTTAAAGTCCTGAAGTGCTAAAGACCAGGCCTAAAATCCCTCTTCCCCTGCCTGGGGCAATGACAAGGTAGCGTTTTTACACAGAAGGTGTAAAACAGGCTGGTGCTACCTGGGCCACCAGGACAGGGAGATGAAAGCATCTCCAAACATTCTCTTTTGGAATATAATGGTTCCTGTGTTCTTTCTGGAGAAACATCTGCCTGATTGTAATCTTTTGCCTAAGACTAATTAGCAAATGCCACATTTTGACCATCAAGGACTGAGTCCAGCCCTCTGCAGTGGGATTCTTTCCCTGAGAGAAACTTACTGAACTGCCTCATGTGCATGCACATACACATATGTAGGTGCATACCTTCTACACAGTAATTTGTTCTAAGTTGCTGCCAGCTTTTGAACTTAGAGGGGAGGATGAAAAGGCCAAGAAAACCAGAACAGCAGAGGGAAAAGCCCACCCTACCTTTGAAGTATCTCCGGTTCTCTTAACAAAACCTGTGTGCTTGCAGGGCCCATTTGGCATTAATGCAGCCTTGACTAATATTTTTGCAGCTGGATTGGTGCTAATGAAGACAGTTAGTTTTGGAAAGACATCCATGCAGAACTCTGTGTTGCTTAATTTCAAGTCCCTGGATTGCTTGAGTGTGGGAAAGCATGTGGAGGGCTATAGCTAAATGGTTGTCCCATCCTGGTGCTCTGGGCTAGGCATCCACTGTAGGTGGTGCTTGAAGACAATGGCATGTCAAGCCTAGGATGGCCGTGTGAATCAAGAGATAATAGATGCCTAAAAGTAGCTTGTGGTTTTTTCCCCCTTGATGTCCTTGGGACTGAAATGTGTGGTGTTCCCACTTAAACAAAAAGATGAGACCTTGCCCACAAGCGTGAGAGAAGTCCAGGAGAGCAAGTAATTTGTATTTTGCAGCATTTAAAACTGATGGATAAAACCTAACCAACCTGTTGTAGTTACAAAGTGTTTCACAGCAGCAGAACTGGTGTGTTGGATACCCTGGGAAGCAGGACTGCAGTGGTGCAATGTCATGGTTTGGTGCTCTTGAAGCCCAGTGCACCCAGGTATGTATGATAGGGCTGGAGCTGCAAGAGGAAAGTGAAGGGTGGTGCAGTGCCTCCTGAATGCTGCTCACCTGCTTAGTGTGCAGCTGATAATTCAGCCTTGATCTAAGTGTTTATGTTTACCCACAAAATTAATTTCTTACTGAAAACAGCAAGACAGGTATTTCTCCCCCCTCCCTGTTGTATCTCTGCAGTGACACCAGCTCATACCAGGTGGTGGTAGAGTGTTTATTTGTAGAAAGAAACAACCAGATTGGGAAAGAAGAGCTGTTTGGCTTGGTCTCCATCTGGCATGTCCTGACTTTGGGTTTGTTGTATGTTACATAGAGGGTTGTGACTTCCTGTTTGCCCCTGAGCCCTGGAAGTGTTGTATGTCCTATGTGAACTATCTGCCTTAAATATATTTGCTCTTAAGGATATTGTCTGCCTTTAAGTTCTGTTTCCTTTAAACTCTTCTAAGAGGATTGGACAGATAATGTTTCATTGAATATTTTTTTTTTTTTTCATTTGAGGTAATAATGTAAATGTATGCAAGCAGGATGTTATTGTGCAAGAGCTGTGATGTGTTTCTATAAGATGGGAGGGCTGGATTTATAACACTGAATATTTAATGGGAATAAGTCTGGGTGTCTGAGATCTCTGCTTCTTTGTGTGAGTTGGCAGATAGAAAGGTGGCAAGTCAGGTTTTTCTGCATGCACCTCGTGGATTTACACATGCTGGTGTTTTACATCATTATGTCAATTTAATGAAAGAATAGGAAACATTTTTAATTTGGGTTTTGAAAGCACGGGGAATAGGAATTTACTGCCCTATTTGCCTGTCCCTACATTCTTCTCATTAGTTCCTGAAAGCAGCCCCAGCCCTTGTGCTTGCAGGAGCAGTGTTCCACTGGAGTTCCTCCTCCAGAATGCTGCTCACTGGCAGCAGCACTACACATACAGGGGGAGGTAGCTGGAATAGCCAGTAGGATAAACTACAAAGTGGAAAATGTTTTTAAAATGTAGAAGGTAGTTGTAAACTATGCATGGGAAGACTGATATTTAGTTATTCACTTTAAACCTGAAGCTGTGTCTGCAAAGTCACCATGCTTCTGATCTACAAAAAATCCCCACTGTTCCCAAAGCCAGCTAGGAAATGTGAGGGAACATTCAGGTGCCCAGCAGAGGGAATGCTCGGGGAGTGCCAGACTGGCTTTTTTCATGCCCCATTCCTAATGTTGGCATCTGAGGGATGAAAGGCAAATACATCTTTGAAGTGTCATTTTGGGGACAGGAAAATAACACCACAAAGGAAAATGTGGAAATTTCTGGTTTATGAAAAATTGAATTAATGGTTTGTGATTCTGCCCCCCCTGAATTGAATTAAAGATCAGGTAAATAAGTAAAATGCTGATAATGAGTTCTGAATGTAGAAAAGCATTATTATAGCAGGCACAGTTAGTGATGAAAGACCTCATGGTGATTGGTAAGCCTTTGGCCCATTAGGGTAATGTGCTCTATCTAAATAGACAGATAGATGCTTTGCCCGGGCTAATTTTTCCAAGGATGAATTGATGACATACAATCAGGAGATGTCAGAAAAGAAAGCATCCAGCCTTGAATGGCAAAACTCAATTGTTTTAGACACGATTGATAGTGGCCAGTATTGGACTCACCCTAATGGTTGCTGAAACTGTTAGATTGGCTTTTGTCAGATCTCAGATTTGGCCTGACAGCAGCAAGTGTTTTCTATCAAATTGTTGGTTTCTTCCCCCCCCCCCCCCCCCTCCCCCCCCCCCCCTTCCCCCCATTCTTTTTTAGTCATTTGAAGTCATTTGACAATAATTTACTACTTTGCTTAGCTTTTTAGTCAGTTTCTCCCACTCTGAAAGCCAGGTTTCTTAAGTGCTTCCATGATGCCAAGTTAATTGCCCGAAAATAAGTGCTTGAAGATGTATCAAGTATTGTCTCATCAGCATTCAGCATCCCTGCCAGAGCATGGGAGGGGGAAGCAAGACAACGCCAGGAAGGTTTGAAGAAAAGAGATGGGGAGCGAAGGAAAGTGCAACTGTCCTGCAAATGGCCCTGAGCATGGCCAGGCAGAAAAGCTCTCCCTGGATGTGGCTGAATCCCTGCTGTACTTGCAGGTTGCTGAGTGAAATATCATCAGTACTGCAGTGTGGACACAGGTGGGATTGATCTCCCCAGCCCCCAAAGGAGAGGGGGACTGTGCTTTTGGCTGGCCCCAGGCTTGACTCTTCCTAAGGCCAAGTTGAGGCATGTCCCTACCTATTCAGTGTTACGACTGCCTCATTTTCTCTGCCTCTCTATAGAGCAAGGGAGGAAAAATGGCATTCCTGGCTTGTCATTGTGGTGAGGATGATTTCTAGATAAATGAGCAGTCTCAGAGGTATGCCTGAAATGCAAAGATACACAAGAGTGCTGGTGCAAGTTGGAAGTGTGGAGAGCAGAGGAGAAATCACAGCTGCTGCCTGTGAGTACACCTTACTGATGGTATGGAATGCAGTCAGCACAAGACTGGATAAAGCACAGCACCTTTTGCTTTTTTCGTGGATAGTATGGGGAGAAAAAAAAAAGGCAAAAAGATATAGCTATTGCAATGAAACAGGTTCATTTGAGGCAGGGCATGAAGGATTTTATTGGATGAAGTACCCAGCAACCCCATTTAAGTTTGCAAGGGACTTTGAACCGAAGTGCAAGTTGGGTCCTGCTGAAAGCCCAGGTGCCTCAGCTGTGGGTAGGCTTATGGCTCCTTGGGAAAGCACAAAAATGTTGGGGTACCTGACTGCTTAGCTCTGCTTGTCATCTTGAGCTGTGTTCCCCAGATGTGGGAAGTGGAAGGGGACTACGACCCTCTCCAGACTTGCCAGCTCTGCCAGGGCTTTGCTTTATCCTCTGCCAAATACAGCTAGGGCTGCTCTCTGGGATTTAACAAATCCTCTACTATTTCAGGGCTTGAGGGTATTGGCAGTGCTCTCGAACCCTCCTGCCCCATTCTTCCTCTGACTACTTATGCTTGAGCACATTGGACTCTGCATCCTGAGAGATTTCTTGCAGTCCTCTCTTTCTGGGACACTGGGCAGATTTGCTCTAATGGTACCCACATTTGTGCCAGCCCCCTTACCTGACCTCAGTGAATTTCAATACCTTTCTGCTCTCCTTTAATCTGGGAGAGCTGCCCTGCTCTGGAGAGGGAGCAGGTTTTTATTCCAGCTTGTGCGTTGTCAGCGGATTTGTTAACTAAGCTTTATATGTAAAACGTTTAATAAATGTGATGTCAGTGCTTTAGAGAACCTGCCTGACTTTCACATCCCACTGCCAGGGCCTGCCTTGTTCTTGCACTAGAAAATTTGATAGAGGTGTGCGAATATGCGCGTAGTCTGTATTGGTCACTTTGGAGAGCACACACGTTATTTGGAAGCCTTTTCTACCTTTCAGCCTTCATCTTGAGATCAGAAATGTTGCAGTCCTTTACTTAATTAGGCAGGACTGAAAGTAAATGATTGCAGTTGAAAAGCACTCTGACAATTACTTAATATTGCTTTAATAAGGGCTCTCCATCTACATTTGTGCCTTTTGTCAGATGCGCAGCCCTCGATTAACGCCTCGGTCTTCCTTTGCCAGTCACCTGTGAATGTTACCCCATTTATCGCCTGTGTTTCTGAAGGACCTTTTGCTGCTGTGCTTCTGCAGCTCTTCCATATCTCATTCACCAAACAGGTTGGGGCTGGCAATAACCAGGAAAGGAGTGTAATGAGCCAGAGAGAGCCCCGCATGCCTGGTGCGTGGATTCAGCCGCATCCTAGGTGATAAATTCTCACGTATGCCTTGGTCGGTGCTCACGCAGTAATGTCAGCTCAGTAGCAGCCCTTCAGGATGCCAAGGTGGATTTTACATTTATAATGATGAGGATTTTATTGTTGTTTCTAGCAGCAAAGAAGTTTAGTGACAGTCCAGTTTTCAGCCTCATGAGAAGCAGAAATGATGAAAGAAACATTGCTGCATTCCTCAGCACACATTTGATCCATCAATCACCCAGACAAAGCATGCACTCCTAAGCCATTAAAGTGTGGCATCTTCTCAGACTTTTGAGTTTACTGACTTTAAAGCAGCAAGTCAATTAGAAGCCAAACCTAGGCTGGGAGGAGAAGAAAAAACACTATTAAAATACTAACTTGACATGCTTAGGTTTGTTTGATAGGCCAACAGACTGCTAATATTTAATTTAGAAAATCTGGATGCTGTCCAAAGCAAACTTATGAATAGTATAAGTCATATTAAAGCAAACTTTCATTAAGCACCAGCTTTCTCATAATTAGTTTGAGCGGAATGATACAGTTTCAGAGAAACTATGGCATTTCTTTATATAGGTAACAGAGCTTTCTGCTAAAGGTTATTTCCAGAGGGTTACTCATTGTGTGGTGTGATGAATTAAATGGGGGATGGAAAAATCCCAAAGAAAACTTGGGCCAGGAGTCCTGCTCCTGTTTGCTTCCCGACAGTCTCTTGAACATGAACATTGCAATAAAATTTACCCTCTATGAGCAGTCACTGTGGGTTCCTTCTGGGGGGAGGTGTGTTGGTCACAGCTCTCTGTTGGAAGTGCCACTGTTAGTTACCCACTCTAGGACTGGGCAGGAAGAAAAGTACGAAAGAAATGCAGCATTGAGTGGTTCTGAAATGAGACTGTCTGCTTAAATGGCAGGCCAAGGTAGTCAAATGAGTGTACTGGAAATAAAGATTTGACTGATGTGTGAGACACTTGAAGCCCTCTCATGCTTGCACCCTGTCCTGTTGTGTTGCTGTGACTGAAGTGGATCTGACTGTGTCCCTGCCACTAAAAGTCATGAAGTTTTGTTTCCAGAGATTTTGGACTGGTATAGGATTCATGCTTTTGCCTTTCCTTTCATTAACTGTATTAAGTTAATTGCTTATGAGGGAAGTAGCATACATCGAAATATCCAAATGGAGCTAAGAGCCCAAATTCTCTTGCTCAAGCTGTCCTTGATTCCTTAAATAGCAATACACATGTGCAAAAATAAAAAACGCATCCCAATATAATTAGATAGACATTATGATGTGTAATTAGTGACTCTTTTCATTATTATTTTAAAGCTTTTGTACTTTCACAGTAGTTCTAGCATTTGGCCTAGTAAAACCTCTGCAAATATCAGGAGCAAGGGAGAATTTCTTTACTCTTCAGCATGTGTTTGTTTTCAGTGTCCATGCCTTAGAAGCCATAATATGTGTGTGTGACAAGTGTTTGTATTTCCTGGGTGAGTGGGATGAGTTGGGGGAGATAAAGGCATCAGCGGGTGGCGTCAGCAAGAAGTGCTGAAGGTGGCCCTCGACAGGAGTCCTGCAGCTGCTCCTCAGAGGCATGGGAGTTCATGTTCCTGACAGCTTCCCCTCCAAGGTCTTCGCATTGGCTCTTAATTGGCAAGCTCATTAGCAGGCTTGCTAACAGGAGGGAGAGCGAGCCAAATTTGTATTCTGTCAGCACTTGCTGTGAGGAGTCAGTAATCAAACAGCTTTTTTACAGTGTCCTTTTTGGTGTCTACTTCTAATGGCTCAGGTTTGTAGGTCTGCTATAAACCCCAATAAATATAACAGCCATTAATAACTGATTGACCAAGGGATTTATGTAATCACGGGATTACAGCTGCTAATTCCTTCCTGCAGTCATGTTTCTGCATTTCATTGATCGGGGAACTGGCTGTAACACTGATTTAAACTAATGGCGTGACAACGCACGGGTGGCTTTAATGCCACTTGGATGCCAAAAGGTTGCCTGGGTGGAGAGTGATGCTTAGGCTGCTTTCACAGAACTGGAAGAAGGAGGTGGGAAATGAGTGTGTGTCATGGAAGGCAATTCTTCCAGGAGTTGCAGCCAACTCGCCTAGTGGTCATCTCGGAGGAGGTGGCCATGTGAGGCTGGAGTAAGCTACCTCCTGCTCCCAAGCTGCGCCCATGACTATCCTGCATGTCACCCCGCTGTGTCACCAGCTGGCCATCCTACTAGGCTGTGTCACTGTATTCTTCCCATAATTGGCATGCAGTGGTGGGACTAACACCAGCTATCAGCTCTTCCATGTATTTGAAACTTATGTTCTTAAAACCCCTTCCAGTCTCTTCCAGAAATTACTAAGGAGTGTTTCCTTTAAGGGTACTGCCTGAGTGTCTTTCTTAACTGTTCAGGTCTCTTGTCTGAAATTTGACCTGAATTTTTCTCTTGAAAACAAAATTGATTTTTTTTTTTCCAGATGTAACTGAAATGAATGCTGATGGCAGGAAGGTTTAGCTTGCTGAGCCCAGGATGCTCCTGAACTAGTAAGGCAGAAATACTCCAGGTTGCAGAGGTGCTGTGGATGGGGTGATGTTGATAGGCATTGTAAGGCAACCCCTTACTGGGCTGGCTTGTTGCTGTCTGCTAAAAAGCTGCAACTTGAGGTAAAGCGATGAAACCTGAACCTATGAAAATGTGTGTCAGCTCATCAGTGCTTTTAAGTAGGCTGTGGGAAATGCCTCTGATGAACCATCTCTTTTCCATCTTAAAGTAAATGAAATTAAGCTGAAAAAAAGGCTGAATAGAAATCATCAGATGGCAGTGGTAGACAGTCAGTGTTACGTGAAAAGTGCTCTTGATTCCCAAGGCATAGGATGCAGGTGGTGCCACGTGTGCGATGCCTTTGAATGCCAAATGCACCAGCTACATCTGAAAGGTATCAAACCCAAAATCTGAGTGGTTATCAGCTCTGTCAGGCAAAATCCTCTGTGAAAAGTGGCTGCTGGTAGAAAAACAGACAATATGCAGAGATGAAATGCTTTTCATCTGTGTTTCTGAACTGGATGTTTTCCCTCAAGCTTAAATTTTTTTTTTTTCTTTTTCTCAGAAAAGCAGCACTGACAGAAACATAGTTACTGTGAATATGAAGAAAACAAATAAGTAGAAGTGATCTTGCTGGGTTGATGCCTTTGCTCTCTTGTGTAGTGGTGCACAGAGCAGATCTTTTTGTAAAGGCTGTGGATGATTTTCTGCTGCGCCCTTCATCCTACAGCGGAAACAATTCCACAAGGGTAGCAGGAGTCTTTGCCATCCAACTCTGAGAACAATAGCCCTGTTGTGCTGTTTTGGTAGGCTTCAAGAAATGAGGCCTTTCTCAGAACAGGGGTTTCTGGACAAGCTGTTGCCATTTCTGCCTGCACCCTGTCTCTGGACAATTGTCTTCTCTGCTTGGGCTTGGTGCACGGGTGGGCACAGCCAAGGGAAAGCTGTTGATCCCCAAAGGGAATCTCACTTTGTTTTCTTAGCAGCTCCAAATGTTTCTGCCCTCCTAGGACTTAGTTGGTATAAAAAGTAATACCACAACTTTGTGTGCCTATTAATTTCTATTTTTTTTTATTTATTTTATTTTTGTTTTATTTACCAGCCACTAAGAACTGAGTGTTATGACTTAAATGTTGTATCTGGGCTCTCTTTCAGGGGACAGCATGAATGAGCAGCAGATGCTGGATTAATGTCTTGCCCTAATCTCCTTTTATTTGCAAATATCCAGTTTCTTGCAGATGGCTCTGAACAACAAAAAGCATACACAGTCTGCCTCTGGGGAAAATTAGGTTGTTTGTGGCCACTGCTGTCTGCGCTATAATCCCTGCTGGCAGCTTCTTCTTTTGTCACTGGAGCAAGGGTTCAGTGGCACTTTGGCATGTCACAGCGAGGTGGTATTGGAAGCAGCATCCCTTTAGGCTCTGAAGCAGGGAGGTGGGAAGAGAAAAAAGAGGACTTTCTCTTTTTAGAGAGCGTGTGGTTGCATTTGGTTCTTCTCATCACCCTTTCACCAGTGCCATGGGAAGGGGCTCAGGACAACCAGCTCATGTGAGCTTCTCTCCTCATAGCATGAGATGTCTTCCTGTGGCCATGGGCTGACTCTGGAGCTAATTTCAAGACAGACTGTCAGTTCTCTATCTCTGCTGTCCCTAAGCTTAGCTGATGTGCAGCAAAGCAGTGCTCATTTCTGACTTTACTCTCAACTTGTCAGAGTTTGACAAAAGAAATCAAATTTGATGTGATGAATTAAGGGCAGGGCTGGGCAATAACTACTCTCACGAAAGGTAGAGGAAAAAAGCTGCTTATCAGGAGATAATCTGATAATTTGATTTTCATGATTAATTTATCTTTGTGACCTGGCTGTGGATCAAATACTGACAACAGAAAAATGCAACTATCTTCCGTAAAAAAATAGGTGGTGCAGCAGAAGAAATGAGCCTGAGGTAATGTGTGAGCAGGGGTACAAGATGGTACTGTAAGATTTGTCACTGCTAAGTATACAGCAAGGAGATTGACATCTACAGTGCAATGTCACATTTCTAGCCCAAAGTGGAATGCTTTTTGATGCTAAGAAGGCAGGAAATTGCAGAAGATAATTAGCTCCCAATGATAAATCACTAAGGTACCTGAAGCAGCTTGCTGGATGCTGCCTAGGTAATCTAGGAACCAGTTTGAGGATATTTTTTCTTCCCTTTTTTAACATGAATTTTTATGGGCTTATGTTGTATGGATTATAAAGAAGATCTCCTCTCTTTTTATCTCTGTGGTGGCATTGGCTGGGGTTGCCAGCTCTGCCAGCAAGCCAGTCCTAAGGGCACTGTAGCTCTTGGACCAACACATGAAGGTGAGCTCTGAGCAGAAAATGGCAGTGGCTGCAGGCACTTCAGGAGAGAATCCGATGTCTGCCTTCAAAGCAGACAAAGCCCCTCACACCTTCAGTTTGTGGCTGTGTGCCTTTCAGGACTGGTAGCTCCACGGAAATAGTTGAAAATGAGGTGTCTCCATCACTTAAACACCTTTAAAGGTGGGATTAGGAAGATTTATTCTGTATCAGCTTAAAGCATATTGAAAGTCTGTGAAGTACAAACATGCTAGTACTGTGAATTGTAATTATAATTGTAGTGTGAGACCTACTTTTCATCAAATCTATCATGGCAGCAATAGCAGTGAAGCTGTGGTGGGACAAGACTCCCTTGTCACAATTTTTGGCACTTGAGTCAGGTTGATTAAGCATCCTGCAGGTATGCAGACGTGTTAGTTGCACCTCTGACAGAAATATGTCTGTGCCTTGAGGCTCCTGCATTTTTGAAAGTATGGGGTTTATGTTCTTTAAAGCCTAGAAATTGAAACAAGTTATGTGCATTTTTTTTCACCTTAAAAGCTGACAAAATCACTCCAATATATAGGCCCTATTCTAAATCCTCTGCCATCACTGCATGCTCCACCAGATAAGAGTAGGGAATAGGACAGGTCTGACTGGAGACAAAAAGCTTGTCTTCTAATATGATGCTTTCAGTGTAGTCTTTGCTCCATTTCCCCCCCTCTTCTCTTTATTGGATTTTTTTTTCCTATATTTTCATTGAAATTTGCGACATTTTTGTGGCTGCAATTCATAAGAAAGAAGCTCAGCCAGATGTGCTCTCATGCACAGGTACTTCTCTAGCTATAGGATGTGAGTGCCCAGTGCTTGTCTTTGTCTAGGCTGGCTCCTCTGGTTTTTAGGGTGGGAAGGCTGTTTGGTTAAATTTAAAAAAAAAAAAAAAAAAAAAAAAAAAAAAAAAAAAAACTGTTTCCAGATGGCAATTAAGACATGTCCAGGGTTTGTGCCGCGACATTTTGTTCCGTCATAACTGCTTCCTTATGCTGTTGCTTTCTGATCCTCTTATCTTTTCATGGCACACTGCTGCAGGTGGCTTGGCCCAGGTGTAGCATCTCAGACAGATGACTTGAGGATCCTCTTGAAAGAAATGTGTTTTGCAGTGTTGAACAGGCTGTACTTCTTAAAAGTGGGTTAAGGGAATTTGAAATATCTCCAACACTTATTCTGTGTCTCTGAATTCAGGATGTTGAAGGAGGCTTTGCAGATGAATGTTTTCCTTGCAAGGAGATTTATTGGTGTTTTTTTTATTTGGTTATGGGACATTTCATACATTTGGACAATGGTAGTGAATCCCCAGGGGAGAAAGAGCTGCAGTATAGTTTTGAATGGGCATCAATGCTTTGCTATTAGCTCCTGCTATGAGCTGGTTTGGAGTGCTGAGACACATACCTAGGGAGGGAGAATATCACAAGCCATGTTGTGGCATGTTGTCTGAACCAAAGAAAAAAATTTGGCTTTGAAATCTGTGCATGCTTGTGCTGCTCATCCAAGTCCTCATGGATGTCCAGCCGATGGCCTTCATGTGGATTTTGGATGATTTGGGGAACAGAGAAAGCTTATCTTGTCCCCAAGCCAACTGGGGTTGATGGCAGAAGAGAGTTTGTCCCTAGATGAGCAGTAACAGTTTGCTGCAGGAGCAGTCATGGGCTGCAGCCATATGACCAGTGTTCCTTGAGCATCACTTCTGTTCCTTGCTGTCTGTGGAATTGTGTCTGGAAGGAATCACTGCAGACAAACCCTTGTCACTGTGGTGTAATTCCAGCTCTGCTCATCCCAGAGCTTTCCTGGCATTCCTGCTGCGAGGTGCATGCTCGTACTGACCAATGCTTAGTTAGAAGTGCCTTGCCCTGGTTTGTTGTAGGGTTTTTGGTTTTGTTTTTTTATTTTTTTTTCCATTGGAGCAAACTGCCACTGTCTAATAATACCAAGGCTGATACATCTGTAGTTTGGTACAACAGATCAAGGCAGTGCTGCCAGCTCTAAGAATAATGCTGTCTCCAAAGCACATGGAGGAGGATTAAACGGTTTTCCAGCAACCTGCTGCCATCTGTGCAAACCATTTCCCAAAATACGCTGGTAAATGCCTGTGGGAAGTGCTGCAAGTCTGGTTGTGTTTGCAAACCAGTAGATTAGTCACACATCCTGTCAGCAAGGTTAGACAGACGGCAGCAGTCAGAGAGGGCAGCTCCAGAGCCAGGTGTGTGGAGTAACACAGATTCCTTGGAGGTGGTGGGGAAGGAGAGGTGGCGGCACCAGAGAACTGGGAAGTTTTGGATCCTTGCTGAGTTGAGGTGTCTCCCAGAGCATCGGTGTCATTAAGCAGAGATTGGCCTTTTTGAGCAGGACAGCAGTGGTGATGGTGATGGTGGTGTTGTCATCAAATGAATTCTGCAGGGGTGAGAGGCTGCTGTTTCTGCTGATCCCCTTTGAGCCAGATTCTGCAGCCTTTGCTGGCATCCAGCAGCTTGATTTTCTGAATCCTGTCAGTTTTGAGGAGAGTTATTGAGTGCTAACCCAGATCAGCTTGAATATTGGTGGAATAATCTGGTTTTATTACCCCAAGTGATATATTGAAACTCTGTAATTAAACGGGGGAGAAGGATCTTCAAAGCGTCCTGCTTTTCATGTTGCTATCTTGCCTAAGAAATGTATCTTTCTGGGAGAAGCTTTCCCACTGAAGTGTGCATCTCTGCAGAAGGAAAAACAAATAACAACTCTGACATAAGCTCTGTTCTTCCTTGAGGCCTGTGAGATAGCAGCATAAAATGTGACATTTAACATCAGCCTTTTCTAAAGGCTTCTAGATAATTGTGAAGGATTCTTTTGTTCAGACCAGTCATTTTTCACAGATCCTCTGAAAAAACTCTGGAGGCAAATATCAAAATGAGAAACTTTCCACTCTGATCTGGAAAGCACTGCATTAAGAGGTCTGTTTTTAGCATTTGTTTTACCTTAAAACTGATAAGGCTTTAGACATCCTGCTCTTGCTGGAAGCTGGTGGGTTCATGACCATGAATCCCAAGCTGTTATACTGATGCTTGTCATACTTGAAATGAGTCAGGACTGTGAAGAGCCCAGTCAGGAAAATGATCCATTATTCTCTTGATCTGTCCTCGTGTGAAGGCAGGATTCGTCACTGGAGTTTATTTGGTGTCCTGCCATCAGCTGTTTTATATGGAAATTGTGAGCTCATTGAGGTTGAAGATTCTGGCTACTTGATGTTACACCACCTAGGGGAGTGGGGCGCAGTGCCAGGATTGAAATTTTCATTCAGCTAAAATTACTCCAGGAAAAACATTTTGGTTTGCAACTGGAAAACCCAAAAATAAAAGTAAGTTCTTTGAGTCACAGTCAACAAGGTCTCTCTTCATGGTCCCAAGTACTTTTCTGAAGGATCAGGAAGTCAATTTGAGGCTTATAAGTAAAGCAGAAAATTTCTTCTTTGGAAAAGTGACATTAAACAAAATACAAGCTTTAGCACAAGTATGTCAGGGAGGCTGGACAAGGACATATCACAGATGAGTTGCAGAGGCTCCCAAATCCCTGCTCCTTGCCTTGCCCCTTCCATTCCATGGAACTTCTCATCACCAAGCAGGGTAGGAAGAAAGCTCTGCTTTTGGTGGGATATGTCAAGCACTTCAACTGGATGTGATGCTTAACTTAGAGAACTTGAGCATGCTTATGAATTTGGGATTTTGTGCCCTCTCTCTTCCCTTGGAGATCTCTGATTTGCTGCTCTGAATGCTTTCTGTGAACATCAGGACTTGAGTTAACACTGTTCAAAATCATCCATTTACACCTGGCTTCAAGTTGAAGTTATAAATACTCTGCTGGCATCATGAGAGAAAAGCAAGCAGATTATCCCAAGTCAAGACCAATATTAGGGTGGTGCTGACACTTCCTTGAACTTTTCTTGGGGGCTTGAGCTGAATTTCAGATTTGTGGTGAAACCTAAATGCAGGTCAGCACAGCACTGCCTCAGATATGGTAACAAAACCCCTTGCTTGGTGCTATTTATAATCTTTCAATTTGTATTCTGGCCTGCCAAGCTCTCTGGGGACTGAAATAATGGTGACTGTAACTCGGCTCCCAGCAATGGCCCATTTCCAGCAGCGTTGCTCTCTTCTGTAGCTATTGAGTCCCCATTAAACAATCCTGTTGACCTGTCTTTCCCCCTTTCAGAGGGGCCTTATGACATGGTACAAACACTGTGCTTTTAACAACCTGACCAGCACAAGCAGGAAGAAATTTGGTATAGCTGTGCTTCTACCTGGAAGGTTCCCAAAGCTGAGGCTCTGGCAGCATTGACCTTCCCCTCTTGCTCTACATACCATTTTGCTGAAATCGATAGGCTCTTGGCAGTGTGTGTGTTGTGAGGGGCTTAAAAATGGAGTAGAAATATTGGAAAGTAATCTGAACAAGGAATAGACTCAAAGCAAGATGTCTGTGGAGTAAGAGGAGCTGTAATCTAGTGGATTAATTGATAGCCAGTGAATTCCTCTGTTGTCTGCCACCAGTTCCTTAACTTTTTCCACGTTTCCACCTTCAAAATCATTGTGTGCCTTGTTTTATAAAATGTAATTAATGTAGAATTATTTGCCTGTCACTTTGGATTTGTCTATTATAAGGAGATTTATTGGTGATAGACTAGTTTTTTTTTTATTATTATTTTTTTTTGTTTTGTTTTTGTTTTGTTTGTTTTTTTGTTATTTTGTTTTAGCTTCTAGCACATCACAATTTTTTAATTTTTCCAAGCTGCTTCTCTCTGGATTCCTGTAGCCTGGGTTTTAGGCAGTCTGTAAGCATTGCTGTTATTCCTACCCTTCCTTGTACTCAAGAATATGTTGTTATAACTCTTACATATATTTGGACAGAGCCCTGCCAAGGAATCCTTTCCTCCTTCTCCCATTATCATTAGGCTTACAATAGTCCCTGTGCCAGGAGCATGTCTGAGCATGGGCAGTGCTGGGGTCTTGCTTCTCTGGCTCTTATCCCTGTGCTTCCTACAGATAATCTTGTATTTTCTGGAGGTTTGTTGGTTGGCTGCTTGTTTCTTTGGGTTTGTTTGGATTTTTTTTCTCCCCTCATCTCTCCCAAATGACTTTGAAATGTGATATTATACTGTTCAGTTTTAGGTGGTTTTTTGTTTGTTTTTGTGTGTGGGTTTCTTTTTTAATACAAAGAATAAAGTTGTATGGTTGTTATTTAGATCTGTGGGGCTTTTTAGGTTTGTGAAATGATAATATTTTTACAAAGCACTTTTGTTAGTAGTAATATACATAGACTGAAACTGGCTGATGGCCAGATAAACAAGAGCTGTCTGCTTTTCTTTTTGGTAACTAAAATAAGCTAAGGAAGGGGACTGGTTTAGGATTTTGCACTGCCCTTGCTGACTGCAGTTCTTGATTCAGAAATTGAAAGTGTGCTTTCTCCCAAAGGCTGCACCTGCAGCTGGGTAGATGCCTCATTCGTGGGCAGGTTGCTGTGAGAACCTGTGCTGGTATGCCAGGGTTTGTGGCACACATTTGCTGTTGTCCTGAGGGAAGGAGCAGGTTGAGATAGATCTCACAAGGGAGCAAATGAGGTCCCACTGACCATGGAATTAGGGGTGAGTACAGATTCACCAAGGAACATGAGTCTTGTTTCAGAAAAGGGTATTTATGACAGGCAAAGTTCTAATGCTGAGTGTATGAGCACGTTGCTGTCACAGGCAGCATTGCTCATCTGCTTGCAGGCCATTTCTGTTTTGGCCTGATTTCCAGTTTTCTACTACTTCAATCACAGTAGAAGCAATTTGGTCTCTGCAAATAGGGCTTTTTATGTTAAAATTTATTATTCCAATTAAGGAAACCTATGATGTCCGAGATAATGTTTTGTGTTTGCAGCTCAGTTCCTCATTTATTAATATCCATGAGTACTTCTCTGTTGTGGCTGAGTGCAGTTTGGATGAGACCATAGCACAGCACTTGAAAATTATGAAAGAATATCTGCTAAGGCTAAATCCTTGTCTGTCTGAGGCAGTTTTGTGGTACTTGGATGTACTGACTGTTTTGGCCTTAAGCACAGCTTAATGAGGAAAAAAAAAGAAAAATCAGCATTTTGGTAAGAGAAGGCATCTCCCCTTCTCCACACTTGAAAAACCTAAAGGATAAAAAACAAAAATAATCCAGTCAACCCTTGAGGGAGGTGTGTGTGTATTTTTTCTCCCTTAAAAAAATATAAATCCCAATTTTTCAGGCAAACAATAGTAATATTAGAGAGCAATGGTATGCAAAACAAGCAATTCAAGTGCATTAGGGGATGACAGCACTGTGGAGAAAGCACAGAGAATCAAGGTAACATAGGCATCATTTGCCCTACTTTTATTTTTTAATTTTTTTATTTTGGCTCAGTGTCAAGCATGGAGGTTCCAGCTCTTGGAACCTGCCTTCTGATACTGGAGATTTTTTGTGTTCCTCTCCCATGTTCATGCTTCTCTGTGCATATATTATAAGCAGGTGAGTGGAGGCATTGCAGCAAGCAAGAAAAGTCATGAAGTTTGGCCTTGCATTTGTTACTCTAGTGTTTCTGCATGAAAGGCAGTCTATTTTGGTTTCCTTTAAAACTGTGTTAAAGTAAGATGAACTTTAAAAAAAAAAAATGCAGGCGTACATGCATGCTGTGGGTCAGCAAAACCCCAGGGAGAGGTGTTTCATCATCTCCTGCCTGAGAATTTAAAACAAACAAATCCCTCCCCTGCGGAGATAAAGCCCCTTGTGAGCACTTAGTTCATTATCATAGTCTCTGTTTTGCTCTTTCCTTCAGAGAATCACCTATTGAACAAACCTCTTGTGAAGGAGGAAGATCAGGTGTATTTTGGGCTGTGTGGGCTGGCAGTGGGGAGGGGGGCAGGGTGTGTGCCAGTGTCCTTGGCCATCCTTGCCACCTGTTGAAGGGAGCTCCTGCAGGAGGTGACCTGTTGTTCCCCACCTCTGTGTCAGGAACAGTGCTGGTGACACCATGGGATGGCACCTTTTGGCTGCCTGCTCTCTCTGCCACCTCGCAGGTGGCTGGGATTTGTGTTCTGGGGAATAAGCATGGCCTTTTACACAGGCAAAAAAAAAGAAGAGAAATGTTTGTGTGCCTGACCTGTGTTGCAGGGGTGTCTGGCAGCTCACTTTTTCAGCTGATGCTTTGATGTGTGTATTCAGAATGGCTGTGGGACTGTGAATAAGGGACAGTGACTGACCTGAATTTTGGTAAAAAAGCTCAAACAAAACAGGCAGGCAGGTGAGATTTCATGAAATGCCAGAAGAAATAGATGATAGACTGGCAAATGATGGGTTTTTTATCTTTTAAACTGTACAGCTCTCATTTCCCTGAACATGGTTTAAAGTTCTTTTCCCATTCCACTGTAAATTATAAACTCTTCCATGGAGGGGGGCAATAATTTCTACATTGTACTAAGTGCCAGGACACATTGGTACTTACATAAAGAATGACTGTTTCCTTTTTTTTTNTTTTTTTTTTTTTTCCCCTTCCCTCTTGTGTGTGTGTTATTCTACCTGTCTGGCATATCTTTTTTCCTCTTGTGAAGGCCTGTCTGACTTAATGAAGGCTGTTTCTACAGAGGCAGTCTTTTTGTTGCACTGTCTTCTACAGCCATAGACTGGGTAAAAGTTGATAACTCTTGAACAGCAGCTGGGGAAAAGTAGTGGGTAGGTGTCCTGTGCTGAAGAGAAGTCTCTTGGCATGGAGTCATGGAATCAGGTTGGAAAATACATATAAGATGTAGTTCAGCCATAAGCCTAGCACTTCCAAGTCCACCACTGAACCATGTCCTGAAGAGCCACATCTACACATCTTTTTCAACACCTCAAAGAATCCTTCACTTCCTTGGGCAGTCTCTTTTAATGTTCCCCAACCATTTCAGTGGATAAATTTTTCCAGATATCCAGTCTAAAACTTCCCTGTTGCAACTTGAGGCCATTTCCTATCATCCTGTCATTTCTTACCTGGGAGGAGAGACCAGCCCTCACCTGGCTAAACCTCCTTTCAGGGAGCTGTAGAGAGTAGTAGGGTCTCTCCCCAGCCTCCTTTTCCCTAGGCTAAACAACCTCAGCTGCTTGTCATAGCACTTCACCCTCTAGACCCTTCATTAGCTCCATTTCCCTTCTCTGGACTCGCTCCAGCACCTCAGTATGTTTCTTGTACTGAGGGGCTGAGACCTGAACACAGGATTTGAAGTGTGGCCTCACCAGGGGCCAGTACAGGGGACAATCCCTGCCCTATTCCTGCTGGCTGCACTATTGCTGATCCAGGCCAGGATGCCACTGGCCTTCTTGGCCACCTGGGCACAGCTGGCTCATGTTCAGCTGCTCTTGACCAGTACCCCCAGGTCCTTTTCCAGTGGGCAGCTTTGCAGCCTCTCTCCCCCAGCCAGTAGTGCTGCAATGAGTTGTTGTGACTCAAGTGCAGTACCTGGCACTTGCCCTTGTTGAACACCATACAGCTGGCCTTGTCCCATCAATTCAGCCTGTCTAAATTGTAGGTATGTTGGTAGCCAATCTGAGGGAAATGCTACCAGCTCCCTCCCCTTTTGCCAACCTACTCTATCATCTATTTTCTCTGAAATTTCTCCGTTGCTAAGTGCTGTCTGGAACTGCCTTCCAGGGAAAAGGAATAGTTGACTTCTCCCTCCTCTCATAGACCAAATGTCTATGATTTCACTGTTGCAGTCCATCCAGTGCTCAGGTGAGGATGATGCTGGGGTAGCTTCCCCTTAGCTTCATGTTGGGTGAAGGTGACTTCATTTTTTCTATGTGCCTCCAAACAGTGTGGTAAGTTTTGGGCTTTGTGCCCATCTGTGAGTGAATTCTCACTTGAACTTGCATTTTCAGCTTGTGAGACTGCAGATTTGTACTGCCTGTGGCTACTCCTTCACAGGAAATGTTGCTTAGAGGATGCAAACTCCAGAAGCAGATTTAATGCTGGAAAGGATTTTCTAAATGATTTTGTTCTATTTCTTCCAAGAACCACATGGGCATTTAATGCTCTTCATAGTCCACAGGAAATGAACTCCAGGTTGACTCAAAGGACATCTCATGGGAGCTCAGTCTCTGTGAAACACTGATGAAAAGTAAATAGTTTCTCTGGTGGATGTGGGGTTTTTTTCTTCTTTTTTTACTATCCACACATCCAAATCCCTGTTTTGAAAAGAGGGAGTGTTTTTGTGATATCTGTTCAAGTGCTCCAAACTTCCCCTTTGTTTGAATGCAGAAAAAGAAGCTTCTTTGGTGTAGCAGCACTTTTTGCTCATACAGCTGTGCACCACTGTAACATCCAGCTGTTCTACCTGAGTGTGCAAACATACAAAAAACCTGCATGGCTGCTGAGAGGGCCTTCAATTCATTACCTTTTCTGTGGCTGTAACCTCTTAGTTCTGCTTTTGTAGGTTTTGCCCGATGTTTGGTATTTCAGGTCAAGAACCATGCTTTTAATCAAGGCTGCAAATCACCTGGTACTTTTTGAGGACTGTGTAATAGTGATTTGCTGTCAACCTCTCAAAGCTTCAAAGAAAGTTGAATTCTTACCAGAACAAGGGGTGATCACCTTCTGATGAATAAACTCGCAGGCAGTTAACATAGTAACTATAATATCTCCAGACATCTGTCCGCTCCCTTTTGCCAGCCCTCCATATGGCACAGGGTTTGTAGGCAGAGAGCAAAAAGGCAATTCCCCATGAAATGTGTTGCTGTGTTTCATGGGACCGTTCCCTACTCAGCCACTGCCATGACCCAGCCCTGAAACTGGCCCCTGTTGGTGTAGAAGATGGTGGTGCTTCATAAACAAAGCACTGCAGGGCTTCAGAGTCCAGGAGGTACCTGCTGTCATAGCAGTGTTGAATGCTCTGCCAAAGATAAAATCGGGTCTGAGGGAAATTTTGTCACTCACGGAGGACAATTAAGGTCTTTTGGGTATGTGTGCTGGTTTTGACTGGGGTAGAGTTAGTTTTCTTCACAGTAGCTGGTATGGATTTGTGCTGGAGACAGTGTGGATAATTCAGGGATATTTTGGTCACGTGCACAGCACCAAGGCCTCTTCTGCCTCTCACCCCACCCTGCCAGTGAGGAGGCTGAGGGTGCATGAAGAGCTGAGAGGGGACACAGCCAGCACAGCTGACCCCAAGTGACCCAAGGGATATTTCATCCCACATGGCATCTTGCCCATCATACAGAGCTGGGGGGGAGAAGGAAGGGGGGGACACTTTTAGAGTGAGAGTGTTTCTCTTCCCAAGTAACCATTGTGCATGATGGTGTCCTGCTGACCTGGGTATGGCTGAACAGTTGTCCACCCATGGGAAGCTGGGAATGAATTCCTTGTTTTGCTTTGCTTATGTGCACAGCTATTGTTTTGCCTATTAAAGTGTCTTAACTCACGAGTTTTCTCACTTTTACCCTTCCAATTCTCTCCCCCTTCCCACTTGGGAGAAAGTGAATGAGCAGCTATTTCAGGCTTGGTTGTTGTCTAGGATAAAACCATGACACTAGAAGACACCTGCTCTCATGCAGAGGGGGCACCAGGGATGTTAATTAGGGAATTTTCCTTGAGGCTTTTGAGTTTAGCCTGTGTGTTCCAAAGACTGATCCGGGATGTGCTGTGCCTAGAACTCACTGCATCTTCATGAAGAAAAAAGGTTTTGAAAGTCACTTTTGCTTTAGGTAGCAGGAAGGATGTTTAAAAAAATAATCTAGAGCTAATTAAGAATGCAGGTAGTGATGGGATAGAAATTGAGGGAGAAGAGATAAATAAAAGCTTCTTTGTTTATTTTTAGTTGTTAACATAGGAGTTGTCTCTGATGTGCTCTTGCTTAGATGACTTCTATCATAAGTTTCTCAGGGTGATGGCAAAAACTAGTTAGAATCCATTTGCTTCCATAATGGCAACTTGCTGTTGCAACAAATATGAGAGTTCTTGTGTGTGTGACTTTCTTCTCTCATTTCCTTAGATCCTGAGCGGCAAAGAGTTTTCCAGATTGTCTGATAAATAGTTCCAGAAGAACCTGGTCAGAGGGATTTTGTGAGCTCCTGAGGATTAGGGACTGGGATATAAACATCTGCTGCTTTTGTGAATTGGCTTCATCACCCTCTTGTGGCAGCAAGTTCCCTGTCTTAGGTAGGACAGGGGAAATTTCTTCAAGATGTTTTGATTTACTACTTTTTAACACTACTGGGTGACCCTTGATCCCATCTGGAGGAACCCAGGCTACCCAAATCACTTTGCACACTGTGACTGATCCCCTTGCTTTATGAGAATTATCCAGGTGATGTGTTTCTGTCACACACAGGATGTAGGGATGCAGGATATCTCTAGTTGGTCTGGTTTTGGTGAGCCAAGTTTTGTAGAAGCGAGGAGGCTTTTTGCTACCGTGGAACATATGTCCCCCTTTGAGGTTGTAAAACTGCTTGTTAAATTAATCCCAACTAGTAACTCAAGGGGTGCTAAAGGAGACTTAGTGGGCAGCTCTCTATTTGTGGCCCTAAGCAGTGTGTTGGTTTTACACTGATTTTTACAACATGGAAAGAAAGGCTTGAAATGCTGATAAGGAAATTAAAGCTCTGGGTGCTGGAATGGAGGAAAAGCCAGGAAACACAGGATTTGAATTAGGGGCAGGAAAAGGGAAACAAGTGACTACTGGCTGCACTGTAACTGTATTTTGACCCAAACTTTCTGTAGGTCCAAGTGTCTGAAGTCCTTTCATACGTCTTTGAATAGGTCAGCAGTATCATAGGTTGAAATCCAAAAGATTGCTTTATTCAGCTGGAAGGGGGAAGTATTTGAATCATGAGACTTTGAGCACAGGTCATTAGTGCAGAGAGGGGATAAAATAAATCGTGGGAGCCATTAACACAACAGTGATTAAAATATATCATAGTGGTGCCATAATTGGTACCTCGGCTGAGTGAGAAGTGAAGTACTCCAAGCTAGTTGTATTAAGTGTTCATTTCTGAGAGGCTGACAAAGATTTATGGCTTCTTTTCTGTAAGTCCCATTTAGTCTCTGTAGCACTACATCTTTTACTGATGCACATAAGAAACAGTTACTGTTAATGACTGGACCATTTCTCTGAAGGATATGTTTAAAATCTGATTATTCTGGAGGAGAGGGGGAAGCCTTGTAGACCTTGGGCCAGCTTTTGCTAAGGCTATGTTGTTTTTAGAGTACCTCTGTAGGTGCTGCTTGACTATTTAAATGCAGTCTGTCCCCTTCACCTGCTGAAGGACAGCAGCCCTGTTCTCCCCACACTTTTTGGCCTTCTGGGACACTTTGGGGCTCTGTGATGGCTTCAAGGCATTCAGTCTTGGATAAAGAATCTTATGCAAACCATTATTCCTGTCTGCCTGGCTGAAAACTGTGTTAGCAATTTAATTGCTAACTCTTGATCAAGGTAATAGGCTCTAGACTGGGGTCTGAAAGCAACATGAGGGACCTGTGTCTGCTCTGCTGGGTCTGAGAGCCTCAGCACTGGGGTCACCATGGGGGAGCAGCAAGGTGTGAGGGGAGGAGAATGGCTCCTTGAGGGTCATCAGAGGAAAGCCTTGGGGTCAGGAGTGGCTGCAGGGGCAAGGGACCCTGGTGGTGGAGGCTGTGGGGTAGGACCCACACCACCTGGAGATGTGTGCAACCCCAAAGAGAAGGTCCCAGTGTCCAGAGGTGCTGCTGCTCTCCACCAGGAGGGGAAGGAGCAAGGCCAGGCAGTGGGCACAGAGACCAAACAGGGCCCCTGAGATGCTGCTGGGAAGCTGGGGGGATCCTGTGCAGTCCCTTGCTACCCCTGCTGCTTCTGCCAAGACCCCTGAATCTCCGACTTGCTAAGGAAATCCCATTTGGAGGCCTCTGACACAAGGTCTCCTCATCAGCACTCTGTGGGGATGCAGTCTGCCATAGGAAAGCAGTAGTAAGGTGCTTTCATGTTCCAGGACTTTTGAAAAAAAATATAAAAAAAGGGTAAAATTTTAAGTTTTGTATGAAAAACTGTATCTATGCACAACATATATGTGTGCAACTTACATATACTTTCCAGAGAGAGCAGTGCATTTTATCTGTCAGTACTTGCTGCTGCCGTGGTCTTTGAACTTGTAATCTTCCTAAACATCTCCTGACCCTCCAAGCTGTCTAGCTGGTATTTATTGTTTTACCGATGTGTTTATCCTCCAGTTCTTTTCTAATCCTGCCCTGGTTTTCACCCTGAGACCAGGGGAGCAGTGGGGGGAGGGAGAGGAAGGTAAGTGTGTCCCCAGAAGCCTTTCACATGGCTGGAAAGGAAGACAGGGACATGCGAGTCTCCAGTGGCTGACGAGCTTATCCATCTTTGGATGCACAATAAAATAAGCCCTATTAAAATAATTAATTTTGCCTGGTTTTGCCCCCATTTAGCAGTGTGCCTTGTCTGTACTCCTGTGTGCTCAGCAGGAGCAGCTTTCAGTCAGGCAGAGTGTGTGACAAACCCATCCAGGTAGCCTTACTGAGTTGTGTGATGTTGTTCCAAGTGTTCAGCCTGATCATTTAAAGAAAGCAGGATCATTTAAAAAATAATTTTTGTTCTTAATGTGTTTTGACAAACATTTAATGCTACCAATAGTCCTTGTAATTGTCTGATTTTGACTTCAGGTTTTTGGGAAGTATTAATTAGGAGTTACAGTCTCCAGTTTTACATAATGCAAGGTGATGGAACTGTTTCAGAAGGTGAAGAAAGAAGCATGGAAGTATAGCTGTACAGAATCAATAGGTTCACATTGCTGCTCGTTTGGTTAGTGGCTTCCCAATATTGCTCCTGAACAGTATTGATTTAATTTTCTCACTGTGGATGCAGCATAGCTTTGCTTTACACCACGGAGACATGAGTTTGATGTTTTCATTTCATAGTGATTTTCATGCAGGCTGCCTTTGAAATTGTTGGCCTTGTGGACACAATTACTGGCTTTGTGAAGATGAGCTCTGGCTTTGCTGCTTATCCCTGCAATTGTTTCTGTCCTGCCTCAGATAACCATGTGGTGGTGTTCCTGAGCATTCCTCTTTGTCCTTGTCTTAATATGGGAAAACCTTTTCAGACACTCAGTGGTTAAGAAGATAAAGGAATATGTTTTAAGGTTTGGAGCTTGCTCCATTTCACAAGAACTTTGCTGATTTAAATTACAGTGAGAAAATGTAGAGCCACTGGAGGGCTATGAGGATTGCTAAATCCTGGTTTAGTCTTAAGTGTGGTCTGCAGGTATTCTCTGAAACTACCTACGTGACAATGATTTCATTAGGTGGGGTGAACCAGCCTGACTGACATTTTCACTTAAACTAGATAAAAGCCTGCTGCTGACTGGAAGATTAGTAGTCAAAAATGAATCAAAAGTGCTGGCTGTTTTTGCAAGGAAAGGTAGCATAAATGCTGTGGGAGAGAGAGGCACAAGGAAGTCCTGTGGATCCAAAGTACTATGCTAACCATTTCAGGATTAACTTTTTTTTAATTTATTTTAAAGACAGCCCTGAGCTTTTTTGAGCATCAGGAACTCCCAGTTATTCCTGATGTGAGCTTTGTAGCTATAGTGTTTGCTTGGCCGGTGGTTTGTTGCGTGGCAGGGAAGACTCTGACTCTGCCTCTCTGGTTCCAGTCATTTGTGGATGAGAATAGCAGGGCCCAGATTAGGTCAGAGGAAGATCAGTGAAAGAACACTCCAGCTTGGCACCTCACTTGTCTGAAAGCTAAATGCTGGTGAATTTATTTCAAGGCAGGTAGGAAACTAAAGTATGTAGAGGGAGCTGAAACACAAGAGTCTCACAGAGAGCAGTGCTTGAGCTCATCGTGTGGCACTGGAGGATGGCAGTGCTGGAACATGCTCCACTCCCTTGATTCTTCTCCCTGGTGCCTTTTTGCACAAGGAATGCTGAAGTTGGTGGGGAAGACCAAAGAGGATGTTGCATTCATCCTTACTGCTGGTACCTGTGAGTTTGCCACCAGGGAGCAGCCCCACTGTCTGACTTAGCTGTTCTGGTTTAATTGTGGCTAACTTCTAATTAATTATAAAGGGAATTCTAGGGAGGTTTGTGTCCTCAGCTATTCTCCACCTATTAGTTCCTCTCAGTCTTGCCTTACAGTAATGAAAGGCTTGAACTCATGGTAGTGCTTCTGAGGAAAAAGTCAGTGGGTTTGGGGCTGAGCCCTGTGGGGTGGAGGTTCTAGGTATTTAAAAGGGGGAGCATATGCTGGCTGAAGTACATTTGGTAGCAGGAAAAAATTGACCTGAAGATGTGTGTGGATTTTGCACTGGAGAAGGATGGGGGAGAGAAGGCACTTGCACTCTTTCTGAGGGAAGCGCAGCAGAAATGGTGGGGGAGTCAGGGGCATGGAGAGCTTTCCAGCAGCAGCCCTGGTTTTCAGCAGCATGGTGATTCCTCCTGCTTCTCCTCTCAAGTCATAGAAGGCTGCCCAGTGGTCTGACCATTTTATGCAACACTGATCTGAGTCATCACATGGCACATATCCTCTCTGAGTAGAGGGAAATTTGCTTTAAGTTATTGGCAATTTTGAGGAAGGGAAAAAAAATCCAGGAATACTATTTTCTTCAGCAAATGGACTTTCTTAATCAAAATCATGTATCAGCCAGAATGCTTCAACACAAATGAAATCTTCTGTTAAGAGCACCTCAGTTTCTTAAAATGAAGTGCCATGGATTGAAACGTTATCAGAAAAAGTAATTTCTAACCTGGTAATAGGAAAACCTATTTTTTATAAAATATTGAAATTGATAATTATTTTTAGGAAAATGTAAAATTCAGAAAAAGTAATTTGGATCAGAAATGCTTGGGTAAGAGCAAATCTCTATCTTTTGTATTCTGAAGGGAGAGCTTACATAATTTTAATTCTCAAAGAGGAGATAAAGGTAACTTTGTCAGGATTTCCCTGATATGTGCAGGTTGGTTGGGAAGTCCTGGCATACCCAGTCATGTGAGCTGGAGACTCCTGGTGCCTCAGAGTGAAATTCAGTTCTGCTGCTGGATAACCCAGCATGATTTCCTTGTCTTTGAGTTGATTAACTCCTTCCTCTTCAGATGATGGGACTTGTAAAGACTCAGGCTTGTAAAACCACCTGATTTTCTTGTGTTCGGAGTGGGCTGTGTTAGTCTCAGTATTGGATTTTTTAAAAAACAAGGGCAATTGTAGAAGGGGGGAAACTCCTAGAAGTTTCCCAACCTGATTAACATGAAAAGGCATTTTTGTTTCCTGCTGTCTTTATGTGGCTGTGGCACTCAATAAGACCCTCATGGATGAAGACTCAACCTCTGACATTAGTGGAACTCTTTGCCAAACATTGCTTTCTCCTCCCTCTGGCTGTGTCAAGGTGCTTGTTTGGGTCATCTGTTCCCCCCCTTCACTCTGCCAATCTAAGCCCCACATCAGTGGGTTTAATTCCTAATGCAGGAGGAAGAAATAATGCATGAACTCTGATAAATTTCTGATAGCAAACTGTCCCGTTTGGACTTGCCTGCTCTCTCCCCCTAAGGCTATCTACAGCCTGCAATCTGGCATGCAGTGCTTTGGCTTTTTACATGCAGATTTTGAAGCATTTGATGCTAAATTGTTCCTGGTGATCGCATCCAATTTAGGAATGCTATTTCTGTTTTCTTCCATAATGAGACAGCCCTGGCTAGGACCTCGATCTGTGGGCTTGTGTATGAACTGTACTGGCTGTGTTTGCTCTGCAAGTGAGCTTTGGGCAAAGGCAGTGTGGGATTGTGTGGTCAGAAGGGACACCAATGCCAGGGAGCAACCTACCCCTTCTTGCTCTCAGAAAACAAATTTAAGTCTTCTCTCCATATTTTTGTAACCAGTATAGGCAAAGCTCAAATGGAAAAATGTTTTTTTGGGGAAAATGAATTTCAGATATTGAGCTTTTTCCTTGATGGTAAGTTTGGATCTTGGTAAGAAGGTCTTGATCTTGCTCTTAGCAGAAATACAGTTCTCTTTCAATTCAGGCACTCCCTCTTTGGGGTCCCTTTGCTTTAGAAATGAAACTGATGTAAATGGAAGGTAAGCAATGAATGAAAGGACCTTAATGTTAGAATTTTAGCCATCAGTTGTCTCTTTTACATTTGATAGATTTTCCCATCACAGGCAATCTGTGTTCTTGCTTGCTCAGATCCACACTGATGCCAAGTGCTAAACAATGACACTGTCTATCTTTCTGCACAATTTGCCAATTTTGGTTACTTTTGAAGCCCAGTGTTTCTGCTTTAGCCTTGTGAATCTCCCTTATAGGGAGAACAAAATGAACACAAGAGTAATTTCTTCAGCAAAATATTTGGGGTTGATGTCTCTCTGTCATTTATCCCCTTGTTTTATAAACTACAGGGCTTAGTCTACTTACAGTAAAATAAGTAAAAGTAAAGATGTAGTAAAGAGTTGTTTGTTGTTTACAGTGAATTGCCTTTCAGATAATCAAATGAAATACTTTATTGCAGTTTCACTTCCAGCTATGACCTTAAATAACAAAAGTTTTACTTGCTGCTTACTAGGCTTAGGGTGATGTTTTCAAAAGCTCTCTCTTGATTGTGCATCTTCCTTCAACAATCAGCAGGATTTTGCCAGTGGCCTCAGATGAGCTAGCGTTAGAGCAGCAGTGCTTTTGAAACCTTCTCCTGCAGAGGAATGAGAAATGGGGTCTTTCTTTCACAGGGAACATTTCAGGAGTTAGCAAAATTCTCCCTCTTCCCCCCAAATTCACGTTGCCTATCAAACATAGCTACACTTCGGTGTTTACAAAGTCCCTGCAAAATATCACAAGAGACAGGCCCATACACCAGATTAATTACCTTGCCTTCTAGTTGCCAGAGGTGCTTAATTTCTTCTTTGGAACTGAATATGACTCCTGCAATTAAATGTTAGTCATATTCAATTCTCAATAAAAATTGAGACAGCTCAATTTTTATCTAGGTGGAAGCAAAGCCTTAAGAGCAAAATCAGAAGTGGACTTTGATACCACAAATAAAGGTGTTACTGCAAATTTTACAGCTGTTATACTCAGATATATGGAAATGAGGTTATTTGCTGTTTCCTTGTAAATAATGGAAGCTGAATAATTAAGTTCATTGCAGAGTTTCTAGTGGTACAGCCAATCTGACTGTATTAGATGGTATTTGATTTTGCCAGATAACTGTGACTGAGTTAAATGTTTAGAATCCTTTCTTGATTATTCTAAATTCAATGCATACTTTAAAATGTAAAATGTTATAGAAGTTGGTTCCTTCAGTTAAACAAACTACAAATGAGAGCATTGTTATTGAATGCAGTCACTCTTGTCCTGCAGTAGTTTAGTTAAAAGATAAGTTGCAATCCCATGATTTCAGAGGGAGTCAAGTAGGACTCCCAAGTTTCCCCCCAAGTTTAACTGGGTGGGGGGAAGGTATTGAAGAATTATCTGGGTTTCATTTGGGCTTCCCCCTTCCCATTCTTTTCATGACCCTGCATCATTTTCTGGGACTTAAGAGAACTTTCTGTGATAAAGCCTGCTTTCAGTTTTCTGGTGGACTTCTCAGTGGTTGTTACTGTGTAATAGATCATTAAGAAATGTGTTTGAGGCTTACAGAGGCGGGCACGTATTACGCTGGCAAATTTCACAACAGGTGCATTTTCTCTTGAGGTGGTTGCTACTGATCCTCAGCTATGAGGTGTAAAAAGAGGACAAGTGTCTCATAGTCCTTACTCAGCACCCAAGACAATTCTCTTAAAAAGCACGTTTGTCCTGAGTGTCCTCACAATTAATTTCTGCTAGAAAGCACTCAAGGAATTAATTAATTTTAGCCTTTCATTCATCCGAGTATTTTACTGTTTAAAAACTTGATAGTGCCCATTAAAAAAGCACACATACTTAGTGGAGTAAGACTTCCTTCTGCAGAGCTTGCTTTTCTTTTGTAAAAAGCAAGTATTTGGCTTTTAAAAATACTTTTTGCAAGAGTTAAGGTGCTAGTCACTTTGGAGAAGAGCTGGTTGCCATATATATTGTGATGATGCCAAGTTGGGATGTGAGAGAGGAGGCTTCAGCTGGAAGCTCCTGGTGAAATTCCATCCAGGTTTAAATGTTCTGTTTAGTTAAGATCCCTCTTGTAGTTTCAGCTGGAAATATCTGGCCTTTGTTTCACTTCAGAAGGGAAGAGAGTGTGTGTGATCTGTATTATATAAATATTTTATCCATGAAGAGCTTCTCATATAAAATGTTTTCTTTGTAGTACCAAGAGAAGTGTTGACTCTCAGCTGTAATGCAGCGGCCCTTTCAGATTTGAAGTCACTGTTGTGTGTAGTGATGCGATGCTCCTCATTAGGAAGAAGATAAAAAAAGAAGTTGCAGTCTTTCAGCTTGTGTTTGAGGGGTATTTTCCTTAGGGATTCAACTGGGTGCAGTTCTGAAGGGCTGCATCTGCAGGGGTTAAGGAGATGTTGCGTATTTATGACTGGTTATCAAAGTTGGCTGGAAATGGTCCACTAACTGGCTGGAGCTTGATTTCAGAGTTGAAGGAACATAGAAATCCCCAGCCCCTCTCTCTCTACAGCTCTGTTCTCTGCAAAAGAGTGTTTTCATGCCACTCTTTGTTGTTTGGATAATATGAGGGACAAAAGGGTAAGGAGGAAGAAAGCTGTTTTTTACTGTGAGAATCCCCAAGACCTTTCATAACTAGGCTTTGGGTGAGATAGTGACCTCTGTTAGCAGAATATAAGTAATAACAAAAGTATCTGTGCAGAAAATGAGTGCAGTAATTAAATCTCTTCCTCTTTATTTTCCCCTCCAAAGATCAAAGAGGTTAGACTCTTGATTAATGTGCAGCAGAATTCATTAACATAGTAAAATGTGGAGAAACAGGCTATTGGTTATTACTACACAGACATTTGCTTTAGGGAGCTATAAATACTTTTTGTTCACTAATTTGGCCTATTGCTTTTGCTATTGTTTCTGTGTATGCAACTCACTTGAGAATACCACACCTAGAAATTTAGATGCAACCTTTATTCTTCTGTATGCATATCTTTTTTTAAAGTGGTGCAGAATGCTGCTTCTGTGTTCCTGTCTTGCTTTCCCAGGCAGTGTATGCAGGGCTTTGCTTCGCTTGCCCGCTCTCTTTATACGACATCAAGTGCTGTTTGTTTTTCTCCTAGCAACCTACTGGGCTGCTCTTTGTCTCTAGGTCTAAAAAGAAAATTTCNTTTTTTTTTTTTTTTTTTTTTTTTTTTCCTTGTAGGTGTGAATGTTTAAGGTTGGCTGCTTGTGTTGAAAAATGTGACAAAATTTCTCACCTACTAATGCTCATTTTTGAAGTAGTCCCAAAAGAACAAATTTTAGCTAAGATATCTTCCAACACCGCAAGGTCAGGAGTTTTTCATAGATTTTACTTCAGTCCAGAGTCTTTTTTAATTTGCATTATTTGCTTGAATAATGTAGCCCTCCTAATATTTTCCAAGCCACTTACACTTAACTAATCACTTACACTTACCTTCAGCATAAACCTCATTGATTTTATTTCTTATTGAAAACATCAGTAGTAGCAAATACAATCCTATTGGCTCACAGTCTATTAGAAATAAAATTATATTAAATGTCTTGTGGGGTGTGAAGAGGTTAAATCAAGGAGAGTCATCTGAGAAAGTCATCCTGGTGTGCAAAACATAAATCTGGTTTATATTTAAACTACGTGTCATCCACTAGCTAAAAATAGCAATGATCATTAAAAGCCAATTTGCTGCTAAACATTAATAGACATTTATTACATCATAACAGATCTGAAAGACAATTAAACTTATCTTTTTCCTAGATAACTCTCCCTTAAAACTGTGTTATTCACCTGGCTTTTGCCATTAATCTCATTTACTGGCGATTTTTGTTCCACTTGATGTTGTGCATGTATGCATAGAGTTGTAAGGTGGTTTCTTGTTGTCACTGTCTTTCAAGAGCAGTACGTTTTCAATGGGGAAAGTTGTTATCCCTCCTTACACTGCTCGTTAACTTCCTAATCAGCACAAAAAGTGAAAGAAATTTACAATTTCTTAGAGTAAAACAAGTCATATCTGCTACCATCCATTTGAGAAGAGAATACAAAGCAAGAGCAGGATAAAAAGATGCACATTTTACACATAGGAAATAAATTACAGTTTTCTGGCTGTTTTCATTGCAATTCCTCAATCAAGTGGTACCTTTTCCCTGTTTTATTACTGCATATAATCATATTTGCAAGTAGTGACCAGGGCTGGAGCAAGTCAAAGGCTGAGGAAACCCAGCACTGTCAAAAGTACTGCTTCCTATGAGAAATGCAGTCATGATCTTGGTATTTTTGGTTCATGTGTTGCTATCTGTCAGGTCCCATGAAACAAGCCATCAAAGGTGAGGGGCAAGGCTTTGTGCTTCAGCTCAGCAGTGCTCAATTCTCTGTAGCTGTTGATGTCTTTAACTGTGCTCTTTAACCTTCCTAGCCAAAGAACTGTGGGGCCAACTGGGCTGTGAAGGAGAGTGCCCCAGGGTGGGCACAAGTCAGCCCTTCCCTCCTTTTCTGAGTTGCAGGGCTCACAAAAAGCAGTTCGCTGTCATCTTTGTAAGTAAGAAACTTCTCTGATATAATGCTGCTTTTGGGGGAGCAAACAGCTGTTCCTGGCTGATGCATAGAGGGAGGGAGGCCACTAATAGGAGCTCTGGGCTGCCTCCCCATGGATTCAGGCAAAAGAGAAATGGCTCCTCCCTGCATTCCCCTGCACACCTCAGCAAGAAATCCCATCCTTGTAGTGAAGGTAAATGTCACTAAACTCTTTCTCTCTGTATATCTGCAGCTGCTTGTCAGTCTGGAGCAATGCAAGTCCTTTCTTGCCAGGAAGACGAAAGGAAGAAAATTAAAGGTGGTATGAAGGAGACAGCAGGAAGGGAGAGATAGGGAGGATAAATGAATATTGAAAAGTATTTTAAAAGCTGCATCCAGAGGCATTTAGGAGTAGTCCTCCTCTGGTCCCAATATCAGACTTTGCTTCCCCTCTTTGAACTCTCATGGAATTTTCTGTCACTTGTTTTGGCTAATTTTCTCCTTGGAGGCTGTCACTTCCTCATGTTAAAGCAAGACTTGGTGCAGGATCTGTGCCATCACAACTACAGTCATGCTAAGGCTCCTGAAGAAATGGGGCCAGGATGTGTGGGAAAGGTGATGCCTCAAAATATAAGCTGAGTTTATGGTAGCAAAGGGAAATTAAAATTATGCTGACCCTGGTGATAAGTTTGTCTGCATTTTCAGTGCACGCACCACACGTGTTTTATTTGTCACAGAAGAATTGCCGAAGGCTCTGTGGAATGCAAATAAGCATTGTGAGAGTATTGTCAGACCCAGACTCCGAACATCCTGTATCGTTCACAGGAAAAAAAAAAAAGGAGATTTGATTAAAAGTTATGCGAGTTTCAAATCAAATATGTTGAATTATGTTTATTTACCACCTCTTTACTGAGCCTCTGAGCTGCATTTGAGTCCTATTTTTAAGCTTCTCCTTGCAAGGAGAAATTTACTTGAAAAGAAAGCTGAAATTTTTATTATTGCAAGGAGCTGCCACATATTGAGTTTTGCAATGAAATCATAACTGTTGGCAATACTGTGAAGAGTGCTTGCTTATGCATTATTTTCCCTCTATAAAAATGTGCTATCAACTAAAACATTTGAGGAAGATGGGTGTATTATGTAGGTATAATAAATTTTTGAGAAAGAGCTGAACACCTCCCTGAAATTTTTCAGATTGTTGCAATGATTGCTGTATACATATGATGACATAGGACTGTTCCAGGTGGTCAGAAGTTTATGGTGCTGTGCAGCTTGTGTGAAGAACTGCATAGCTTTTCCCAGTACTTACAGGGTTTTTTTTTTTGCCCTGATGGGTTTGGAGTGGAGGGACTGACATGCTTCTTGCCAGCTGTGATCTGCTTTAGCAGGTGGTGCTTAACCAGCGAGAGTACCAAGTTTTTTGGAATCAATTTTCAGAAAGCCCGTTGATCTGGGGTGGTAATGCAATACAAACATTTGCATATTTTACCACATCCTCACATGATACTCTGCACCTTTTGAAATTTTGCATGTGTTATCATATATTTGCACACACGCAGGGACCTTGTGAATGGTGTACTTTCCTCTTAAATCTGTGATGAATTATATTGCCAAGGATAACCAGCAGGCACTTAAAGAAAGTCTGGAACATTCAGTAGCTGTGATATTCAGATGTACAATTCAGTACATTCTTTCTAAGCTTCTAGACTGTATTTTCAAGACTCTTAACTTTTCTCTCTCTGTTACTTCCCCCCATCCTTCCATGTGTAGTCACAAGATGTGTGAACGGTTTCACTGTTAGTGTAATTATAATTTTCTGCTGAAATTGCTTTGGGTCTGGATTGAATGGAAAAACCAAAAAGCAGCTGATAGCTCAGGTTCCCCTTTTGACCTCTGGAACAGCACAAAGCCTCTATTTCACCTACACAAGAAAAAAAAAACCAAGAACTACTATATTCAGCTGGTCTGTATTTGAGTGTGCTTTCATCAAAGGTTTGATTAATCTGAAATGAATTAACTCAGTTAACACTTGAGAGTTATTTTGCAGCAAATCCTGCAGAACATCTAAAGAGCTCTTTGTCACTTTGAATTATAGCCTAAACAGGTGGTTGATGAGCCTGGTTTGAGCTGAGAGTGGCTCCTTGCTGCCCTGGCCGCTCCCCTCAGGGAAGCCTAAGTAGCGCTGCAGTGGTACCCGAGAATCCAGGATAAACACAAACTTGTTAGACCTTGTTGTCATGTTGCGTGTTTTTAAGGTTTTTAAAATTTCTTTCCAGAGTGCTACATCAGGTATAAGGAAGGAAATAACAAGCAAAATGGTCTTGGGTTCTCAAGCAGTATGGATGAAATGAATATTAATGTACAGGAATGGCAGTTAAGTGCGAGAGAGCTGCAAGTGCTCATTTGAAATCTTTCTTGGAAGAAGTGACTTAGAAGTAGAGTGTCATTCTGCACATACTGGGTGAGAGGGTTGAGTCATTTCCTTCAGGGTCTACAACCTCAGCAGAGGTGTGAGAGCAGAAGCAGGGTCTGCAGTACAGATGGAGGACGTGTAGATGTGAGCAGTTTGAACCACAAGCTGGTGTGTCCTGTCACCCTAAGGCGGCTCCCTGGCTCTCTCACAGTGCTTCCTCACATCTGGCAAACTTGAAATGAAGAGCTAAAAGCCGTGGACAATTCTCATTATTTTGAGAAACAAAAGTGGTTTTTTCTGAACTCAGTGAGAATTCTGACTCCATAAGTATTTGTGGTATAGGATGAACATTCTCCTGGGTTGAATGCAGAAAGAGATAAAAGTTTACAGACAAGTCAATGAAAATCTGTCCCTCAAGGACCATGTGGCAGTAACTTCAGTGAGTGGCTATGAGTGAAAATGCACGTGGAAATGCCAGGAGTGCAGCTTGCTCCTGCCCTGCTTCCCTTGTTGTACAGCTGGTAATGTCTATGTGACCTTTTACATGGCAGGTTGTGTTGCTGCCTCCACAAAATGACCAGGGAGCCACATCCTGAGTACCTGACAGGGAAAATGAATTGAAACAGGATAAAGGTGGAAAGGGACTAGAGGAGCAAAACCTTTCCTTTGTAGTAGTGTTGCAAAAAAGAAACAAAAAAGTGTTTTGCAAACAACTTATGGCCAAATGTATTGCAGAAATTCTTTTGTTTAGCCATTCATATTGGGAGTGGAAATACAGCTCATTCTCTTATTGAAAGAAATTTTCCAACATTAAATTGCAGTTAATTTAATTTTGCAGATGTTGCATGTTTTATTTTTTCTTGTTGGGTTATTTATCTTCCCTCTCTTAGCAAAATTCTGAATATGTTGCCTGAAATAAATTATCTCAAGCAGCAGATGCTGAGAATGGGGAATTACACTCATGGTTCCAGCTTGGACCATCAGCTTCAAGGAGTTTTAATTGCTTCCAAAATTTTCCCCTCATAAATAGTTAATTTTAACAATATTTTGAAACATCACACTTATTTCCGAATTAGTAGGTGACTTTAGCCAAAGGAGGAGAGTAAGTGCTGGAATCTTTTCTATTAAGAAGTATAAAGCAATCCTTGTATCCTTGATTTGTGTAAGCTAGTTTTGCTATGCACATTTTCAGGGGTGGGGAGGAAATTGCTGCAAGTAAAACTAGATAAGAAAACCCCATCATTTTTATCTGGCTTTTGCTAATGGGCCCCTTTGTAAGACACCCTGTCCCCTCCCCTGGCTGCCTCGAAAATGCTGGATACCTGAAGCAGCTTTTGCCATGTGAGAAGGGTAGGGAACAGCTTTGTGCAGGTGCAAATGCTTGTGTTTGGAAGAAGGTAATAATTAAATGGAGTTCTGACAGGTTTGGCTTGCACTGCTCTGAATTCTGCTTTGAATTCAGCTTATCTGTTCACTCACCACATGAACTGGTTTCCTTTTCTTTTTCACCCTCCCTGTAGACTGTCGACAGATGAGCTCAGAAAATGCTCCATGTGCTGCTTGACATCAACTGCTGAAGAACAGACTTGGGTAGATGTTGAGATTGGCAGTGTATCTATAATGCTCTTTTATGAACAACACCTTGATGAATACTTCACTGCTCATCTCTTCACTATGAGGCCTTAGTTTCCTTTATTTAGCTTTCTCCTATTCTGTCAGTAGCAATTTGAGCTGGATTTTTGGGAACTGCCAGCATGCAGTTCTGGTTTGGGTGATGCAGCAGATCAGACTGTGAAAGTGTCAGGGGCAGCCCTTTGGGCATAAAGGTCAGTGGGCAGAAGAACTTTCTCTTAAATCAATGCAGGCTGCACCATCTTTGTGGTTAAAGTCCAAACCCCCTAAATCAAGCCCTTAAATTTTTCACTGTGATAGTGCATCCCTTTCTTGCATCAATAAACACACTGCATTACAATTCACAGATAGTGAACTGTTTTCTCTAGTTTCTCTCCTTGGCTGTACTTTACCTGGAGGTAATCCAATAATGAAGTGAATTTTGTTTTGCAGGCCTCTTTCTGTATCTTACAATGCTGCTTGTGGGAGTTGAGTGACCATTAAGAAAAAGAGTTGTTCAGCTCATTTCCTATGTAGCTGTTTCCCTGCAGATACCCACTTCTCAAACACACTGTGATTATTTGATTACATGAAACACAAACCCACCCAGAATTCTGCAGCATTCCATTGTACTTGGTTAATCTAGTGGTGCCCTGTGTTGTTAAACACGGCTGGCATGTCTCCAGACATATTGTGTATTTGGTAATATTTGTGTGTGAGCTTAAGCTGAAGGAGTTGAAGGCTTTGCAGAAGCAAGTTTAAGGGCAAGGTTGTGCCAGCCAGGGTGTGCAGACACCACCTGACAGGTCACATCTCTGGCGTGTTCTCCTCTGGCAGGAAGGACGGTAGGGCAGAGAATATTTGGTCAGATTTACAACTGGAGTAAATGGTGCATAATGATGAGCTAGTCCTGTTGTCTCTTTTGCACAGGAGCTTTGTGACTCAATAATGTACTTTCCAGGAGGATAAAATGTTTATTTGTGGCTCTGGTGGTTCCAAGACATTAGTTCTCAAAAATTAGTGTTTGGACTTTACAGAGGATGTGTGAATGCTTTGCTCATTCAGCCTCAGCCCATGAGGTGATAGGAAAAAAAAAATCCTAGAATCCTATCATGCAGGAATGTTTAGACAGATAAAAAAATTTAAAGGGCTCTGTGTAAGTATTTTGCTGACAATTATCCCTTCTCGGGGATAGAGAGCCTAATTAATTTGTGTGGCTTCTTCAGTTATAACCAAAACCCTTTTACTGCACCATAATGTTATCTCTTTCTAACAGGCTTAGATTATTCAGAACTGATTCAGTTTAAACAAATAAAAATCGAAAACAAACCTTTGCTCCTTCACTGCCTGAGTGAGCTTTTGCTTCAGGGAAGTGTACCTGTGCTTGGATAGCTTTCACCCATTTCTGTATGCCTTTTCAAATTTTGTAGCACAAAAAGCTTCTCACTTTTGAAACTTTATAGAGGTTGCTATAGAAAAAGCATGCATAAAAAATGGCAGTGCTGTAGTTTGATGTGTACCGGTAGCCTACTAAAATATAAATGGAAAACTTGATCACTGTTTAGAATGTACAATTTAAAATATTCATGAGGCTCTTCCCTATTTGAAAAACAGACTTTTAATATTATCAATGACCATTTTGATTAGTCCCAGCTCGAACAAAGTTTTAATTTCAAGGATGTCCATAAAGAAGCCACTTGACTGCAGATTGACCTTGGATTTTTTAGTAACTCCACATACAGAGATGAGGAAAAAAACGATGGAAACTAAATGCTACCTTTGAGTGAACAAATTGCAGAGACAGACTGGGGAGGAGAGTCAAGTGAGAAAATAAAATCTTGGCAGTGCAAGATATAGTTATTAAAAAAAATTGCAGCTTCTTTATAGACTTTGGTTCTGAACAAAATGGGGTTTTATTTAGTTGATCAGTAAAGATAGGAAGGAAAACAAAGGCCACTTTGTCATGCCAGACTTTCAGAAATATACCCACATCACAATGGCATGCGGCACAGTTTTTTCATACAGCTTTTTGGCTCAGACTTGGTTTTGAGTAAGAACAAAAGTTGGCAAAAACAGCTTCTGTGCTCAGAGAAGAATAACTTCTGTTGATCAGAGATTTTTGGAGAGATTTTTAATTAGACCAGTACTGCAAAGTCTGCAGTGTCTAAGGAGTTCAAAACAGATATGTAAAATACTTTTCAATTCCTCATATTTCCTCATCATTTCAAAGTCAGTGGGGAGCTAAGTTTCAAACTGCTGCTGCAGTTTAACTCTTTATAGTTGTTTTTTTCCTGCCAAGTTTGAGTCACCGTGGCCATCTAGCCCCTTCTGGAGAGATTAAAATGATGGAAAGCTGGAATACGTTCTCCGGTTAAATGAGCGAATGTTTCTATTCAAGCGCGGATTCAGATTTCCCCGCGCTTTCCTGTGAGGGCGTGGGATGGACAGCACCATTATTTTTAATTCCACAATAAATATCTGCAGAGCTTGACTAGCAGTGAGGAGCTGGCAGTGACTAGAAGGTAGGTGGTTATAGGATAAGGGTGACTTTGGGCTCTACTTGGGTTCAAAGCCTGGTCCAGATTCAGTGATTTAAAGCCATCCAGGTCGCCTCAAACAAAGAGAGGCTTTTTGGCATATCATCAGTGGAAATACTCCCAAGCTATGTTACCAATCCCACTGCCTGGTCTGGTATCTTTGCCGTTAGCATCCACATCAGAGGCATGACAGAAATGCAAAAGGGAGGGAAGAGCCTTAGCTTTTCTGTTCAAAACTGGTGTCTGGGGCCCTCTTTTGAGAGAGGAAGCAGAGCACTGGTTATCCACTAACTGGTAACTGGTTCTCTGCACAGGCATAAGTTTTAATTCCTATTTTATGTAGGAATGTGCATGCATCTGAAGGGCCAGGGAGTGGGAAGAAGACACATTTGCCTTTACAGCTGCTGGCAGCAAAGAAATGCAGCAAGACTTGATTGAAAACATCTATCTTACTGTTTTACTAACTGCAGTTTTTTTTCCTTTCTCATTTGTAGGTCTCAAACTCTGGATACTGGCTGTGGGATATTTTTTTTTATTATTATTATTTTTGATTGGGTTTTTTTTCCCCTTTTTGGATGTGAATTGAAGGCCAACAACAGTTGAAGTGTTGGAAGCAAGTACAGGAGGACGCTCACCTTTTTATTTGAACCCTTGTTTGCTGGGATACTTTCAAGCTCTCCTTCACAGTCATGTGGTCATCACAGCTGCTGTTCTTCACAATGCTCTTAACACCGTTTGCCCATGGTGAGTGAGAGATGGTGTAAATGTGCCTGTGGGAAGTAAAGAGAAGAAAAAATAGCAAGGCTTTTGTCTGTGTCTTTTCCTAATGGTGTGGGTTTTTTTACAGGATGTTGATTTCTCTCCCTGCTTGGCATCTCAGGTCTTTGAGATTCCCAGGTTACATTATGAATTAACTACTGAAACAACTCTGGTGACACATAAAGATTTCTTTTTATTAATTTAGCTGCTACATTAGTCAGACTTTTTCTTCCTTTTTCTTGGGGAAAAAAATGGATATATTACCAATCAAATCAAAGTGGGGTAATGAGAAATAAAGGCAAATTGTAAAAACACTACCCCCCCACCTCTCTTCTTCCCGAAGTGAACTTACTCCCGTTTGTCTCTACCTCCTCTCCTGCAGCAGTACGGGGGCACAGGGAATGGGAGTTGTGTTCAATTCATCTCAGATTGTTTCTCCTGCTCCTTCCTCCTCAGAGGGAGGAGCCCTCACATTCTTCCCCTGCTCCAGCGTGGGTTCCTCCCATGGGGGTCACTCGTCCTGCCAGCAAACCTGCTCCAGTGTGGGCTTCTCTCTCCACGGAGCCGCAGCAAGGCTGCAGGGGCTGCAGGGCAGGCTCAGCTCTGGCGTGTGGAGCACCTCCTGCCCCTCTTCCTTCACTGACCTTGTCTCCAGAGCTGTTTCTCTCACAAAGCAGCAGCTTTGTCCCCTTTCTTGGATATGTTATCCCAGAGGCACTACCGCAGTCCCTGATGGACTCAGCCTTGGCCAGTGATGGGTCTGTCCTGGAGCCAGCTGGCGTTGGCTCTGTCAGACACAGGGAAAGCTCCAAGCAGCTTCTCACAGAAGCCACCCCTGAAACCAGCCCCTCCCTCCCTCCCCAAAACCTAGCCATGCAAATCCAGTACAGAGCTGTAGCAGAAAAATTTGATCTCTTTGATTAGCAAGGAAACTCTTAAATGAAGTGTGACACATGTAATTGTTTGAAATAAGATTTTGAGGCCTGTTGGGTTCTTTTGATACGAGAAAGCCAAGTGTATGCTCTAGAAGGAAGCTGCCAGGTTTCACAAGTGCTGAAGGGTTGGAGGAGCTCCTATTAGCAGTGATGGCTACTAAATGCTCAGGGCAGAACTTTGGAAAATCTGTCTTCCTGATTTTTCTGATGCTTAAATGGAAGGTGAGCTCTACCAAGGATCTCATTTTAATTAAAGGCCAGTGGAAGCATGTCTGTAAATGACATGACTCCCTGTATGTAAGCTGTGGGCCCCTGCTTTTAAAATATTCATTAGGCTTTTTGAGCTTCACCAACTGATCCTTTGTGTATGTGCTAAAACGCTGGAGGAAAATTTTACAGGAAAGAAGGTGATGAAAAAAAAGAAAAAACGTGATTGGCTGAACATGCCTATAGAGCACAACCTGTCTTATATAACAAAGGCTATCTGTACCATTGTTCTTTAAGCAAGACTCCTCCTCACTGACTTAAAAATTAGAATGAGTGTTTAAACTGAGTTGACCAATTAGGCTGGAATGAAAGAGCTATTCAGAAAGGTGCTCTCCAATCCTCTCCAGGAAAGTTAAATGCTAAATATTTAGTAAATCTTTATAATTAAGTAGTATTAACAGTGAAAGCAATTATTAGTTTAAATATGCCTCTGGCAGTTCTGTTAAAGATTCTCGGTACCACTGTAGCTGGGAAGTCCTGTCTGATAGTCCCAGTAAATGAAAATGTCCCAAGAATCCTAAAAGTTATATTGTACTACAGATGATCAAATGCCAGAGGTGCAGGAACTGTGTCTGGAAATATTTCTACCCTTTATGCTCCTCACCAGACTAAATGTACAGGGTGTTTGCTGTGGTGGTGAATTTGACCATCACCCATCTACCCACATTATCTGATCAGTTGCTAGTGGAAGTGTGATAGGTATCTTTGAACAAGGGATGGAGAACACCCTTGGTCTGAGTCAAAGAACTTCATTTGGCTTTCTCTGTTCTGATCTCTGAGTGGCCAGGATGCAGCTTCCATCTCAGCACTGTGGCATACTGTTTAAACACATGCCACAACCTCACCTTCCTTATAAAAATAGCTTAGTTAAGCCCTGCTTTTTTTTTTTTTTTAATTTTCCCTTTTAGTAATCCCTTTTCACTGCATGCAGAAAGCACTCAGAATTTGTGCTTAGCAGGAATCAAGCATTTGAGTTCCTCTTTCATGATCTGGAATGACTCCTGTGCTGTAGTGATTGCTGGAGATGTTATGAACTACTTCTTCAGACTGACCTTGCTACATCTCATTCCCTTTTTGAGTTCCCTGACAACTCAAAGCCTCTTCATCTGTAGTGGTAGCTGCATTACAGACAGATTTCTTAGACCAGTGATCTCATAAATTGGAGAGGTGGTGGTGCTGTTTTGATGTTTTGGGGTTTTTTTGAGGGGGCTTGGGGTTTTTTGCTTTAGCTGTATCATTTCTTGGAGTAGATTGTGTGTCTTGGACTGTGATGACAGGTATGGAGTCAAAGGGTGTATACTTCAGTGATCTGCAAGATGAAAAGTAATCTTCCAGAATTGTGCCCTGCTACAATGTCATCTTGTTGATAATCTGTAGAAATCATAAAAGGGGAAAAGGTCATGAGTCCTTGCATTTCCTCAGTGATGATGTTAAGCTGCTGTATCCAAAATGCACAGGCACAGCACTGTCTAGTTCTGCTCAGACTGCTTTGAATCATAGCTCACCAAAAATTGAGCCATGTGAAATACTTAAGATAATAATAGATTTGTGTAGTGGCTGCTTTCTCTGCTGTTACCCTTGACTTGAATGGAATATAGCTTACAACTTTTGCCACAACCTGGAGAAATGTAGAAGCCCCCCCAAAAGCTATCCCCACTCCTAAGCTGCAGCAAAGCCTGTAAATCCATTTGTTGCCTAAAACTAAACCTGTTATACAAAATAGTAGAATTACACAAGATAGACTGAAATAATATCAAGGAATAAAATAAAACCATCAGCAATAACAATAAAAGCAGAGCCTTTTTCATCCTTTGCAAGGGCTCTGCTAAGGAGACAGGACTTTTGCCCCTGTGCCTTCTTTTTGCCCCTCTTAAGAAGCTTTTCCCAAAGCATCTGAAGGTCTGGATCCTGGGAAAGTGCTCCTTGGTTTGTGTTTCCCCCATGTACACCTGAGCAAACGGATCCTCTTTCCCTGTTGGCAGGTGGATTTCCAAGAGGCATTTTCTGGAATGAGCAGCTGTTCTCTTCCTCAGCCTTCCTCCCCTTGACCCCAAACAGAGCAGATTTCTCTTCACCCACAAATGAACGCTGTCAAAAGTTCACTTGAAATGAGATGGACATGGCAGGCAGCAGCAGTTTGCAAGCCTGGAGAGATGTACACCTGCTCTGTCACATTGCTGTCGTGCTCGTGTGTGGCTCAGAGCTGAGATTTAAGACTTCCAGACTGCTAGACAAAAATAGTAATAGAAATAAAGGGATTCAGAGCTGCATGCTGTTTGGAGCAGGGTAGGAAGGATACCACAGTGATCGCTGTGGGGTGAAATTTTGCACGCTCCAAACAAGTAACTTATTTTAGGCTCTGGAAGAGAGCTGAAGGCCTGTTGTATGCAAAGATCTTAATCATCCCATCAGATTGGTTTATCATTATTTATTTGCAAATTATTTTTAAGGATTGTTTTGCATGTCTAATTATATGACGGGCAACAAAGAATGAGTTAATTGTTGCTACTCTGCTTCTTTTAATAATCCAAAAAGGGACAGCCACTTATTTTTCCAATTAAGTAATAATCCAAATTGCCCAGTTTCTGTTGGAGATAGTCACACCTGTTGATTTTATTACATATGTAACAATCTACCTGTTTCTTCTGCTGCTAAGCTCTTGCTTTGTGCTTGTGACATGAGAGTGAGCTGTCAGCATCCTGGATCCTGCTTGGGCAAAGTTCTGGGGTTTGGTTCCTCCTGGTCTTGCAGCTGCTTGGGGTTGTTTTCTATATATTTTAACCCTGTGTTTATTAATGGGTTGCCCACTGTTCTCTCCTGAAGATCCATGGGGTGGGTTAGTCATTGCTGTGATTGCTTAAATTCCTTAATATTTTCTTTGATGTACAATGTGATTTTTGGGTTAAAATCACACACTTCACCAAAACTAAGCAAAAATGAAGTCAGACCAAGTTAAACAACCAAGTTAAATAACGTAACCTAAACCTGGTTGAAATTACAGGACAAACAGTAGGTATCTGTGTCATGGTTTAAGCCCAGCTAGCAACTAAGCACGACACAGATGCTTGCTTACTTCCCTCCAGCCTCATATATGAATGTGATTCTGTATTTTCATACTGAATCCAAAACACAGCTCTGTACCAACTACTAAGAAAAAATGAGCTCTAGCCTAGCCAAAACCAGGACAATCTGACATTGCAGCTAGGACAGACTAGACAGAAGTTATCTGATCCCAGAGGAAGTTGCAAGTGCAGCAAAGTTTCTCAAATAACTTTGGAGATTAGAGCTGAGTTTAAGCTAAAATAGGTCATAATTCAGACAAAGCCCGTCAAGTCCTGGAGCCTGGTATTGTTATGAAGCTTAAGGCCTAATACTGATACTTGACAGCACCAAACTGGCAGGACTGCAGATGCTGCTGGCCCAGTTCTAAACTTAAAAAAACCTGGTTGCCTCCAAGAATTCATTTATGCAGTCTTGTGGCGTAGCTGTGAAGTGACCTTCCTGCATTTAGGGACAGATGCCATTTTGTCTCTCCATATGAGCATTAGTTTGAGATGGAACTGAACTAATTTATCATTTGCAGAGTAGGAAATGAAATTTGAAGTCCTTTCAAGTCATTGCAGCTGCAAGGAAGAGAGCCTCGTCTGCTGTCCTGTTCCTGCCCTCTGAGCTTCTGCTCCATCTTTGCAATGCTTCTGGGAGAAAGCCGTGGCAAGGGCTGCATCCTTGTGAAAAGATGGCACTCCAAGGTCAGGCTGATCTCTCCAGGCATTAGCAGGTCCAGATGCCGAGCCAGTTTCTGTGGGAACAGTGGAAATATTTATTACTGAACAGCACTGGTAGTTGCCTGGTGACAATGATTCTGTTAAAGCAAGCAGCATTATCTATCTTGGGGGAATATATGATGCTAGCAGGCTGGTCTTTGGTGACAGAGTGCCGTTTAATGTGAGCTGAACATTCGCCTCACTACTATTTTAATACGGTGAAAATACTGTCACTGCTTAAAATACATACTGTGTTTCTTTTATACTTGTACAAGTGTTATGTTAGCTAGTGAATGGTGGATAATTGCCTTTTACTACGATACTCTTTATACAGTCACAATGAAATACAAGATACATGTTTTATTAGTTGTGAAATAACCAAGTTGACTTCCAGGCTTCTGCCTAACTTCAGTGTTTTAAAGATTAATCATCCTTGAAATATTTATAATGTTTGCTATTCTTGGCAATTTGTATTACCTGCAGCCGTGCCACCTTTTCCATAGTGGAACAAGTGATCGAGGAAGGCTTTTCCTGATAAAAGGGGGTTGGCTGTTTTGTATATAAACTACAGTGCTTTCATTAGCAGCATTACACTAAAATTGAGAATATTAAGTTCCCCATCTGATGTCAGGTCAATCTATAAACCGATAGGGGGTGAAATTCAACCTTTTTAAGACTATCCACTATTTAATTATTGTTTAAGCCATTATGCAGTGCAGAGGTCTGTATGCGGACCCACTTCTTTCATGTCTAAATTTCACACGAAATAAGGAGGGAGGTTTTAAGTGGGTTTTCTCATAACGTGGGTTTTTTTCTTCAGTTTTTGGCAAGCGTGTCTGCTCAAAGAATCTTCCTGCTATAGGGAGGAAACAAGACCTTTCCCCCCAGGGTTACAAATCAGGACTAGGGCTATTCATTGTCTTCATCAGTGGCATGGACAAAGCGATCAAAACCTCAGCGAGATTTTTGTGGACACCAAGCTGTGTGATGCACTGACATGCCTGAAGGATGGAAAGCCATCCAGAGGTATCTGGGCCAACCCGAGAGAGGGGGCCACAGGAGGGCTGTGATGTTCCACAAAGCCAAGGAGAGTCTTCACGGTGAGGCACTGGAACAGGTTACCCAGAGAAGCCATATCTCCCATCCTTGGAAGTGTTCAAGACCAGGTTGGGTGGGACTCTGAGCAACCTGGTCTAGTGGGAGGTGTCCCTGCCCATGGCAGGGGGGTTGGAACTGGATGATCCTTAGTCCCTTCCCATCCTAAACGTTTGATGGTTTTTAACATGTATGGTGTATGGCAGCAGGGCACGTGGGTTTGTTTCTCAGCTGCAGCAACAGAAAATGTGTTTGCTCTCGCAGCAGCAGGAGGGGGTAAAATGTGTTACCTTTCAGGCCTGAAATATCTGATTCTTCTGTCATTTGTAACAATTTCCTGACAAGACTGATTTCTGTTCTCTAGTGACCAACTCTGAGCTCTGATTTTTTCAAGCGTTAGCCAAGCCATAAGATGTGACAGCATGTGAATTACAGTGCAGTAATTCCCACCCAGCACATTCAGACACAAAGATGAAGGCCAAATGGCCTCTGTGCAGTCAAGTGTGAATTATTGCACCATAATTTAATTCCTATTATATTTAACTGTGATTGTAAAAATGTTTTTATTAGTCAACTTGTTTAACAAAAGTCAGTTTTTAAAAAACAATTGAAAAGTGTGAAGCTGAGCTTCTCACAAAGAGGTACAAATAGCTTTATGCAATAAGAAGTTTTGTTAAATCCTGAAAAATTATATTTGGATAGTTAATAACCCTAGGTAATGAGTAGGTGTCGTGGTGCAGACGTCTGCTGTCTAAAAAAACTGACCTAACTCTAAGTATTCATTTTGTATCAGCTGCCAGGCAGTTGCTAAGTAAGATTATTAGGTTTCTTTGTTTCTGACCTGGTCTTGATTTGATCTGGAAACCTTAGCTTGCAGCCAGTCTCTTGAGCCTTCCAGTCTTCTCCCGGTTCAGGCTATGCAAATGTCTGGTGCATTTGGGTTTTGGTCATTTTGAGCAAGTGCTGAGCAAATAGAGAAGGTGGTTTGGTGGCAGCAGTTCGGAGGAGCATCAGAAAGGGATCAGGCTGATGTGTTGGGGAAAAAATAAGCCAACCTGAAAACAGCTTGGGTGGTACTGAAGAGGAAAAACAAAGGGCCACAAATGCCTTAAAAGTCTCTCTTAATTTTTCTTCTACTTTGTCTTTCTACAAACCTTTAGCGTTTTTCTTGTTTCTTTTTTTTTTTTTTTTTTTTTTTTAATTGAAAAGTCAAAGCTCATGCAGTTAAGGGGGCTTAAAGGTTACCAGGCTAAAACCTTCTTCCCAATGAATTGTTTTGAAAGAATTAAGAGGAGCCATGTGCTTGAAATGACAGGATCTCTGGGTATTGCCTGGCGTTCTCTTGGAATTCAGGAGGATGTTGAAATTACGCAACCATGCTGATCCAGGTCTGTCTCTTTTGTAGTAGTTCCTGGCTAGCAAGTACTATTAGATAGCCCTATTCCTCACTAGTCCTTGTCATAGCTAAGCACAGAATAAATACGGGATTGCTATTAAAAGTGGGCACTTTCAAGGCAGTTACTCTCTAAATAAATTCTACTCGTGTTCTCAGCAGCTTACAGCTCATCAGGATATTGATGGGGTCAAAGCTGTTTCCCTTCTGATAGATATGGGTATTAAGATTAGCATCCCAATGAAAAACCACAGTAGTTTTCCATTTAAGTGATGCAATTACTGTGGTTTGGCATTAGATGCAAATGCTTGGAAAAAACCCAAACCAAACAAAAACAACAAGCAAAAACCGAAAAAAACCAAGCAAAAACGCTTGCCTAACTTTCTAATTATTTATGAGAATGATCTGTCTGTACATACTTTTGGAGTTAATAGTCCTAAGCAACCAGGACTGAAAAATGTAGTGTGCCCAAGCTAATATGGGTACAGGCATCCCTTAGCCAATACCCAGAGGTGCCACGGAGCACCAGGAATATTTTCACATCTGAATCTTTCTACACATGAGAAGACACCTCATCCTGAGTCTTGGACATGCCAGATACTGCAAAAGGACTGTTTTTTGGGACAAGCTGAGGTCGAATGAGGCTGGTGCAATAAAGAGGAGCAGAAGTGAGCAGCTTTCCTTTCCTTATCCTCATGAATAGGGGAGATAACTGCCCACCCGTTCCCTATTTGTTTTCACCTATTGCATTGTTACCTTAATTTAGCTAATTGCTGATTCCTGTCTACTTTGTTAACACTAAGCTTCCAGATAAAGCTCTTTTTTTGTGAAAACGACAGGAAGCTGCCAGGGGCTGGAGAGATCCTGACCTTCTGGACTTATTAAAGGGGTTTGGTGTGTGAGCTCCTGCACCCATTCCCCCAATGAATGGAGGAGTGCAGGACCAAAGGACACCTTTACAGACAAAGCAGCTGCATAATGCAAGGGCAGAGACCTCCTTCTAGCAATACAGGTGGAAGCCATGGCCAGGTTTTGTAAGTGCAAAAGCTTGCTGTGCCCATCCTTTCCGTGCAGCTGGAGCACCTCTTTTCTGGGATTGCCCACAAATGGGTTATCGTTTCTTTCTTCTTTTTCTAATAACGTCAGCTAAGCTTAAACCATTGCAGTTGGATAGAAAAAAATATTTCTGAGAGTTTCTGGCCCTAGTTCTCTCATACATTGAAGCTGGGCATGTTGAAGTACTCTAAGCTAAAATGAGAAAAGAATGACAGTGAGGGAATGAATTATGGCCACCTGCATTCTTGCACCTCCTCCTCAGCTGCTGCTAACCTGCTCCCATGAGTTCTGGGCAGACCTGCTGTTTTCCTGTTAGGGAGAGCACCCTTTGCCCAGCAAAAACTAGCAAGAAGCAGCTCTTTATTGCAAATGAAACTGCTGATTCTCCAGAAGATATCTCTCACATCCATTTTATCAACTCCACCGTGTTATATGAATCTTAGAGCCATCTGATGTTTATTACTCTATGGCTTATTCACTGTTGTTCAGTTGTTTATTTTATTGATCATAATTTTTTTGAAATGGATATGTTTGGTGATGTGTTTTTTTTTAATTTGGAAGACATTTCCTGCTTCTCAATGAGCGACTCATCTGGGGAAGATGCTGTGGTGTGGGAAAAAAGTTAAAAGCATGTCAGAGACTTCAGTAGATTTTCCTCACTTGGGATTTCCCCGATTTCATCAAACAGTTTTGTGCTGGGATGATCCCTGTTCTGTCATGGTTCTGCTCCAAGCTGTGGGATGTGCAACGGATTTTTAGCCAACACCACACAGATGCTGCAATCTGCCCATTGCAGCAAGCGTGGGCCTGGGCTGGTGGGTTTTTAGTTACACTGCAGCACTGAATGCATCCCATAAACTCAAGGAATTATAATCACAGCAGCATGTACTTCTGTATATTCCCTTGTGCTTTGCTGTGTTGGGCTGCTTTCTGCAGTGCTTGATAGTGGTGGGTGCCTTGTTACACATCCTGAGGTGTTTGTTTCCTGTAAGACTCACAGGTGCTAAAAATCCTTCTTAAGACAGTCTGTGCATTAGAGTAGGCAGAGGAAGAGGTAAGGACTAGGAATATGTAATTTTGTTACTGTCACTCCTTCCTATACTATAATCTGTGGAAACTGAGATGCCTGATGGATTTTAGAAGCTCAGTCAAATTGTCACCTGTTCTAAGTCTCCAGATTGTGGAGCCATAAAAAAGTATAGAATTTTAATACTGAGTTCATTTAATCACAGAATCAATAGGTTGGAAGAGACTTTCAGGTCATTGACACCAACCCATGTCCTAAAGTCCAACCCATGACCTAAATGTTTTTGGGGTCTGATCCAAATCCCATGGCAAGTCAGTGATTCCATGTAAATGTACTCTGAATGTGGTTTGCTCAGCCCAGAGGGGTTACTTTGGGGAAAGCTGGAGTGTAACATGGAGGAGAGGGTACCCTGGGCTAATCTCTCAAGTCTTAGTGCTTGCAGTGAGTCCACTAGATTGTGTGGTGCTCCTCTGCCCTGAGAGTTACCAAGCACTGTGCTTGGTTCTTATCCTCTTGGTAGATCCCGTTCATGCTTTTCTAGGAACAATTAGAAGTCCATAAGTGCTGCTGATTAAAATGAGAATTTTAGAGTTTTTTGCCCCTTCTGCAGCTCTTGTTACTGAAGCTCTGTCTCCAACTTTTAATTTGCAGTGTCTTGTCTCTAGTACTGAAATGCTGGAGGCTGCAGTAAGGGCTGATTTAGTATCAGAGAAGCAGATGACAGAAAGAAAGCTGGCTTTGGTATGTCAGTCTCGTGCAGCACTTCTCTCTGCATTGGGGGGAGATCTGCCTGTTGGCTTATGAGCAAGGCAGTGTGGCTGGCTGTGCTGCTTTTGTCAGGCTGGAGCAGAGATGGGAGCTTAGTGCCCTTCCAGCCAAGGGGGGATGAGCAAATCCATGTGGCAGTGACTCTGCAGGCAGGGAAAACCACAGTGGTGCTCCACAAAGCCAGGAGCTGGTACTAACCCTGCCAAGTGCTGCTTGCTGTGTGTTTCTCCAGAGGCATCCTCTTCCTCCCTCTAATGTGGCCACTCCTCTGCTGGAGTAGGGCAGTCAGCACCAGGGCTGGCAGGTGTTCCTGGGAACAGGAATCCCCTTTATTCCTCCACTCTGAAAGACAGACTCATGGCCAAGTCCTGTTTATCACCTCAAACTGTGTTTTGCCAGCATTGCTGCTCAATTCTGTGTACATGTAATTGGTAGTATGTTTTCCAGGAAGAATGCCTACTTGTAAGAGTTGTAGGAAAATCCAGATAATTTGATTTTATTTTTCTCTGTGTTTATGTACATATGAGGATGTATATGTGCTTTAAATGTAATTTTCATTCTGTACATATAAATAAACCCAGAATGAGCTGGTGTGTCTAAACTTGGAATAATGCAAGGAACATTTGACATGCCTTCATGTCTTTGTCATGACTTGAAATCCAACCTGTCATCACAATTTGTAATCTTATAGGCATGTGCAATTAAAAATCTTACCATTAGATATTGCTCTGGGGGAATTCTGAGGACTAAAAAAATCTAATAATGTTTAGTTGTTTTCCTTAATTTGATTGGGAGGAAAAAAAATGACCTCATGGCCAAATGCCAAATACATAATGAATTCCTATCACCAGCAGACACCTTCAAGTTTGTGAGCCCTGGTCACGAAAGTGCTTGGAAGTCATGTATTACAGTATCAGACAGCCATAAAAAAAACAAAAAAAGCTCCAACTTGCTTACCTTTAAAAAAGCAAAAAAGGTCCAGGCCTAAATTTTGAGAGCTCTTATTTTTAAGAAGCTGTTTTTGAGGTGTCTTTAGCACTGCCACCTCTCCAGACACAGAGCAGTTGTTGTGAGGCACTGTAAGCACATCCTTGCATGCTGACAGCTACAGTTCTTGTCTCAGATTGCATACCTGAATTCACAGGAGCCTAAGATTAAAGAGCTGGAAGACAATAAGATGTAGGAGATGAGGCACAAAATGGATGAACCTATAGTCTCTGTGCAGTGTCCTTGGGGAATCTTAATTGAAAACAGGATTGGGAATGCTGTTTAGTAGAAACCCAAATGGCTTAGAATATTTGCTCGCTGCTCTGATTTGTGGTGCTGGTGCCAAAATCTTCCTAGTGGGCCCTAGAAGGTGGGACTACTCTATTTTGATGTCTGGCTTGATGTGGATTCCCACTTGGTCTGTGCATTCTGCCCTGGTAATGCTGGCTGTCCCCCATTCACCTATATAACATATGAGCTCTTTCTGCCTTTCTCTCACTAGGATGTTGAATTGTGGTCTTTCTCCTCTAAACAGCCAGCAGTTCTTGCAAAGCATAGTAACTTAATTATTTAGGGTCTGCACTGATTAGCCTCACATCTTGAAGCTACACAGACTCTCAGCTGTGGAACATCTGGTGACAACCCTGTTTCTCAGAGCCCTAGCCCTTGCACAAATACAATGCCTTTCTTTTTTGGATAGTAAATATATGACAGATGTGAAATTCTCCAGCTCTTGGGGGAGTGCTTACATGTTGAATTTCATTATCCCTTGTTGGCCAGTTGGCAAAATGCAATCAAGAATAACTTTTGAGGAGGGCTGGTGTATCCAATATCACTCTGGAGCGCTATTATGGTGAGGAGCTTAGGGCACAGAAAAGTTGACACAAGGAGGTGAGATCAGTCCCTCTAGCACTCATGAGAATGCATTAAGTTAAAAAGGATAAACTCAGAAGTCAAAAGAAGCTGTGGGGTATGAACCTCTTTGAGAGTTAGACCCACAACCAGTTTAGGGGCCAAGTCCATTTTAATACATTTTACTGCAGCGTATGATTTTTATTTTTGTTTTATTTGTTTATAGTTTTTCTTTTTGGTAGTTTGCAGTGGGATATGGCAATCTGAGTATCTTGTGGAAGTGGTAGCTGCAGAGCTGTCAAATGTTCCTTAGTTTTTATAGATACCCTCATTGGTGGTTATGTAGTAATAATGCCTACACCTCTAGAGCATTATGTGTGAAGCTAAATACATCTATGAAATGGTCAGTAACTAGATATACTACCTAGAAAGCAATAGAAATAGCAGCTGAAGCTGTGAGAAGGAGCTAAGTGGAGCTGGAAAATAATAGTAAGAAAGGGTATTTTTCCTGGGGAAGCCTAGGTGAATGTTTGTTCATAAAGCAGAATACCTGGCTTTGACAATATTAAAAATAAAATCTATTTTGACAGTTTGCTGTGATGCCTCTGGTGAGTTCTCATGGCTTCGTGTGTGTGGTGCTTTCTCCTGGTTTGGCTCCTTGTCTGAAGAGCAGAGGTGTCTGAAGGCTCAGCAAAAGGAAGACCTTAAATGCAGGGTCCTCAATTCTTGAGCAGAGAGGTTGACTGAGCTCTGCTTTTTTAGGATTGTAGGGCTGAAAGCAAAGTCTAAGAGAAAATCATGCCAAGAAACTGAGAAAGATATTTACTTCCTTGACAGTAGGTGCTATTGTATAGTAGAGGGAGCAATGGGCTTTCCTTATTATAAAGATCCTGGAAAAAGTTCCTAACATTATTTTTCCTTCCCTTATCTTTGTTTCCCTTCCTGCTTCCCAAACAAGGAGTAGAGAACTCACCAGCCCATCCCCCCCACTTAAAATACCAACCCAACAGATCATCTTGTCTGGGGAGAATTGAAAACTGTTCCTCAGAGACTGTCTCCAGGGTAACTTTGTTTGCAACGTCCTCCCTCGAGGGGATGCTGCCCTTCAGATGTTGTTCTGAGAAACAAAGCTTTTGCCTCATGCCCTCAAATACATCCCATTATAATCCTTTGATTGTATCTGAGCGCTCACTTGAACCCTGCAGAAGGCACAGGACTGCCGTGCCAAAGTAGGGCAGGACTGAATAGGTGTCAACAGGATGTCTTGCTAGCAAATGTAGCTGCTTATGCATTGAAATAGATGTTCAGTGAAGCAAGATACTGGCGAGCACAGAGGTATCTGGTTTAAAAGCACTCTTTGTTTCAAGAGCTGTGCTGTTCAGACCAGTTCCTCTCTTGGTATTGTTCCTTGCTAAGTATTAATTGATGGGCTGTTAACTAATTGACTCCCGTTCAAATAGGGGACTGTAGTAAATAATTTATTACTTGACTTGGAGTTTATGTGATGGCCGGGATCCTTGGTGTGGCACATTCAATCTATCCTTCTAGCAGGAAGAAAAGGACATAAGAAAGAATCTTAACTCTTTTCCTGCAACTTCAGTACACATCAGCATCAGGATGTCTGGCATACCCGTGTCCAAGGCAGAAAGACCTGATAAGTCAAAAAATTTATCAGTCCCTTTACTTGCAGAGAATAGTAGAGATTTCTGTTGTGGACTTTGAGTAAGTGACTAGTTAAATAAACTTTATCATTCTGAAAACACAGCTTGTTTTATGGGCAAAAGAAGTAAGAGAGACAGATTTGTATTTTGTATTCTTTCCTTCATTGTAGAAGGTAGTGTGGGGTGTCTCCTCCACTGGCAGGCTCCTCACTTTCATGAAACTCGTATAAATTGCATTATTTGTGCTCTCTGTCCTTTTTTGCCAGGTGGGATTCCAAATGGAACAACAGGCTAAAAGTGGTTAGGGGGATACTGTGCAGCAGACACGATGTACAAGATGGATCTACATGATCTCATACTTGGAGACCAAAACAAAACCAAAAGTCATCCCTTCTGGTACTCAGCTGGTTTGTCACTGCCTGTGTGGATGGTGTCTGCTGGCCCAACTTTCTCTGCATTAGCAAGGTTGAGGAGAACTGTCCTCAACAGCCACAGCCCTCTCTGGCCTTGAGTGTCAGAAGTCAGCAGTGAGGGAAATGGGGAAATGTCCACGCAACCAGGCGGGTTCTGTCTGGAGACCTCGTACAGCCGTGTGCTTCACTGGCCATCCCAGCCTGGGCTGTGTTACAGTGTTAGCTGCTGATTGCCTGTAATCTGTCACCAGCATTTGTGGCTGACAGGTACAGGGATGCTGGGGGAGTCTTTTTATAGAGCTGGGGGTCTCTGAGGGAAATGCTATGGTACCAGTACAATTACATAATAATGCTGTTGAAATAAAACTCTATAGGGTGCTATTACAGATGGGGCTTCATTTTCACAAAGTTTCTGGACTCGACACTGCTTTCCTTAATTTGACACCTTTTTTCCACCAGAATATCCAAATGGTCCTTAAATTACACTGTGAGTGAAGAGCTTTATAGTAACCACGCAGAGTAGCGTGTTTAAATGAAAGCACAGTGTTGTTTCAGTCTGGGGTTTCAGATTTACCTTTCAAATGCTTTTAATCTCTATACTGCAAATTTGACAGATGCCTTTTATTGGTAGAAGACTTTTCATCTACCTGACCTAAAGGACACAGGATTTATTTGCATTTAGGCAAGAGTTTGCAGCACAGTGAATTACCAGTAAGCCGATACTTCAGTTCTTGTGTTTTCTTTGAGACTGCCTTTGTATTCTTTTGGATCATAACTCGAGTGCCTTAAATTTCACATATGTAGAATGTATCAATGATGATTTGCAATGCAGACGTGGTCTGCTGAGTACCTTATGGATAAACTAGGTACTATGAGTGTTTATATCCTGTGCTATTTTTATTTTCTTCGACCTTTAATTCTGCTGCTGGTACAAGGTTAAATCTTCAAGGGCTATAATGAAAAAAAAAAAAGGGAAATTGTCTTGCCAAAGTGTCTGGCATGGTGAATCTGACTAGATAGCCCACAGTGCTGAGGTGCTCTAACTTCATCACAGTTGTACTCTAAAGTCTTAAGAGCCAGGGACAGCTTGCTGGATAATTGTGGAATATCTAGCACAGCATCTTGGCAGGCTGGGTAGTTTCTAGTATGTTTCATTTTTCATTTCCTTTCATCTTCCTAGTGCCAATGTCTATGCCTATCAGTCAGGTGTTTCTATTCCATTTGCTTTGTGGTGGTGCTGGTATGATCAACTTTCAGAATTGTGGTTACAGCTGCAGTGCCTCCCAAAGGTTACTTAGCTGCAGGAGGGAAACAAAGAATTGTCACAGCCCTGCTGTAAATCTACCCCTGGGGATGCTGCACTGCATCAGCAGGAATGGGCACTGTCCTGTCCTCTGGATGAGGATTGATTTCTGAACATGTCAGGGTGTGCTTCATGTGGGACCCTTCTTGGTCACCAGGTGCTTTCTGCTGGGTCAGTCTCCAGGTAGTGGAGAAGGCAAAGAACAGCAACTGTAAAACTCTGATGCCCTGGCAATATCTCTCCCTTTTCACCTGGCCTCAGAGGATTTATTTTTCGTTGATGAATCCATTTATTTTCAGAATGGACTGCCTTCTTGTTCTGGCTGGTATTGGATGATGATAAATTGAGGAGGCAGTCATTTCCAAAATAACATTCTGCTGGCATCATTCCTTGCTCTAGGTGATGCTTTTTTTGCCCGGTGAATAGAATGGTGTCTAAATAGGAGCAACACCTGGTCTCTGTGTGCATCACTAGAGATGGGAGAGGCATATGGTACAGGAGAATACCCTTTCCCAAGGAAAATCTGCTAAACATGACCTTGTTCACAGCATCCCAGTGCTTGCTAAGGTTTAAGCTATTCCTTGCTCTTTTTCCACCTCCATGGAGAATGTTCTTTGTGTATATCCACGAATAATCCAGGAAAAATATTGAAGTAAATACTTTTCTTAAAGGCTTTTATTAAGTATTTTCCTTGTTTTGGATCAGCTAATTTAATAGTAGGCAGGTTTGCTGTCAGCAACAGTGTACACTCACATATCCCTGTTAAGATGCAAATAGTTACTGCAACTCTTGATGTTAGAGACACTGTGAAAACACTGGAACCTTCCACACAAGGAATGATTCACTTTACTCATAATTTTAATTTAAAAATACGATTAAAAACCCCTTCTGTTTTGAGGTTTGACTTTTTTTCTACTGCAGTGTGATTTTTCCCATCAGAGGCAGCAGTTGTCTGAGTTTTGGTGGAGACATTCAATAAGTGCTTGTTAAGAAAACTCTTTGTCATTGTGAGGGCTCCTGGAAACCTCTTACCTTTCATTTGCCCTCAGTGGATGGAAAAAAGCAAATGCACATGAAAAATGGAGTTTTAGTGTTTGATCGCCAGGCCAGATTTTTGAGCAATATAAGAAGAAAATGTGATTTCTTCTTAGTCATTTGGGGATGGGAGATCAATTTTCTAGCTAATGGGACACTTCTAACCAGAGAAAATTCCTGACTAAAACCAACTTGGATTAAGTTGTATTTCTTTGTGAGTCTAAATGAAATGAAATGGTTAGTTTTTGCCTTTTAGGTTTTTTTTTTTTTTTTTTTTTTTTTTTTTTTTTTTTTTTTTTTTTTTTTTTTTTTTTTTTTTTTTTTTTTTTTTTTTTTTTTGTTGTTGTTTTTGTTTTAGCCTATTTTTTTTTCTGGATTATTTCAAAATAAGCTTCGAGAAGGTACTCAGTGACTTCAGGACTGCTTATGGGTGACTAGAGTATTTAAGTGAAAAAAAAAAAGAAAATAAATTACTGTGTTAAGCAGAAAAAAAATCATCTTCTGCAGTACTGAATTTGGCATCACTGAGTTATATTTTGAGATATTTTTTGGCATGCCTCATGATAGGTAATGTTTTTCTTAAAAGACCCACTTTGTACAAATAAGTGATTACCTTAGACTGTCAACTTGTGTTTAAAAATAAAAAAAAAAAACTGTATTGCCCTCAAGTTTAGTGCAGGGAGCCTTTTGATAATGTGATTTAAAGTTACTGCCTCTCTAAAACAAATAAGAATTTGGCTTTAATGACTACAAACATGTATGTTCTATGAAGTTCTCTCTCACAGTTGTTTTGATTTCCTGTTTGTTTCTTGTGAGATTCAGGCTACTCATTAACTGAGTAACAATGAGAGTTACCTGAGAAGGGTTGTAGTCCCTGGAGAGAGACTTCCTTGGAGGCACTGCCTGCATCTTTTTCAACCTGAGTTATATTGAGTAATGATTTAGGCTGTAAAGGACAAGCGAGGTTGATAGTGAATGCAGTAAAGCAGTAGGAAAATCTTCCTTACAGAGCTGGTTTGACTGGGCTGTTGTGTGCAAAATTCTTAAGCCTTCAGTCACTCCTCATGCTCCTTGCCTTTTCCTGCATTGCTGTCTTCTTATTCTTCTTCTGTGAGCCCCTTTCCCTCTTGCTGGCTTGTCACTCTTGCTGCTCCTTGAAGGACTGCTGGCAGAAAGGTGAGGGGGTTCAAGGGGCTGAAACAACCAGGAAAAGTGATGAGCTTTGAAGGAGATTACAAGATTTTGAAAGAAATTAAAGGAATAATTGAGGAATACATTCAGTTGATTTGACATCATGGGGTAGTTTACTAAAAGAATATGTCCACCTATTAGTGTTTGATGCTATTTATTGTTGTCAGCATACAGCAGGTTTTGGGGAGCTAGAGCAAAGGCAAGCAGAACATACAATTATAGTGATTGTAGGGCAACTCCTTCATCAGCTCTAGTTACACACTAGAAGACAATAAATAGATTATAACTGGGCAGCAGCTAGAATCAAATATACCTGAGGAGCAGACAGGAATGTTTGGGTTTTTTTTGGTTGGGTTTTTTGGGGTTTTTTTTACTTACTAGGCAGATTATTTTTCAGTTTTGACTGCTTAGGCTGGTGTGTGCAGCAGGACAGTTTTACAAGCACAAGAACAGCTTGTATCTTACAAAGAGGCAGCAGACATGCAGACCCCTCATCTTCATGGGTTTCACATTTTATGAGGTGATTTGCCCAGATTTTGCTTCTACACCTACTGTAAGACAAGCTTGGCCAGAGTGACTTAGCCAGAAAAATGTATGGAGTGCAGGAAAAGGCCCCAAAGGCTTTCATGGTCTGCAGTGTATGATCAATATTCTCCACTGTCCCTGGGCACCAAATGCATTCTTCCACATGATACACTAGATGTAGCTTTGGGTGACTCGGACTGCTGTGTCGAGTGACAGCTCCTGGCGTGTAAGCAGCACATCTAAGCTGTAGACTTAAGAGACAGAAAAAAATTCAAATCTGAATAATAATATCCTTTTTCTTTTAATGTATTATTTCCCCCAAATTCTGTGGTACAGCTGGCTGCAAAGTACATTTGTTTCAGTATGCATCTGAATGTAGAATTGTGTTGGTGTTACTAACTTCCTCTGTCTTGAAATACCAGTATTTGTTGTAGCTCACAAACAGAAGAAGAGTTGAATGCTATCAGAAGACTCATGGAAAATGCAGGTTTTTAATGCTAACCAGCTTGTAGGAGAGAAAAGTATGGAAGCACCTTGTACATCAGCATCAAAAGAAAGATGTCAGGTAAAGGAGTGCAGCCTGTGTGTATTTGTCAACATAGATGTCTCTAGAAGTCTGTTATTAATTAGGAAAGTGTTCTACTACAAATTATGAAAATTAGCAGGAGACTGATTTCAGTTACTCTTGTTTGTTCTCATTAACACTTTAACATAACGTGCACTTCAGTCAAATAAAGAATGGAACCTTTTGGTGCCTTTTGAGAGTGCCTCAAAAAGGACCTTGATTTATACTTTACTTTTTAGCCTAATTAAAACTGATGATTAAAACATGCAAGTCCCTTAAGATGACTGTGCTAAACTGATCTTTTTTTAATAAGCTGAATAATGTTTAATGTTCAGGGCGAAACTGTCTGAAAATAGAATTACATCATCTCGTTACGTTTTGTATTTAAACTTAAGTAATTAACATCAACACCACCAGTGATTGTGGTTATTACTGTGGAAGGTCATGCACAGTTACTAAAATCACATATAAATGACTGATCAGAAGCACACATGGCTTGCATTTGCCAATACTGAGTAACAGGTGGCAGCCCTTGTCTCACTGTATGTTTTCCCAGGACCTCATCAGACCTGATTGTGTGCCTGCACTTTTGGGGAGGTGCAGTCACTGTGTGTGTAGAAGGGCCCAGCTGAGCTTTATCTCTGTTGGATCAGCTAGTGGTGGGAATGAAGGAACTGTGACAGCAGACAGCTGATGTGACATCATGTGGTTTTGGTGACTGACATTGTGCTCTTTCAGGGTAACTGCCAGACTGAAGCTGCCCTTAAATGCTGATTTGGATATTGATGTATTCTTGAGGAGAATTTTCCACCTCTCATTTTGCAAATCTCAAATTTGCTGCTGCTGTACAAAGATGCAGCCTTGTTTATGTCTGTCTGCATTTACTGTTTTTGCTGCTCCCACTTCAAGTACAGAGGGGTTTACCCTGCATGAACAGGGCTCCCCTCTCCTGCACACTCACAAGGGCTTTGCTTTGTAATCAGACTGCTCAGAAGAGCAAAGGACAGTCAGGAGAAGCTTAAATTTTAGGATGAAAGGATCTGACTTTGTGCTGATATTTGATCTCCTTGATGGCAATTTTTCCAGCACTACTTGGGGCTGCACAGGAGGCTTACCATGTGCATGGTACCCATGGAGATATGTGCTTAGGGTGGCAGGAAGCAAGCAGGCCACCATACACACTTCCCCCCTTGCTGGTATTGTGGCATGCTGCAGAAATCTGCAGAAATGAGCCCTTGGTGGCGTTTCCAACCTGTGCTTCTGTACAGGTGAAATGTATTTTTAAATGCTGCACCAGTACTTCTGCTTTTTATGCACTGCTGTTGCATTATGTGAGATGAAGGGCTCTGTTTGGCTCTTACAGTGCATGATTTGGTCTGATTTGATTTTGCTTACTGATTTAGACAAGACAGATCACATGACTTATGGATACAAGAAACCTTGTACACCTCAGTCCTTTGAGGAGCTATAAAGCATCCTTTGCCAGAAGCAGAGTAGTCTCATTGCTAGATTACTTTTATGGGTGCTCTGGGCAACTCAAGTCTCACAGTCCTCCTCAAACTCGGAGGATTACAGCCATTATTCCAAATTTTCAAGGTATTGCTCTGGGTCGCATTGTCTACATGTGATGAGGGAAGTGGGTATAGTTTGTGCTTGGGGAAGCAGAGTCAAATATTAGCTCTGTTGCCATTTTATGAAAGCTGTTGCAAACCATCACTTGCAGGAAACATGAGCACACAGAGACATAATGTCAAAAACGTGTGGTGGACTGTAGGAGAGGCTGATGTCCACAGCACCTCCAGTGATGTGACAGGGTCTGTATTTAACCTGATGAATAAGAACAGTGCTTTACCCTTGTCAAAATATGTTGAGAATTCACCAGGGGAATGAAACCTTAACCTTTCTTGCTGCATTGCATGGGGGTGTGTGAAGGATTTTAAATAACGAGTCCTGCTGAAAATAGTTCCCTTGTATAAACAGAATATAAATGCTCTGAGCGCATGGCTGGTCTAGTCTTTAGGCTGCTTTAGCTTGCCTGCTCTGAGAACTTCTTCAGCTTCTTATATCCTTTACTCATAGAAATTGCTTACTTTTTCATTCTTGGGCAGGAGTGATCAGATCACCCCTATTTTGAGTGCAGCAAAATTCTGTGTACTCCAGGGTCTCACGTTGCCTTTGCCATGGTAGTGTCCAAATGCTTGGCAGTGTTTCAGGGGCTGCAATGGGAGTCAGATGCACACTGTGCTCAGGAAATGAGCTGCTGTGATGACAGGAGCCCTTACTCCTGTTTGATTGTACTAGTACTTTCTCTAGCTCTGGATGGTGTGGCCAGGCTGTTCTTGGGGAGGTAACCCTCCAAAACAGGCTGGCTGTCCCTGCTTAACTTACAGGATATGGTCCTTGGTTGGTCCTATGCCCTTTGCCTTACCTAGATGTTGGCAGAAGTTGTTGCTGAAACCCATGTGAGGATATCTGTATGTGGATGATGACGTGCTAGTCTTTGTGGCAGTGTCCTGGCCTTGTTCCATTTACTACAGAGCTGCAGTTTCAGGGCTGGAGGTACCTGGGTTTTCCTCCAGCCCTGTGCGTGCCCGGTGGTATCCGGAGCAGCCCTGCTTTGCTGTGCTCTGCCCGGGTGAGCTGTGCCCTGCAGCTGTTGATTGACAGCTGCTCCGAGACCTCGGTGTGACAATTGACACTACATCGAGTGGCACTGAACCAAAATCCCCAGAGGAGATCAGGAAAGATGATCTGGAGAGCAACTGGTGGCCTGGGTTGTGTCTCTTGGGCTCGGCTGGCAGCCCTCCAACCAAGGGACTCTCTCTGACCGGGGGGAGGGACCTGTCATCCTTTGGGTTTGCCAGCAAAATCCTCTCCCTCTCCCTGGGGCACAGCTCCTGCTGTCTTCTGTGTTGGCACACCTGCTAATGGGCTCTTAAAAGGTCTTGGGTCATTGTTTGAATTGCTGGTGCTGTTCTGTGAGGAGGACAGAGTAGGTGATACCACAAAACGAATGAAGCACTAATGTGAAAGTGTTTTTTTTTTTAACAGATGTAACCTGAATGTTTTCGCACTTCACTTCCTTGAAAAATAAAAGGTTTTAGCCCTCTGTGTTTAATAGCTTGCAATGAAATGTAGACGTGGGTATCAAATGAAACGGAATTTCTAAATTTGCTTATTTAAATTATTGTCCTTGAAACAAATTATGTTTTCACTCTTGTTTTATATTTATAAGAAAAATGTAATCCCTTGTACATTTATCTGAAAGTATAATAGCCTTTTGTTTCTGCTACTCAGGTCTTCCTTCAGGGGGAAAATAGGTGTTTATTCTGCCTAGGTTTTTGCAGTTGCTTACAGTTTAGTACTCCTTTGTACAGCAAGTGTTGGATTAGCTCAAAGCCTAGGCTTCATTGTTTGGCACTTTGGGACATGGAGGCACTCTGAATAGGTGTAAATAGCAGTTTATATGCATGCTGATTGTGGGGAAGCCTGGATTACTGTACTGGGAAGCAGCTTCAGAAACTTGCAGTTTATTTTAGCTTTGAGGTGCATCTACCTTGGCTGCTTCTCTCTTGATTGTCACAAGGAATGAAGGGAGATAATGGAAGGAGAGTTAAAATGCATCTCTTTGGTACTCTCTGACTTAGCTTCCTTAACATGCTGTGTGGATCTTTTGACTTGAATACCTGGGTCAGATCCCTGCAGGTAACTCACCAGTAGGTTGGCTCTGACCTCATCCCTCAGGACTAGGCATCCTGGAGATTTGATGCTCTCCAAGAGTTGGAGAGATGTTAGTTGTTGGGATGTCTTAGGCAGGGCAAGAAGACCTGGGAGTTTACTTCAATTATGAAAGTGCAGAAAATGCCTCCTATTTTCCTAAAAACTCTGTACTTTGGACAAAAATTGGTGCAACGTTCATAACTGAAGAAACAGCTATTGCATGAGAGATTTCTTTCTTTTCCTGTTTTGAAGAAAGCTAATGATTTAATTTTCTTTTCACTCTTCCTATACATGGCAGATAAATAATTTAGTTGTTTTTGCTTCCTTGTTGGAGGAAGTATCTGCTTTAGAAAAAAATCAGATGTGCTTTTACATTTAGTTTTTCTAGTGAAAGGAATTTCACTGAGTCAATGAAAAATAGCTCTATTACAATAGCTACTAAAGGTGAATCTTAAAATTTATTTTTTAATGGAGTCATGAAAAGCATTGGCAATATTAACAGTGTGCTTAGGTCTCTTTCCCTCTTTTTTTAATTAAAAATAAATCTTCCAGTTCCATTTATGTTAATGCACTTAGTAAATAATTTGGTAAAGAAAGAGCTGCAGGAATGAGGCTTGGAGTTAACAACCAGAAGGGGAATGCAGTGGACTTGGGCTGTATTGTTTCCAAAAGACTTTTCTAAATGTTAGAAGCTCATGGTCCTTTAAGCAGATCTCCCCACTCAAGGTCGCTGCAAACCCTCTGTGCCAGGAGTTAAATGTGCCGTGGATGCACTGAGATTGTCTTGACATTTTGAGCAAGACACATGAGGATGCTCTCCACAACAGTTGCTGCTTCTCATCAGTCTCTTCTCTGGCTTTCTCTTTCTTCCTGCATTTTGGTAGAGATTCTTATTTCCTCCTGCTTTATATGTCACTGAAACCTTTCTTCTTCCTTACCTACTCCCCTCCTCTTTCCAGCTGCCTTTTGTGCAAAAAAAACCCTGGATATTTTTTTCTCTATTATTTTTTTCTCTACCTTTTCTGTCAGTTTCTTTCCTTGTCTCCAGGGTGGCCCCTTGCCCTCGAATGCTTGAACTGTGGCTCTTTGTCTCAAGATATGCCAGGAATTAAGTTCTCTAGGACATCCATCTGTGTCACCTTTATTTGCTTGGGAAGAGTGCCATGGATGTTTATGGCAATGCAGCTGTAGTGATAGTAATGTGAAAAGAACAGCTCTGCCTTTGCTGAAACTTTGTCTTTTTTATAGTTTTGATGAAACAGCCAGGATATGGGGAAATACTGAAGGTCATTAAAAAAAATTCATGCAGCGGTGTTCCTTGCATCCCTGCCTAACAAGATCTGATCCTATTGGCATTATATCATTGGCAGGATGCTGAAGTGCCATACTAATGTCAAAAGCATTGAGATAAATGACAGCTCCATTAATTGGATAGGCATTTGGGCTCAGCTTGGGAATGTAACATTTTATAGGTGTGCTTGGGGCAACGGAAGGGGGTAGCGCGTTGAAAAGTTACTGGGCTCGGATATTTACTGCTGGGTATGTTAACGTGAGTGCCAGCATTGCTCTGTCTGTGGAGCTTGCACTGCTGGAGAGGGCGTTTAGGGATGCTGGGCACATCGTCTGGAAGGAGGTAGACTCTGCATATCCCAGTTTTTTTCAGCTGCAGTCCCTCAGCACAAGGGGAGCTGTGCACAGCAATACGCGCTGCCTGCTGATCAGGCACTCAGCTCCTGCCCGGGCGGGCGTTCTTGGGGAGCTGCAGCTCGACCCACAGCAGTCATTAGGCACTTCAGCTGGCATTGAAATCGGGGGCAGGATAGGAAAGTATCATGTTAGAACTTTGGTCGTTTTGTGGATATCTGTGTTTGTTGTTCAACAGAGCATAAACTTGAGAAAATGCTGTCTCTAAACTGTGTGTGGGTTTGGGTTTTGCTGTGATGCCGGTGTTGTGGCAGAGGTACATGCAAATGTTTTCTTCAAGCTCAGTCAATCAGTGACAGAGGTGGTGGGCTCTGCCTCCAGAGGTAGCAATGTCTGCTTTGCATCCATTGTCCAGCTTGAAACAGACTGCAGAATTTGGTTGCTCAGGGATCTGTGGAACAGAAATGCTCTTTTTGATGGTTTACCTGCTGTAACATTACCTTCCTGGGGACAAAAATATTGCTATATTTATACCTCAGAAATTCCTGTTAGTAAATGAGAACTAAGAAAGGTGGTTATTTATCTTCTGTATTGGAGAAAACATAGCAAATTTTTTTGTACATGGATAGTTACACTTCTGCAGCTCAAGTAAATGCCATCAAATTGCACAGCAACAACTGTGCTTTATTTGCCCAAAGAACTAATACTTACAATAACATGCAAAAAAAAAAAAAAAAGAAAAAAGAGAGAGATGTATCCTGGGCTGATTTTCTCATTACAGGCTCATTTTTTTGGGAGACTGGCAGTGAGGCATTGTTTTCTGTTTTCATTTTGTGAAAGAACCCTGGAAACCTGCGGTCTTTGTGTATATATGCCATGCACATTTAATAAGGAAATTACAGAGACAATAAAATTGGAGCCCTGACATGCCTTTTCTTTTTCCTTCATTTTTTTAAGCAAACAAACAAACCCAAGCTGCCTGTCAGAGTTGAATCACACTTGCAGGCTTTTACTGCAGCCATTGCATGATGTTGGTTAAAGAATTGAAATTGCAGCTGGCTCTGGAGACATGCAGGTTTTGGAGATAATGATATTAAGAGGACCTTTATGGCTTATCTACCTTTCCACAAGTGGCAGCCAGGATGTACTTATATTAACTGACATTTGTGCTTCAGGTAATTTTACATGCCAAATAGGTCTTGAATAAAGTTTGAAATCCCTTTGCTTTTTTATTTCATGGTGTTGATTAGTTAACAGGTTGCTGTTAATAAAAACAGGAGTTTTCAGTTTTCTGCTCTGTGCCCAGCTGACAGTCTGGACTTAGCCCCAGGCCAAGTGCAAAGCAGTGAGGGCATTGCAAATATATGAGGCAAGGCTTGCAGTAGTGGGTGATCTCATTTCCCAGATGAGATTGAAACTTTCTCCCTGTGGAAGGTGGGAGACTGCAGGGGAGTCAGCTCAAACTGAATGCTTTAGCACAGCTGGTGTTGGAGATTCACACTAGGATCTCAGAGCTGGAGGGGATGTGCCTGAGCCAAACGGGAGGTAACCAGCAGGAATATGAAGCCATGCATTTATTAAAAACATCTTTAACACGAATCACATGAATAGCACTGACTGTATCTTCAAAACTATCATAAAAGCAATAATGGCTGTGGGGGGAGTTTATCAGTGGTAACAGTAATAACCCAGGACTCAGGTTTTCCAGGCACAATTGGGTGCTCAGCAGCTGTGACCTGCTGGAGTTGCCCACTGCTGTCACTCTCAGGGGCCAGGTCCCATGTCACAGCCCACTGGGACCTCAGAGGTCATCTGTAGAAACTGGTCTTCAGGTACTCCCCATCAGCTCTGCTTTTGCCACGTCTCACCTTCTTAATTTAAAAACGTCAGTGAGTTGTTACTATGGTTGTCATAAATCCAGCAGTTGCCAGGCTTTGAAGGTGTGATGATCACCATGGTTCTGGTAACTCGTGCTCCCCGAATTGGTAGCCTTTTGAATGGTGTTTTTTTGGTGTACCCTATCTCACAACTCTCCAACTAGGCAAGGCCCCAAAATAATATTAAACTATTTGACATGGAAAAAAAACCCAAACATTCAGGTTAGAGAATAAAGTTCTGCAAGAACTCCTGGTAATGCTGTCTTTTCTCCATATGGTTCTGATGGAGAACGACCAGGTAGATGCTTGCATTTCAGATTTTCCCTGTTGAGTCAGTGTTTGACAGGAGCTGGAAAGGAAGTTGGTTTTTTTTCAGATGTCTGAAACGTCAGGAACATGGGGTAAAAATGGCAGAGGTAATTTTAGCTCAGAGGAACAAGGTTTTGATGGTTTTGTAGCTGTAAAAGCTTCACCTGAGACCAGATTTTTGTTTTGTTGCAGTTGCTGTCAGAGGTTATGCTCACCAGAAACAGAAATTGGATTCTGTCTTCCCATGCCTCAGCTGAATTCTAAAATGTATGATTTGTGGCAAAATTTTGCCGTAGGCAGTGGGATTTTTTTTTCCTTATGTTCTCTAAGAAATTGAAATTTATGACAAACATGGCTGTTTTTCTTACACCATCTCCTATTTCTCATTTTTAACATTCATTAGAGATGGTTTGTTCCATAAAATCCTAATCCTAAAGGAACTCAGTAGAGTGTGGCTCTCTGCATCACTGTGACAGTACAGATTCCCTGTCGGCTAAGAAAAGCCAGAGGCTTTTTTGATCATGCCAAAATAATTTTGAGGGGAAAACAGAGGAAAATTTTCCCATCCTGACTGGAATATTAGTGTCTCCAATATAATCAGTGTATAATTTGGGAGTGGGGAAAAGAGCATGAGAACTTCTCAGTGAAAATGCTGTATTTCCAGCATTTGGAAGCACTGTATTTTAATTTGAACTTTTTTCAAAGTTGATAAAAAAAATAAGCACTTGAAAATGTAAAAGCATTCAGGATTAGTTTAATCTCTTTATTGAAAAGATGTTTAAATTGGGCATTCTGACAATTTGAAGGTTTTGTTTTGCATGCATTTTCCTTTTTCCAAAAAGACTTCTCAGAATTTCCCTTCTTCTCATGAACAGATTTAGTTTTGACAGATCACCATTTTCTGATGAAAGAACAAGTTTTTTCAGAACATTCTCAGCCAGTGCTTCTGGGAGCAGTGAACAACACCAACCTGACAAGCATAATTTCTTAATCCACCTGTGTGTCAAGTAAAGCATAAAAACAAGTGCATGTTATGCTAGAATAAAATTGTAGATTCTATGGCGTTTTTATAGTTTTTTGGTATTATTAAGTAACAGTGGGACTTAAACCACAGCGCTTTGGGTTTAAACTAAATGTATAGCAGGTAGTTTTTTGTGTTATTTTTGGAGTGAGACAAATTATGAAATCTGGTTAAACAGTAGCAAGCTAATTTTTTTTTTTTTGGTTAGTGTACTGTGTTGTCTGGCATGGAAGACACATGCTATATGCATAATTAATAAATTATTTTGTGGGGGAAGCATTTGTGCACATGGCAGACCTTGGAGGATGCACACTCGTGCTTCTTTCAGAAAAAGCTGTCCTTTTTTTCTGCCTTTTTTCTCCCTCATCCAGAAAGAGGTACATCACATTATAAAGATGACACCACTTGTTAGGTGGGTCCTAGAGCTCTTACAGGTGAGGATAGCAGAAATACATCCAGTTGCAGTAACCCGTAGGTCTCTGGTTGACTGCTGGAACCAGGGCTTGGCCTCAGCCATGGTCTCTCATTTGCAGGTAAAAATAAGGCTTTTCCTCCTGCCCTTGGTCACTGGGTCCTCTGCTGGGTGGGGACTTCAAAGCCAGGCAGCAGTGGCTATCCTAAAAGAAGTGCTGCTCCTGCAGCTGATGGGGCTTTCAGCTGATGCTGGGCTCTCCAGCTGTTCAAGGTGGTCTCCGACAGCCGCCTGCAGCTTCTTGTCAGCCTTGGGGCTACCCCTGTGTGCCACCGGGCCTGGGGAGCAGCAGCACACATACAGATGTTCACTTCTCACTTCACTAGAAATGTGACAGGCTTTTATCTTCATTTCTACATCTTTTAAGTCTCACTGTAAAATGGTGAGCATACAGTAACAGGATGAAGAAACCTCTGTTTTTTTCGAATGTTTGTTTCTTCACTTCAGCACACAATAACCCTGTTCTGTAAATTTGCACAGTTTTGTTCCACAAGGTCCTGTGTACCCTCCACTTCTTGTTGGTCTCAGCAGTGCTTCAGCAGTTCACTGGCCTGAAACATCTGTGGGATAGCTGCTAAAGCTTTGGTTGGCTTCTTCTTGGATACAGTTTTAGCCCCTGAGTAAGTCACTTTGTCCTAACCCTCACCCTGCTTCTGAGTGCTTGTCCTGCAGATGAGCAGTGAGGTGTTGTTCAGTTAAACTTCATAAACTCCTTTCGTGCCTGAAAGGAGATATGGGCAGAAGAGGTCTGATAATTTGGGATGCCTGGACTAGGTAATGCTGCCCTGAACCAGGCTGGAACGTAGCAGTTCTCTTGCTTTTTGTTTTATCTTTTGTGATTTTTTAGTATCTGTATTTCCACTCCCTGCACTAAATTTCAGAGATAATATGTGTTATTTTTCAGAAAACACATATTTTTCAGTGTCCTAAAATACAATTATGCAGAAACGTCAATCAGCCTGAAACCTGCAATTCCCATTTTCTTTATTGTAGGATATAGGAAGAAAGAGTAATGAAGTAACCAGTTATTTAGGCCTAGATATTATTTTCAGCTGGATGCTCATGTCCATTACTTGATTTCAGCAACTTTTGCTAAGCAAAGTGACTCTTCTGAGGTTTCTTTGGCTGACTTGTTTATTGTGAGTGAAAATAATTGTTTCAGTGATTTTCTTCCTCTAATGGTTCTGAATTGATTTTGTTATTTGAGGACTTTTTTAGCTGCTTTCTGAAATTGATTGTTATTGTGACCGTCTAGGCTGCACTTCTATTTCACTACAGGTCTTTATTTTCAATGTGTATATATATATATTTACAAATATTTGAAATACTTACAAAATGGCATTACACATCTGTGCCACTCTGTAAACTTCTTTCCCCTCTTCTAGTAGACAAATCTTGAATGGCAGTGTAAAGTAATATCCTGTTAGTTTTATGCAACCTACAGATATGATTAAAATGTGGTGAAAAGTACCTGTGGTACTGTACTGGTACGTATGAGGAAGTGAGGGCAAACCTTTCCTAAATCATTGTGTGGCTCTCACATGAGGATTGCTGGGAGAAGATGTAAAAGCTAAGTGATGTGTATTAATAGAACTGTGCTAAAGATCATGGGAAAGTGTTTTATTGTATTCCAGAAATATTGTATTTTTTTTAATGGTAATTTGAAATGGCAAGAAGAAAATGAAGTCTGGAAATCAATTTGACTGTAACAGTGTAACTTTGCTGAGAGCTTAAGGTAGGGCCTGTAGCACAATTAATTCTTCTTATGCAGTGACAGAGCTGCTTGACAGCTGCACCATCTGCCTGGGTATGGGATAGATGGAATTTTATCAATATTTATTTTAAAATTAACTCCTACAGTGCTGGTCCACATACAGGAGGAAGAGGTTTAGAGGTTGTTGGTTACTGCAGGGTTGGAAGCAGGGTGTGGATTGGGAAAGATATTTTGGTGGTTGGGAAGCAAGAGCAAGAGCCCACTTTCACAGGGATTGGCTCTTCTTCGGTTTTGGTGGGATATCTTGAGATCTGAATACAAACTTTGGATTAAGTGGGCATTGCTCATTGCCATGTGCACCCACCTGTGGGAGCTGGAAGATGGTAGCTTAGCAGAGTGTAATATACTGAGTATCCTGGATTCCTGTGATGTCTAGTCTGGGCTGAGCTGAAACTGCAGTTTCATCTGTGCTGATAGGGTTTCTCTCTTTTGCTCTTTTACTATTCTTACTGAACAGTTAGGAAGTTAATGGTTAGCCAAGTCTCTTTTCCTTGACTTGAAGGGCAGTGACTTGGTGGGATGCTGAAATACAGACCTGTACATAACAATATCATGCAAGTCATGCTCCTGTATGTAAGAAGACTAGCTATGCCACAGCAGAGTCTAAGGATATCCTGGAGCTGAGGTCTTCAACCTGCCCCTGTTCCCAGTGATTTTGGGTGGATGACAAGACAGGCTGGGCTCCTGTGATAGTGCTTGGCTTTGGTGTGTTGGTATTGAAGAGCTGTTTGTTCTGGTTGAATCATTAGGTATTAGTGATGGAGGCAGATAATATGTGTAGGGTTCCTGTTGAATATGTCCTTCAGTGATTTTTAGCTTTAGTTTGAGGATTGGCGTGTGAGATGTTCTCCTCTGCTCTCATTACTGCCTCGCTTCAGGGCTGTCACTGAACTCAACAGGAGTTTTAGCACAGAGTTCAGGGAAAGTGTGGTAGACCAGTGGAATCTTTGCAAATTGTTTTTTTAGGAAATAACTTTTTATACTGATGTAATGATATCTTACTTAATAGAGCAGTATGGTGCAGGGGAGAAAACAACAGCACATGTACTTCTCAATTTTTTTTTCCTGCACAGTAGATGGGTAAAAGTCAGCTTAGGTTAATTAGCTCTAATTTCCCCTTCTTTCTCACAATCATTCATTTTTGTTCAGGAGATTATAGGAGACACCTTACTCTTTTTCTGTTCCAAGCAGTGAGAACATCCTTAGGGAAATTATTACTGGGTCAGGCTGAAGACTTGCTGACCCACTGTCTTGTCTTCAGCAGTAATTAGCAACAGATGTGGTGAGGGGAAAAGTGGTATGAGAGCAGTGGCACATTTGTGATCTCCTGATGTAAAGCCTTCCTAATCTGCAGATAACATCTGGACTGTCAGGTTAAAACTACTGATGGACCTTGTTCTATGGGAATTTTTTCTAGTTCTTTTTTAATGTCTCTGGCTTCTACACCATCCTGCTACAGTGAGCTCCCAGACACTGTAAGTTGTGTGCAAAAATACATCACTGTGCTCATTTTTGACCCTTGTATCTGCAGGTAGTTTATTGACTTTCCTCATTTGTGGTATTAGGAGGAATACTGAATAATTATTTCCTATTGCATTCCAACCTTCTTCATACTATTACAGATGCTAGGCATGACAAAGTTCACTCTCTCTCTCTCTGATGGCTTTTCCAAGTTGAACTTGCTGCTTAATAATGGGGCTTTGTGCTTGTGGCCTCTTTCACCTGCATGCCTTACAGCTGGATGCTGCCTCCGTGCACTCTGACCAGTCCTGAGGGCTGTATGGAGGCAAGGAGAGAGACAGAAGAGTCACTAGTCTTCCCCCAAAGTTTCCATCTCTCTCTCCAGCTGGTGAAAACAGCTAAGCTGGGGATCCTGCTTTTGCACTGACTTGCCATATGACCAGTGATGGGCTCATTTCTGTGTGTCAAGAAGCCCCCTGAGTGGGGCAGATGAGTGGGAGCAAGGTGCTTGCATGCAGCAGCAGTGAAGCAACCAGAGATGCTGACAGCATTGCTGAACTGAGGCTTGTAGGGAAGATGCAGCACCAAAGTGAGTATTGGGTTTTGGCTGAAGTCCCATGTCAGTCCTTGAACCAAAGGTCATGCTGGTTCTTCTGACTACTCCTTGTGGACCTGGCCCATAATCCCTTCAGACTGTAGTTTATGGAGTGAGGTCAGGAGCACTGAGCTGTCTTCCATTGCATGGCAGGCAGAACAACCTGAGATGTGCCCCAACACTGTGGGTCCTGAGCCTGCATAAGTGGATAAAATAGCCTTGACTGGGGATTGTGTTTATCTACAGGGTCTAGTTAAGTTCCTTATGTAGCCCTATCAGCATATATGATGGAAATAAGATAACAAGGTCAATAACCAGAGAAACTGAAAACACCAAACGACAACCACACTCTGGGATTTGTTTTGAGGAAGCTAAAGCAAGGCATAATCTGGAAAAATGGAAGCAGTCAGTGTAGTTACAAATATCTATTTTCTAATCTCTTTTAGACCTTGCTTCTCTTCATCCTGTTAGCATGTTGGTGATAAATGACAGCAGGATCATTGAACAACCCTGAGTACTGCTATGAATGGAGTTGATGTAATTTGCCACTGTATTTTCTGATTTTTTTTTCTTAATTATTTTTTCTGTTTCCTTGACTTGTCTGCTTCCCTCTGTCTTGCCTACCCATCTCTTTTGGTTTGAGAGCCACATGGGCATCTTGGAGAAAATGTTAAAAGCCTGTACTGATCACTTAAAGAATTCTCAACAACTCTTAAGAGGGAGGAAAAAGGTCTTAGGGCCCTTTCTGACTGGTTGTTGTAACTGCTTTGTTTTGTGACACACATAAGTATAACTCTGCTGCAGCATCCTGTATTGCTGGGGTACCATTCACAGGGGCTGCCACCACTGCAAAGTCCCTACACCCTGTGATGAGGGGTGTGCTGCAGGAATGTTTGAGGGTCTGGTCTCTTGATCAGTGGCTTTCCAGGTAAAGATTTTGGGGAAATGAATTTATTAACACAAAAGATACATTTGTTTTCTCTTCCATGCCCTTCTCCATGCTTTGTGTTTCTTGTATCCCTTTTTCTCTTTGTTTCTCAAGAAATCTCCATAGCAACATCCCTGCTAGGAGGAGGAAAGAAGCCAGGCTAAGAGAAGAAAGAGGCAGATTGTGAAAATAACCTGGGTGTGTGACAGAGCTCTAGCTTTACCTTTACTAATTCTGTTCCTGAAGTAACTGTTCAGTTTGGGCTGTGATCGAGAAAAATAAGCATAAGATGTGATGGTGCCAGAGAGATCCACAAGGGGCAAGAATTACATCTATGCTGGTTTGAAGAGACCTCTGGAATCTCTAGTCCAACTTCCTGCTCAAAGCAGAATTGTTGTACATCAAGCGAGAGTGTGATAAAAAGGAGAACAAAAAGAACACCACCATCAAACTAAACTAAAGAGCTGTATGCAAGATCTCAGAAGCACAAAACCCCTTTAATTTTGAACAAAATTCCCTTGCAGGAGCAGGGTGATAGAGAAACGAGGATGAGAGTTTGTGCACAGACCAACCTGGGGGATAAAGATAAGAAAAAATTTCCTTCCCAGCTTTTGGGAGAACAGTGACACTGAAGGTAGGACTGGGAAGCTGGAAACAGTGCCCAAGGCTGCCTGGGGTTTGGGAGTGTCCTTGCCCAGAGCAGGGCAGCACTGCTCCTGTTGTCCAGAGCCAGAGTTTGTGAGAAGGCTGTGTTGACTCCTTCAGAGAGGTGACAATTCTGACTCCAGCACATAATTTCTGGGGACATTAAAGGCTCCCTAGCACTGACTCCACATCATGCATGCAGGTTAGCAGGAGGGAGGGTGGAGAGAAATCTGACTGAAACACCCAGTGAAGGGCTGAAAACCTCATGCAGAAGCAGACCTGGGCTGCAGGAACCCAGAGTACAGGAGGTAGGAACCTACTTTCCCTGTGTGCGCGGTGCTAGAGGAGGTTGCCAAACATTTCACTGCTGTATTTTACAGCTATGCTGTGAGTCAACAGCCTGTTCAGTTTGCTCTGGATTGCCAGGCCAGCTGCTCTATAATCCCAGCCACGCTGATAAGTGGAAAATAAAAGCCCAGGGAAATATGACCAAGCCTTGGTGAGATACAGTGCAATCATTCTGTGCCTCGCAGGCAAATGCAAGCGTGTTGTGATACCAGGCCCATGCAAGTGGAGAGGTTTTTGCCTGGAGGTTCATGCAGCTGACATACAGCAATACCACTTGTGGCAGAGCATGGGTGTAATACTAGGACAACCCTGGAGCAGGGGGGCAAAGCAGATATCTGGGCCCTGTCCAGTACTTGAGCGTAATGTGAGAATGCAGCTGAAGGATTTGAGTGTCTACAGGGCAATGTAAGGATAAAAATAAAAAAGAAACCTCTTGTCTCCTGCTCCATCCATCCATGCAATGCCTGTGTGGCTTCTGGGGGATAAAGTACTGCTGGTGGAGAAATCATCACAGCCTTTGAAACTGCCCCATCCTTGGTGTGTGGCTGGCAGCATCAAGAGAGCCTTTTAGCAAACTGAGGAGTTGATCCAGTCCAAGGCCATTAAGGAAGATGCAGAAAAGGAGCTGTTATTGTTGCCAAGGCGAAAATACAGCTGCTTAACTTGTGACAGAAACAGCCATGGCTCTTGGTTATGCCAAGCTGGCCTGGATGAGTCCCTCAGCTTCCTGACTTCAGGAATATTATGGTGTATCTGAATGTCCTCACTTATGGTAGAAGGGCTTTCAGATGATGGCATTCATACACCAGGAGCACAAAGATGCTGCCAAAAATGATCACTGGGAAGGGCAATACCAAGGTCTGTGCATTCCTAGAGGTGGGATAATGCAGAGTATGGGCAGGCTTACCCAACAGAGCCAAGCTCTCCACTACTGATAGCCTCCAGCCTCCTTATTTCCTGCCTCCTGTCTCTCTGCTCTGGTAGTCTTCCTGAAACAATTAAAGGGAGGGGGAAAGGAAACCAAACCCAAAAGTTCTCCCAAACCACTGTGTGGGATTCAACTAAACTTTTTCGTTGGGCTGGAATGAAAGGTTTCCTGTAGGTTCTCCTTATTTATTTTGCATAGCTGTTTTAAATTGCATTTAAAGAAATTTAAGAAAAAATAAATCTTTGTAAGGAATTAGTTTTGTTTGGAAGATATTTCAATGGGACAGTGTTGGCTATGTGTTTAAAAATGAGAAGGGGAGATATTGTTTAAATGTTGCTTTCCAGTTCTGGTGTGCCTTACATATTGCTTTGTTCAGTGTGAATCTGGATAAATAACACATTTGATTGAAACAACCACCACAAACTCCTGCCTGTGCCTTTGAAGTTCAGTAAAATTGCAGCACCTCTTTTTTTAATTCTGCTAATAAATATAGTTTAATTTTATAAACATGAAGTTCTGTCATCTCCTTGCCTGGCACAAGATACATAGAAATAAAATAAACTCTCAATATTTACCAGCTTCACCATGCTTTGCATGCATGTGTTGAACAGGGATGGTGAGGCAGTAAACATTCACAAAAATGGGAATTGCTCTATAACCTAGGGGTCCTGGACACAAGCCATGCTAGAGGGAGGTGAAGCAAGGATAATTTCCAGGACTGTCTCCATGTGTGACAGATTCATCAGCAGGCATCAGAATAATTTTATATTTGATCGTGTTTTCTTGTTGCCACTGGTGAATAAGGATGGAAGCAGAAAAGGCTGCTCATAAAATATCTCACATCTGTCAACAGAGCCTTTGGAAGCTTTTTCCTGTACTGCTCTAAAGATGGGATTTTTTTTTTTTTTGCAAAATGTCCCGTCTCTCAGGAGTCCACCCTGGTCGGGGAGAGCCTCTGCTGGGTGTGTTCTGAATCTGTCAGGCTTTGTGTCTGCTAGGACAGCCTCTCGCGTGGTTCTGTGGTTGGTCTTCAAAGTTCTCACTGCAGAGAGAGATATGGTTGTGTGGTGACAAGGCAGGGAAGACTGATGTGATGTTTACCCCTCATGGATGTGTTGTGTTCAGGGACCTCTCAGCACACTGCTGAAGCTTTCCTGTCCCCTTTGGTTTTGGAACAAAGACCAAGGCTGAGCCGGTTTCTAAATTTGGCTGTGTTGGGTGTCCCCTGCAAGGCATGTGCTAGAATCCCTGTGTGAGAAAGAAATGAAAGAGGAGGGGGTGAGCACCTTGCCTTTAGGTAAGGAATGGGACAGTGGGTGAAAAAACAGTTTAAAGTTGGTGTGACAAGGTGCATTATAGGCAGGTTTTTAGGAGCTGATCTTCCACTTTTTAGATGGCTCATTTGTTTAATTCTAGTCAGCTCAGTGAATTAAACTTTTTCGCTTCACCTCACTTAACTTCTGTGTGCAGAGAGGCCTAAGCAATTGATATGACTTTTGCTTTTTGCGGCTGTTATTTTCTCAGCCGTGTTTTTGATTACTGTTGTCTCTGTTGCAGTTGTTTGTTCTTCTGCAAAAAGGGTGCAAAGCACTCATACTCTGTATGTATTTTATTATTTTGCCCTCACATGCATCAGTTTGAAAACAAAACAAAAAAAAAGAGGGAGGAAATGGAGAGAAGCAGGGTTCCCTCCTTGTGGACTGTTCTCCTCAAGGGATGGATTCTCATCCATCTCTTAAAAGATATTAAAACCAGAAAAGCAATATGTTACTTCAGATTGTCCCTGGAAGTAACTTATTTAGAGATTACAGGAGAGTTGTGTCATTGAACAGCTGAAAAAACAGTGATGCTTGTGATACTGCATCTCTGCCATTTCTGTGCTTGGCTTTTGACAGAAGGCCTGACTTGCCCAAGGTGTGATAATATCCTGGCAAGACACACGTGTGTTGTTGCACCTGTGTGACCGAGATCTGCAAGCCAACAATGTGGCGTTGTTTCACCAAAGTAACCGTAACCCAAACTCCTTTCTTCCTCCTCATTTCTGCCTATAGCAGTAAACAAACACTTTGGATTTGATTTGTGTAACAATATTATGATGTGCCCATCTTACGACGGGCTTCTTTTGAAGCCTCACAGAGCAGCAGCTGACGTGTTATCTGCAGCCTGTGTACGGAGGTAGTGGCGGGGCTGATTGGCATGCTGTCTTCTCCCTGTCTGCTGGTTTTAGTATTCATATCAAAGAAAGCTGTTTGGTTCCCTTTCTCCTGGGCAACTGCAGGAGTCAATCATTGCTCCCTGATGTGAATGGCAACAAAGAGAAGCTGTTCATTGATTCAGAGCAAAAGAGCCCAAGTGGGTGCTTTGATTTCAGAGAAACTCTGCCCTGCAAGGGATCTGCAAGGTTAGACTGCCAGTGTTTTCGCAAATTTTGTCCAAATTGTGACTCCCAAAGTGTTTTGGCAATAGAGTGAAAGACAAGCAGGCAGGCCTCATGGATAATTTTACATTAATAACTATGACTTATATGTGCCAGTGTAAGACCTATGATTCCACTGTGAGAGTCAGACCATAATTAAATATCTAACTCTGTAGTGGGGCTGTGCTGGTGGTAAATGGGGTATTGACTTCTGGCTCGTATTTTGACTAAAACTACAAACACAATGTAAGGACTTCAGCAAATCCCAATGCCTAAGGTGGTAATGTATTCTGTAAATCAATAATATATTAATAATAAAAATGACCAAAGCATGCATCCATTAGGAATTCATAATAGGAATTTGTTTAGGTTTTATAGTGTATGTATTGATTGCTGCTATTTAAAGATGAAGTATGTCTTTGAAGCAGAGTGCTTATATATGTAGCTGCCTACATTTTAAATTCATTTATTTTTAATATGAAGATGGACTTGATAACATGGGGAAATAAGTATGAATAGAAGTCAGTATTTTATATTGCAAAATTTTATGGGAATATAAGTGTGCTGAGAAGCCACAAGTAGATGTCTGATGTTTCTGAAAACTAAATCTTGGAATTCAGCAAAATAATAAGCAATATATGTGGCAGCCAGTATTTGCAGCTCCTGGCTTCCAGGTAGCTCAAATTTTTCTTGGCTTTGTGCCTTAACACTGAATTGCTTACCTGTCCATTTTGTGTTAGAGTGTGTAATGTAACTGGATGCAATATAGGAATGCTGTACATAGGCCCTGCTTTGCCTGACTGGCAGGGACAGATCTGGGGTACAGAGCTGCCAGCAGAGCACAGGCCTTGCTTCTCTGCAGTGCTGCTGGCTCTCTGCAGCTCCCACAGCTGGCGGCAGGGGCTGCGCAGCCGGAGGCGGCTCACGGGACAATGCCAGGGCAGGGAGCACCTGCAGCACCATGAGTGGGAAGTAGGATTTAGGGAATAATGCCCCCGACCCATCCCAGTAACATCACACCAGGCTCCTCCATGTCTCTGATGTTGATTTAATATTGGAGGGTGTATGCCAGGTAATAACACTGAGAGGTAGTTAATATTCTTTACAGGGTTACACTAATTTATTAGATAGCCACAGTGGAAGGGTGAATTAAAGAAAAAAACAAAAACAACAAAACCAAAAAAACCCAAGACAGACAAACCTACTAAACATGTAGTGCCATACCTACACTTTCATCCATCCTACTAAACTTTGGCTGATTATTCCAGGTCCAGTCCATCTGCATTGTTACCTTCTCTAAGGACGAAGGGTGGAGAAAGCAATTCACATGCCATAGCTGCAGTCTTTGTCTCACTGCAGCAAATAAAAAATGTTTTAGATTTCACAGATTATGGTTCATTATGAAAACAAAGCAAGCCTCTGACTGAAAATCCCATCTGTTGGTTTGCATTAAGCAATTCCCTTCCTCCTCCTTGCCATTTTTTATTCCTGGGCATTCAAAGAAGCTGTCCTGAAACTTTTTTTTTTTTTTGCTATTTACAAACACTAAAGGCAGTATACAAACCTTCTCTTTTTGGATAAGCTCAGCAGCTCTGAATAAGAGCTTACTGGAGGTTTTGTGTTGTTTGGGTTTTTTGTTTTGGGGTTTGTTGTTGAATTTTTTAGNAGTTTTGTAAAAATAAAAAAATAACCCAAAGCCTTCTTGTGTTTGCTTTTTTATTTTTTTTTTTTGTTTGTTTGTTTTGGGTTTTTTTGTTTTGTTTTTGTTTTGTTATTTTTTTTTTAACTCGAGGTTAATAAATTCAGTGAGTTTCATGTATACATATATAAGGTAACTGTTCCATGGTAAATTGCTCACACAGTTAAAAATATTACCTTATTTCTATCTCCATGTGTCAGACTTCAGCTTCCAGATCTTGAATCTTGCTTGCCTTTTTCTACTCAATTAAAGAGAAATATCTTCCCTTGGTAGTTACCTGCAGACCAGAATAGTCTTTTAGAGTGGTTAAACAGACTAAGTAATTTTGGTGGCTCACTTGATAGACTGACTTTCCAGGGTCTACTTGATTTTTAAAAAATTTTTTAATTTTTTATTTTTTAAGTTATTTTGCAAGCCCTTTCAAAGTTTCTGACTCTGAAGTGTAGGGCACCATAATATGTACATATTTTGAGAATGAATGGTCTCATTAACACCATATGAAGAGCAATTTCATCTTCCCACTTCTACTTATTATTCACCTCCTCATACTTGCAGAGATCGTGTTTGCCCTTTGAGCTACTGCGTGTTGCTCAAATTGTTATCAGTTATGGAAAGAGTCTTGTTTTGGAGTGACTGCTTGCAAGTCTGTGGTCTCACATAATGAGCACTTCTTGTATTCTTGTATTTGTGTTCAAGCATGGTCTGTTCAGGTAGTGTGCAGATCAATCTGCAAAACCTACAAAGTCCGTGTCATAATTTAACATTTCATCAGTTTTTTGTGCTGACTGCAAATTTGGCAAGCTCTGAGTTTATTTTCTCTCAGATCATTGAGAAGTATGTTGAATGATTTTGGACTGATGAGGTTCTTGCTGAACTTCCAGAAATGCTTCAGTTGAGATGATAGTTCCACATTTACATTAGTTTTTGAAGAGCAGCAGCTAATGCATTTTGCCTGTGTGCAACTGGACTTATGTTCTTTTTTAATCTCTTTTCATGCCTTTTTTTTT
>WBNO01016303.1:0-51042 GCA_013400575.1 Peucedramus taeniatus | reverse complement strand
TTATATCTTAAGGTATTTTTTGTCAAATACCACTTTAATTAAGATCCAGCTGGATAAAGTCTTATAATTTCATTTTTTTTGAATGAAAGTCAGGTTTCCATTTACTTCCCCAAATCCAACAACAGCTCACAAATTGCTCATATGAAATTACTTCCTTCCACCTTTTCTGAGTTCAGCATCTTTCTTCATCTGCTTCTTTCCTTTTTTATCTTTTCTTAAGACTGCAAAGTGAAATATATTAAAGGCTTCCTTTTTGTTGTCACTGCAAATAGCCATTTTAAATTTTGTTTAAATTTTTTTTTTAATCTATTGGTACTTGTGATGGGACCAGCCACAGCAGTGGCCTGGGGGACAGTTAGAACAAGTGCATGACTGCAGCATATAAAATTGGCATTGCCTCCATCAGATAAGTGTCTGTGAAATGCTAAAACCTCTAACCTCCGACATCTAATTAAAACCCTTTCCCTTGCTGCTTCTTTTTGTGTACATGTTCTGGTGTTATAAACATAGTATGTGCTTTTTATATTTTTTTTCTGTCACCTGAAGGTAGAGGTTAGTTATCACTAGCAGAGCTGAGCAATAATGTTTCTTTGTCTCATCGGTCCACTGAAGTTCACTAAAGTCCTTAGGACTGCAGACACTTGGTGAACTCTTGGGTTAAGAGCTGGAGCAGGTGCGAGCCAAGACAATGATAGAAAATATTATTTCTGTTTTCAGTAAAAATATTTGTGGTTTAACAGCGAGATTGAAGGAGATAATACTGTCAACAGAGAGAAACTATTTTTTGTGTATACAAGCCACTGTCATTGCTTCTCCTGATAAGATGAATAGTGCAGACCTTTTGGCTTTAGCATGGCAGATTATTTTCCTAGAATACAGACTTCAGTGGTTTAAAATGCAGTAACCTCCATTTTGTCACTTGTTTGATACATTTCATATCTCAATTGTTCTAGGGCTAGTGCAAAGATCATATCAGGAAACTTTAATGGCTGTGATTTTTTTATTAGATTTAGACTGTCTTTTTATAGTAGTGCATGGGGTGTTTTGCTGAATGTTTAGGTTTGTATTCAAGCTGGTGTTCATTTAGATAAAGAGCTTTTTTTTGTTTTGTTCTGCCAAGTCTTGTGAGTGAGATAAGTGTAATTTCTTTTATTTGCTTATTTTTCCTCTTTCTGCTGAGAGAGAATTACAGTTGCATTTTGCTCTGCTTGCAAATAATAAACTCAAACATGGAACAGGATCTCTTGCTGTTCTGTCTTACCATCTTAGGACCTGATAATGTTCATCTTTTGCAACGTAGGGTGAAATGTAGGTGTTCATTATTCTTTTGTGTGAGTGCTGAACATGAAAAGCTCCTTGGGAATATACTCTCAGGACAAACATTGATGTGACCAGACCTGTTGCTGTGGGTCTGAGTTTATTCAGTGGGGAAAAACACGTTGCTTAGGGTTTGTTGTTGTTTGGTAGCTGAGGACTTGGTTTGTCCCTGTCTTTGCATGCAGGGTGGTTGTATAAACCAGTGTAAAATAAGTGCTGCCATTCTGATTCAGAAGCCAGCTGGGGAACTGTGTGTGGGCATTATAATTACAGTACTGTCTGTATTGTGATAATCCCTAAGCAATCACATTTTGCCACTGATGCCTGTCACTAGTAGATGCCCTACTAGTAGCCATGGCAGGTAGAACTGCTGGTCTGGCCCAGTCAAAGTCTTTTCCCAGAAAATTGTAAGATTGGGTTTGAAAGCTAGATTTTTGAGAAAATGGGTTTTGGGGTGATTTCAGCTGTTTCCTAATTTATGTACTTTGAGCTTTATACTTTAAAGTTTACTTAAAATCCAATGTTTGGTAAAAGGATGGGTATGACTGCTTCCGCATTTCAGTCATGGAGCGTGAGATGAACAAACTCTTGAGGCTACAGGCTTAGAAGCTAATAAGAAAAACAGCCCTTATCACAGGGTAGGCTGTGCTGGTGTCCTCATGAAAGTCCATTCTCATAGGCTCATAGTAGCCCAGGGTGCAAAGCATGAGCTCTTACTGCATGTTTTCCATTTGGTCACACTATCTGCTGCTCTTATCACTTGGTTTAAACACAAACACTGCTTCCAGAGAATGTCACTTAAGTGGCTTTACCTGATAACAAACAGGCATGACAAGCTTGCCAGGCTGATATGGTTTTGGACACTTGAGTTTTTAAAAATGTAATAGCTGGCTTGAATTAAATGGACAAATCAGGATCAAGATGGCTGTAAAAGGGGATTAAGTGTCTGCATTCACCTCATTGGGAAAGTTCAGTGCAGTGCACTCAATCCTGAGAGTACCTTATCCAGCCAAATGTAAACAGCCAGGGAAGCTGGCCACAAATGAGATGTTCAAGATTTCTGCCTGTCTAAGGTATTTTTGAGAGGCCTGTTGCCTTGGCAAGCAAGAAACAGTGATATACCTAAGTTTTTGCAATGGGGTGAGTGTTTGGACAGTGGTTTTGGAGTCTGCTCTTTTCTACTAGGTAGTTATACAGAGATATAAGTTGGTAGAACAGTACTGTAGTCAGTAAAAGATACACCAAGTGGAATATACCTGGAGACAATCATTACAGTTTCTGTAAGTGTGAAAATTCCTGATAAACTCACCATGGCCTGACACCCAGAGGTGACTGGGTGCCTGCAGTTGTTTCACTGCTATAATATGTTTTGGAGCACAAGTTTTTATTACTCCATTAAGGGAGAAGGACTTTCTGTCACTTAATCGAAAACTGCCTCACAGAGGAATACGTGAAGTACTGCAATCAATTCCTTTGTTTGAAAAAGTCATATATTTGCTGATTTCTGCAGAAGACTGGCAAACCTAACCTGTGAGAGAACCAATTGATAAGCAGAAGAAGGGCCTCAGAAAATCTCAAGTATTTGTGTTGAGGTAGGGTCCAGAGACTCTGTATGCCAAAGGGATGGTACAGAAAGTTGAGGGAAATTGTGAAGAAATCCTTTCTCTGAGGCTGAGGAGAAAAATTACCATGCAAAATCTTTCACAGCTTAAATTAAGACAGTTTTGTTTTATCCAGTAAAAATGGCTTGGGGTTTGTACCACTATATTAACAACACTGTGATGCTGTTGCTTATGTCCAGACCTCGTATTAAAATCTTCAATCTATTTCATTGTCTTCAATGAGCATGCTCAAAATCCTGTCCAGAGGAGGTCTACATCAAAAATGATATTGTTTTGTTCTACTTGACATCTATATCTATAGATGGTAACAATTTTGTAAGAAGTGTCTGAAATTGCCAATTAGGTGGAAACACAGTTGTGAACTGAAGGGAAATTACAGATTGATATTAATAACATGGCATGGAAACTGAAATCATAGCACCAGCAGGAGCCAAACTGTATTCTCCTCACACCTTTATTGTCATGTTGACTGATCAGGGAATTTCTTTCTCTTGACATTGGCAGATCATCCCTTTGAGAAAAACAGCTTCAGTCTTCTCTGTCATATATAGAAGAGTAATGAATGTGCTTCATGTTAAACTTTATTGTGCCCTGGTACAACTAGAAATAAGGCTAAGACACAAAGGTGTGATCCTTACACACCCTTAACAAGATGACCATGCACCAGATATTTTGTGTGTCATTTTATCTCTCATGCTGCCCTGTAGGTGGTTATGCTGAGCAGGTGAGCAAACATTTATGCTACAGGACTCAACTGTTTTGGGCTTTTTTTTTCCCAGGTTCTAAGAACATGAGCCAGATTACAACAAATGGGGACAATGAAGGAACTACCAAAATTATTGCACCTTCTCCAGTGAAAAGGTATGTAGACCCACAGTTTCCTTACAGCTTTTAAGAGATTGTACAGCACATGGGATAGAGGAACACATTTAGTAATCATTAGTATTAGTTTATCCTGCCCTTGAGTTCAGGACCATCTGATCATCTGCTGACAAAGGTCAGAGAGTGTTGCCAAGTATTTCATTTTATAAAACCCTGATCTTCCAATCAATGTGGAACAGGGATTTCAGGCAACACATGTTTGAAAACCCATAAATCAGCACAAGTTAATGGGAAGGCAGACAGTCTCAGGTTTAAATAGGAAAAAAACAGGCAATGACCCAAAATGCAATAGTCAGGATAGTCCTGTGAAGTCCTATTAGTCTCTCTCCTGGGTACTGTGGGCTGGCTGTCAGAGCCCTCAGGTCATGGGCCTTCTGTCTTTGAACAGGGCAAGCTTGGGGTGTCTGGGCAGGGAGGAAGGAGCTGGGCATGGGCTGTCTCCCAGCAGGTTTGTTAATCTTGCAGTGATTGCCCATTACACTCACTCAAATTCAAATTGTAGTAAAAATCAGGAATGTTTGTTCTTGATGTATAGGAGCAGTGAATTGCCAGGGCTCCTCTAGACTTTTGTGGTCTGCTGTGTCTAATTTATCAGTGCTGAAGTGCACATCTCTAGTTATTAAGCACATTTGAAAGGAAGAGGTAAGACTCATATTCAGAAAGTATCCCCAGTCCTAGTTTTAGGTGGAATTTATGTGCCTGAATCATAAAAAGAGTGATCTTACAAAAGAATGAGTCAAACCCACAGCACTTAACTTTTGTTTAGTTGCCTAGATATCTGTCTCTGCATGCTTGGCAGTCCTGACAATTGGGTTTTATTCTTGACTGAGTAACCCTTAAGTGGGCTTACCTATGCATTGAAGCTGTGGGCTTCACAAACTAGGTATCTGGACTGAACTCTGAAAAGGGATCTAAAAGGTTTACTACAAATACCTGTTGGATAGTGTTCTCTATTGCCTAACATTTAGAACAGTTGACCTTCAAAAGAAGAGCTGAGCTAAATTGCTTTCTCATTTTGAAGGAAATTGAATCCACTATTCTAGCTCTTAGAATATAATTCTAATAATGTGTTAAAGAAAGTTTATGATTTTGCCACTTGGTCATGCTGAAGCTAAATCATTGAGTAGAAAACAATACAGAGGTAAAAAAATACATGAAGGGAATGCACAAAGAGGATGGATCCAGGTTCTTTACAGTGGTGCCCAGTGACAGAACCAGGTGGGCACACACTGGAATACAGGAGGTTCCCTCTGAATGTCAGGAAAAAAATTTTCCCTGTGAAGATGACTGGTCACTGGCAAATGTCCAGAAATGTGGTGGAATCTCCATCCTTGGAGATTATACCACAGCTTTCTGGGAATAGTTCTGAGCAAGTGAATCTGGGTCACCCTGCTGGAGCAGGCAGCTGGACCAGATGACATCCAGAGGACCCTGACAGCCCCACCATTGTGTTGTTCTGTGATTTGTTAGGAGAAAGAAGGATATAAAGCAAAAGGTACCATTATTCCACAGCACAGAGATCATTGTTTTGGGAGGCATGGGAGTCCCTTACTACAGAGTTTTTAACAAAAAGCTGTTAAAAAAAAATGGATAGGCAGGTTTTAGATGAAGAACCAGAATAAGTGGCTCTCAATATGACAGCTTCAAGGTTACTGAATTTAATTTCTTACCTTGACAGTTTAAAAGCAGTTCACAGGCAGATTCTTACTGAGTCATGTTTTAGACAGTGTTAGTCACTTCCAGAAAAAGAAAAAAAAAGTGTTGGAAGTTGTTTTTCCATTTAGGATTTGATTTGTTTTTCTCTGTGTCTCTGTCTGCATATGAAAAGCACCTTTTTGGGTCTGCCAGCCTTCGTGTATGTGAGAGATAGCACACAAAATTTTTTTTGTGTAGCATTTACAGTTAGGAAGTTTGCTCCATCCTGTGTAATTCTTGCATTAGTTGTCAGTGATGCTTGCAGAACATCTTTCAGTGGTGTTCACAAGCTGAGTTTTCATATTTAATATCTCATTCATTGTTGAGATCTATAGTTAATCACTTCTGTGTAAGTGGTATAAACTCAAATAATTAAAACCCCCTAATGAAATCTCGCATGAGATCTCTCAGATCCTAACCCTTTCAGATACTTTTAATAAACTCAGTACCTTTTGCAAATGCATTCCTGGGGACACTGCTGGTATTTGAAGAGCTGCCACAATCTAGCTTTCTGTCTGTAAAGTGTGTGTGGGCTCCAAATGAATCATGACTTGGGAATTTAATGCAGTAAATTCACCGCCCAGGTACTTTTTCTTTCTCCTTTTAAGATCTGAAAACAGTATTCACAGTTGTTTAAGTTCAGCCTAGGTATTGTTCAGTAGTTCATGCTGTGCAAATCAATTCCTTTTTTCAATATGGGACAGAAATGCATTTATCTCAGTTACTTGCTCAGTCTGTAGTAAGCACATATTTTTAAACCCGGGAATAGATTGCATGCACCTATGAGTCAATAATTAATGGGTGCAGTATTAAGAAAATTATTTACCTGATAAGGTGTAATTTAATTTCTTTTCCTGCTGACTTACTGAAGCTTTGCATTTTGTTCACTCTGTGAGAATTAAATGATTAACTCAGTGACCTGCAGTAACCAAAGGCTGAGGTTAAAAGTGGATTAGTGAGTTAAGTAGCCACGATTCCTTCATAAAGCTGAGTCTGTCACCTCCTGCTCTGGGGAAAGGACTCCCAGCTTATATACTCCTCTCTGTAAGCAACCATAAAGCTTTTATTTTTCCTGCTTGAGTTGCACTTTTTAACTATATGGTGTATTAATGATTGTACAGGGTTGCTGTCAGTAGTACTTCCTGATGACCTTAGTGGAAATCAATGTGGCTGCCTCCTTCTGTCCCAGGTGAACTGCAGGAAAAGAGCACTAGAGATGGTGCTGCAGGAAAAGCTCTGCTGAGCCATTGGACAGGGGTGTGCTTCAGCTGAAAGCTACTTCCCAGCATTTGAAGTAGCAATTATCTGGGAGATTTAATGGGTCAGAAGCTGTAAAACCTGACACTGTGGGAATGATAGGAAAAAGAGAAGAATTGGAGCATTCTGTTTTCCCCACCTTGCCAATAGGTATGGTGGGAGACTGGTTACATACAAACTATGATATATCTCTCTAGCCAGGTGACAGTCCTGATACTTTGCCTTGCAACAGTCAGTGAAGTCAGCTCTTTCACAAAAAACATTTTTTTCTGGCAAAAATAAACCCCAAGGCTTTACTGGGGAGGGTATGAGAAGGATATGCTACTCTGTGAACCTATGACCCTGTGATCTGTCATGCTTTGAATAGTTTTCATCACCTCTGACTTAGTTGCTCCCGTTTTAAAGTAGGTACTGTACACCTGGAAAAATGGTACAAAAATATGATAAGGATAATCTGAGGTATGTGGTGACTCCCGTCCTGGGAGAGATTAAGTAGTCTGTGGTTCTTTCACTTGGAAAAGGGATTAGACAGTTAAAAAATGTGTAAAAAAATTAAAGGGTGGAGTTTTTGATTTAGGGAGCCATCATTCATAGCTGTTTCTTTTTCTTTATTTCTTTCTATAATCACAGAAACAGTCAGGAACAAGGGATGGAAGTTCTGAACCAGGTGGAAGTTTTGAAATAACATTAAATAGTTGTTTATGTCATAGCCATATACTGGAATATACTCCTACTAGGCACTATTTATGACAAAAATTTTAAAATGTTCTAAAGGTATTTAAGTAAATCCATGGAAGAAAAGTTTCATTAAGAGCTTTGTAAAATAAAAAGGAGGTAAAGCCTCTGATTCAATAATCTTCTAACTGCATATTATGGAAGACTATGAGATCATGCTGTATGTTTGCCCTACTCTTAGACTTCTTGCTTAAGTATCTGTTCATGTTTATTTGGAGACAAGATTATCTGGTTTTCTGACTCAGTGCAGCCACAATTATGAGCTTGCAGAGATTATTTTTTCTCTCTTTTTTTTTTTAACTTATTATTTCTCCTTCCCCTTATGATTGCTCTTTATAGGAGAGATTTTTCAACATAGCAGCTCTTTGCCCTCTTTCACATAAAAATAAGTAACTATTTGCCAGCCTGGGTCTTTCTAATGAGTGTGTGTCTTTAAAATTAAAGTGGTCAGCATAAAAGAAAATGTGATCTGTGTACAATGGGTTAAAAAAAAAAAACACCAACAAAAACATTTGTATATATCTGTACTCTTATTTAGCTTTAAAAAGATGAAAAATGAAAACAGTCCAGAAACACAAAGAAGTAAAACAAGTGCTCCCTGGGAGGAAAATGGCCCACAAAGGTAAGGCAAGACTTGATGTCTTAGGTATTGTGCAGTGGTAAATATCATACCACAGCAGAAAGTTGAAGGTTATTAATATAATACATTAATGTGTAATTTGATTCATAATAGAGGTGTATTGCATGTAAGCAGATATGTTCTTTCATGGATAAATAAACAGTTAAAAATTAGGAAAGTATGTATAGGAGGAGGTAGCCAGTGAATGAATGTCAGCAGTGGCTTTTTACAGAGATCTGTTCATGTGCCTCTGATATTTAGAATATTTGTCAAAGAACTTGAAAAAGCGGTAATAAAGTTTGGTGATGATACGAAATTGTTTAGGATAGTGAGAAATTTGTCTGTGAAGAGTGGCAGAAAGACTCATAAAGTGTGACTGATGGGTAGATTCTGTTGAGTCAGAAAATGTAAAGAGAGGTACATGAGGACAAAAAAAATAACCCTAGATTTCTGGTTAATATTAAGTGCTGTGGAATTATGATGTATAACAAAGAAAACATCAACTGTGTAGCAGTCAGAAAAACAATTAGCAATTATTAGTAAAGCAAGAGAACAGCATTATGCCATTGTATAAATTGGTGGATCACATTTTGGAGGCAGTTCTGATGGTTTTGTCTCAGGAGAAGGCATAGGCTTTGAGAGGGGCAGCAAAGGTGATAAAAAATGTGAAAGGCTCTGCAGTAAATCTGTACAAGGAGCAAGGACAGAGGCAGACTACCCTTCCTTCAGACTGTAAAATAGGTAATTTCAGGGGATGACATATAGAAAATCAAGAGTCATACTGAGAAAAGAGAAAGCGACCAGGACTCTATTTTTCCAGCAAAAGAACCTAAGAATCTTCAGGTGAAGGTAGTGAAGGTGGTTCAAAAGGCAGTCAGTAGTGACTCACCATGAGTGGGAGATCTGTGGTCCTCCTTTGCAAGGAGGTGAATTCCTGGGGGAAGCTGGGTGAGTCATAGAACAAAAATCCTGAAGGGCTTCTGAAGACAGAGGTGCAGCAGCTGGCTCAGTAAGTCCCCTGGACTGGGAATGGTGTGGGACTCAGGGAGCACTGGGGAGCTGCCTTCAGGGTTTTGCTTCCTGTAGCTGGTTGTTTACAGCTGCTGTTGGAAACAGGCTACTGAACCAGACAGCGTGTAAAGTGTAATCCAGAATGGTCCTGCTTTTCTGTGACAATTTGGATCTACAGCTGATGTGTCATTTGGGGTACCCTGATGATTTACCCCTTGTGCTCCTTCTGTAAACAGCAGTAGTTTCTAGAGTAACAACAAAGCAGGAAGCAAATATTCCCTTGCTACAGACCTTTCTTTGGTTATATTTAGAAAAGTGGTGTCTTGTCACTTTATGTTTCCAGTGTTTCAGTTGATCTCAGGACAGCAGGAAGTTTGATCTTGCAGGAGCCAAACAATGGTAGGACTCAGTTTTTGCAAATCTATAAATTCTAAAGCATTATGCAGGTTTAGACACATAAGCAGGCTGGATGTTGCACAGAGGCTTTCACAGCTCTTAATAATTCTCAGTGAGATGAGCTGTGGGAACTTTTCACCTGTGCAGAGCAGTGCTGTAATCAGCTGTCTGCAGAGGCAGATGAAGAAGAATGGATTCAATTTGAAGGCCAGAGGCTTTTAGGAACTCAGAAAGAAAGCTGGAGCTTGGAACACTTCCACACCACTGGCAAAGATTTGTGTGGATGAACAGAAGAGGAATGGAGATAGATTTGTTTCATGTTCCCAAGCATCAGTTCTGTGATGAAGACAAATGTCAAAATGACAAAACATGGGAAGTTTTCATATTTACATCCATGGAAAACATGAAGAATGCCTAGCTCTGGGTTAGATACGCCATACTAAAACACATAAATTTTATTACGGTAAAAGAATATTAATAAACAAAAATCTATGCTTTGTAAGCTTAGAGGTTGTTGACCTGGCAATGGTAAGAGGTCTCTCTCCTGCATTTCAAGGTTTAGTGTGAAAAATTTATTGCTAGAAAGCAGTACTATCTGCATTTACATAGAACACCCACTAACACCCAGAAAAGCACACGTAGCCAAATACTCACCTGTGCGTGTGTGTGTGCATGAACCTCTTCATTTTTGTGAGCTGCATCTCAGCTGGCCTAACTGCCCCGGAAATTTTAAAAGCTGACTCTTTGCTCTTCCTTTTTGACCTTAGTGGACTGTATAATTCTGCCAGTGACCGCAATAAATCACCAAAGTTTCCTCACTCTCGCCGGAGGAACCCATCTGGTGGCAGTGAGAATGAGTCTGGGCAGCCAGTTCGGAGGAGGTAAGAGCCTCAGGATTAATTACTATCATTCTGTAGAAACTGGAGGTCCTGAATGCTCAGTGTTCAGCTCCTGGAGGCACAGCGGGGTCCTGGGAAAGGGGTATTCCAGTTGTTAGTCAAAAAAACCAAAAGAATACCACAGCTTGTTTTGGAAAGGAAGCTTTGGTCAGGTTGTTTTCTTGCGTGCTGTTGTGGGAAAATGATGTTAAAAATGTGAAAAGTTGCATTATTGGCACGTGTAAGAGTCCTTTAGTTACTGGAGCTCTTTTTGCCTGGTGAATGAAAGCACTGATGGATTTTCTTATTTGACAGTGAGCTTCCAAAGCAGTGTTATAGGCACATTTCTTTACTTCAACTGCCCGAAGGATTACACAAATGAGGTATAAAGCTGTCTTCAAAAGTCCTGTTTATTAACCACTTTGCATTAGAGAGGATGCCAGCAGAAATACAACTACAAGCTGGTACAAGCTGAATTGAATGACTTAGAGGAGTAAAATAGAATGGGTGGAGATTCTGTGCTGTGTGTCCTTGAGCATGTCCAAAAAGCAAATTACAGGGACAGTTCTGAAGCAATAGATTATTGACAGACTGTGTGTTACCTGGGATGATTTGTCCTGCTGAGAAGCTGCTTTCATCACTGGGGCACCCTGCCTGGTGCTGTGATTTGTTATGAAGTATAAACAAACATAGATACTGTGCTATATTCATTGCAGTCTTTTAGAACTGCCTTAGGAGCCAGCACATGAGAGTTACATCTCTTTCTGACAGCTCTGAAATGAGTACCTGTTTGTCCTTCAAAGCCAGTACTTGCAAAGGGGTCTCTGACAATGCAGCTATATTGATGAGGAAATCCAGTTTGATGTGGAGCTTTTATCCTTGACAGGTTTCTGAACTGTTTCAGACCTTTTATCTGCCATTAGCTGTCTGGGACAGGAGAGAAGAAACTCACCCATAGTGCATGCTTAGTGACCTCAAATAAATCAGTGTAACTCTCAGGCAATGGAGTTATGTGTATTTGCTCTGTTGGATAGAGCCCTTGTAGGTGTTAACAGCAATGTGTTTCCTGAATGGCTTTTGTCATGTTTTAACCTCAGCCAAGTCCCAGGCAGCCCCTCACTCACTCCCCCACCAGCAGGATCAGGGTGAGAATCAGAAGGGTAAGAGACAAACCTTGTCAGTTGAGAAACACAGCAAAACCATGCACACAAGCAAAGCAAATGAAGGAATGAATTCCCTGTTTCCCATGGTTGGGCAGGTGTGCAGCCATTTCCATCACACTAAGCAGAGCCCCATCACACTAAGGGTGACTTGGGAGAGCAAACACCATCAGTCCAAACATCCCCTCCTTCCTCTTCCTTCCACTTTATACACTGAGCCTGATGTCACAATGTCTGGAATATCCCTTTGGTCCGTTTGGGTCACCTGTCCTGGCTGTGTCTCCTCCCAGCATCCCATGTACTCCCAGCCTCCTCCCCAGTGTGGCCTTGGCTCTGTGCAATCTCTGCTCAGTAATAAAAAAAGCTTATGTGTATTATCAACCTTGTGTTCAGCACAACCCCAAAACACAGCCCCATGCCTGCCACTGTGAAGAGAACAAACTCTACTGCAGACAAAACCAGCACAGGTTTTTTGGTGCATTGCTAGCTCAGTTGTCAGAAGGGCTCGTTTGGCTTTGTAAAAACAAAAGAGTTGAGATGTGCAATGCAAAGCTCTCTCATATCAAAAAAAGAAAAGTGTTTGTGCACTGTGCAGCAAGAAATTGTTTTTAGTATCTGGGATTTGCATTGGGCTGATCTGGTCAGTGAACCATGTTATGCCAATTGCAAGTTTTCTCTTGGGCTACCACATGAACAAAATGTGTTTAAAAGTTTTATCTTGTATGTGAGACTGTGAAGACTGACAATAGTAGGTAGATTTTAAGTTAATTATGCCTTCCTGAGTCTTGATTTTATCCATGCACTTTCCTTTTCCAGCTGTTAATAATAATAGCTGTGCTGTTTATGCACTCTTTACTGGAGTAAAGAGGAAACCACCAGGCTCTGCTGTGTTAGGAACACTAGGAAACTCTAAAGGCCAGCATACTCTGCTTAATTTTGCAAGTCAGGCATTTGCAATAGGAGCTTGAATGGAATCATGCCTTCAAAGCTCATTGTAAAGGTGTCCTGAAAGGTTTAAAACAGGCACGTGCCCTATTTTCTCTGCCTGACATCATACTGGGGAAAAAAATCCATCAAAAAACTAAAACACTTTGGGGTTTTTTATGGGTGGTTCTGTGTATTTGTATTAAATTACTCTATGACATTTCATTAAAACTTCCTTAATGTCACAGGAAAAATCAAAACAGTGGTGAAGATTCAGATTTAAAGCAAAGGAGAAGGTAAATATATGATCTGTAGCAGCTATGAAATGATACTGAAGGTACTGGTCATATTTTGGTTCACTGCATTCCCTTCTTTCCTTCCTTCTCCCTCATCTGCCTAAATGTATAAAAGGCTTGTTGTATGACCTTTTAATTTTTTATTTCTTATCTTTTGCTACAATGCTCAGTGGCACAGCCTCATCACAGCAGAGTCTTGCAGCACATTGTTACTACCCCATGCTAGAAGCAGCTTTTGAAAGTTTCCTAAGGGCTTATCTGCAACTTGAAAGTCAGTTCCAGAAGTGTTAGCTTTTGGATTTTGAATCTGTAGTTTTTTCTTCTCCAGCCTCCCTATCCACTTTTAATTAATCTGTTTTGCAAGCAAGTGTGCTATCATCTGAGATGAATTGTCCTGCCAGAGGTAAGTGCAAAGGCATACATGACTCCTGATGGTCCTCTTGCTGTCTTGCACATTTTTTGTTGATTTTTTTCTTAAGCTTCTTCTCCCTGCCCCCATCTCCCATTTCAGACTTGACTAGTTGGCACATTTCAAATAAAATGCAGGTGTGAATTTGGGTGAGACTTTCAACAGCTTCGGCTTTTGACAGATTTTTGTCACATCTGCTTGTCATGACTCTGTTTAGTGCCTCTTCTCGCTCTATGCTCCTGCTTGCACTGCTGGAATATGGAGACAGTGGAGTGCATTTCAATGTCAGAGGCCCCTGGAGCTTGGGAAGGAGAGGTGGCACTCCCAGGATCTGAATCACTGCAGCAGAAAGGGAAAGGAGCTCTGGCATAGATACAAACATCTCGGGACAATCACAGGAAGCCAAAGTGCTCACGTATTTTGTACTTTGAGATAACAATATTTTTTGGAAGGATGTTAGCATTACAAGCTGCCAGTGGTAGGCCTGTGATAGATGTCCAGCACATAAAACTGGGAAGATTTACTTAAGCATCTCAGTTGGAAAGCCTCAGTGCTCAGAAGGGACCTCCTGCCATAGGTTTGTTATTGTACATTGCAAAAGACCTTATCCACTTCCTCACAATTTGGCTATTCTCCTCTCATTTTAATCAGAAAAAGACTGTGCCAGAATGTGAGCTTTCCTCAGCCCTCCAAGCCCTCTCCCAGGCAGTGTTTGTTGTGTCTCTTGTGAAACTGACTATGACTTCTTTCCTGCTCTTTATACCAGAGTATATAGGTATTCTATCTTCAAAATATCAAATACATTACATGACGAGGAAAACTGGAATAAAGAAAAAAAGGTACTTTAAGATTGTCGGAGATCAGGGTGATCTCATGTGTTCTCACACCTGATTTAGGAAACTATCTTTTTTCCTACCCATTTTTGGTATTTCATTCAGTTCAATAAAAGATTATGTTTAATATTCAGTGAAAGATAATATTCTGACAACAAGCATGTGCAGCTGCCACTCAGCTGACAGCTCAGGAGCCCTTCTGTGTCCCCACAAGTGCTTTCCTGACAAGGAACACAAGGTAATTCAATGTGCAGTATCCAAAAGGTGAATCAGATTTCCATTCCTGAAAAGTTAGAGAAAGGCTTATCTTGAGTTTGATCAAATTGGTTGTTTTATCTTGTACTTTGCCTGCCATGCTGTGATTTTTGGCTGTTTTGGCACCTTATGAGATAAATTACTTTAATCACATTAAGAAACTTCTTGTCATACTGAAAAATGTAGAAGAAAAGAATCATGCTAATGACCTGCAAGTATGAAAGAACAATGTTACTCAAATGACTTATTAATGTTGATGTTAGTGGTATATTTATCAAACATCTGATAAGACTGGGGTTGGGAAAGGTGTACTTTTGGCTGTGTAAGGTCTGCTGCAGTTCTAGAGCATTTATTGCTCTTAACTCTTCCATTGTGCTTGAGTGACTCTTTTTGACACAATATTTTCTTCTTCCTTCTTCCTTTAGGGTTACAATTTTCTGTAGTAACACACGTATTTTTTATTCCCACTCTGAGCTTCACCCAGAAAAATGTATTTTTAGCTGGTAGCATGGATAACCTGGTTTTAAATTATGAAGTTTGGGGATGGGGATGTCACCAAAACTGCAGGAAAACCAAAAAACCCTCCAACAACATTTTTGGTATTAGAGAATCAAGGCATTACTTTATTCTGACCAGGATGTTCAACAGAAATAATTTCATCCACATGTAGCCTGGGTTTGCAGAGGAAATAATTCCATGACACATACGTTTTACCAGATTTTTCACTAATTTTATACAGTCAAAACCCGTAGAGATTTATTGGTTCAATGTTCATTGGTTCCAAGTTATGTAGTTCTTATTATTTGGTTTTCTGTTGGATATGAATTTGTTCTCCTCTGATGCTAATTTGGTCCTCATTCCTGTCTTTCCTTTCCCAGACCAGGTGTCTCTGACCATGCCAGGGCTGATGTTTAGAGTTGATGGTCGTTGATGGTCGTTATCTTTTGTGTATCTTTGTGCTACCCCCAGTCTGCTAAGATGTTAAGTTAATCAGGCCTTGCCTAGTGGACCACTGCCCTGAAAAAAACTTCCCTTCCCCTGGGGCCAAGGCGAACAAACCTGAATAAAGCTATTAAAAAAAAAAAACCAACAACAAACAAACAAACAAACAAACAAAAAAAACCCCAAAACCAACCAACCCACCAAAAAAAAAAAAAAAACCAAAAAAAAAAAAAAAAAACGAAAAAAAAAAAAAAAAAAAAAAAAATTAAAAACAAAACCCAAACAAAAAAAACCCAAAAAAACCCCAACCTTGGTATCTTTTCCAACAGGGAGAATCTGTTCCTTCCTGGGGAACATTTCACTTTGCCAAATTTATTCCCATCAGGCAAGCTGGGTTGAACTGATTTTCCTAGACTTTAGCTGTCCTATTCTAAGACATTTTTGTTTGAGTGGGAGTTATTTGAGCTAATGATTTCCTAATTTAGAAGAGAGGGGAGAACAGACTCCATATACCAGGGAATTTAAAGGTTCAGCAATTTGTTGGAGGCAACCATAATTCATTGGTATTATGAAGAATTTCAGGAGGTTCTCAGGTGTGTCAGAATGTCATCTGTAACAGTGTCCCGGTTATTTAGCCCTAGTCCTCTAGAAAGCAGAGTGGTGTGTGCCTGACCAGATAGAACAGCTCCATGCTGCCTCTGTGCTGTTCCCTGGGAACAATCTCCTCTCATCCTGTTTGAGGTCTTCTTCCTAAACCATTAGAACATGCAGTGAGCAGGTGCTAGTCAGGAATTTCTTACGTTGTCATTAAATGCTTCCCCATACCTGTTACCTGTACCTAAGGAACTGCTTTCTCTCCTTGGCTTGTTTGAGGTGTAGTTTAACAAATCTGTCCTCTTACAAATGTCAGCTGTCAAAGAGCAAAAGAAAAGCTGGGAGGCAGAAAAAAATATGTATCCCCTTATAGCTCCTATTTCATGGCCAGAGACCTCAGAAGAAAAATTCTGTTTTCCATTGCAGCAAAACCATCACTGATTCCAACTCCAGACAGCCTAAATCCTTGTAGACCAGCTCCTGTTAATATCAGTCAGCTTTCCTCATTAATCAGCTGGGCTGTCAGTATAGTAGAGAAACATGTCTGTCTTTGGGGACATTCATGGAATCACAGAAATGTTCAGGTTAGGAAGGATCTTTTTCAGATCATCAAATCCAACCATTCCAAGACCATCCTCACACTAAAGAACGCATGGTCCAAACCAGATTTTGATGAGAGTGCCAGTCTTTAGAACCTAGCCAGTGGCAGAGTCCTGGTTTCTAGGACCAAAGCCCTGACAGCTGGTCTGTGTGCTCCAAAATGCAATCATGGATTTAAGGGTAGTAGAGATGAGTTTGCCTGTAGGTACTGCAGCCTTCTTTTTTCCATAAAGAGCAGCAGAATCCTAGTGTTACTGGTGTTTCTTTCATGCTGCCTAACATTCCCTTCAAGCTGGGTTGAGCTGGTTTTCCTGATTTTAGCTGTCCTGTTCTTCTAACACATTTTTGTTTGAGTGGAAGATATTTGAACTAATGATTTTCTAATTTAGGAGAGAGAGAAGAAAACTGAGGACTTCTGAGTCTTCAGAAGACTGAGGACTTCATAGACTGAGGACTTAGGAACTTACAGGATGGAAGTTGAGGGGAATAGAATATATAGATCTGTGAGCATTTTGTTTTGCCTCCAAACCCAGAATTCTGTATAATTTCTGTTGGGTGTACCAGAATGTGCAAGAAGAAAAGAGCCATGCAGATTAGAGATGAAACATTTCACACCTCCAAGAAACAAATTGATGTGGCATATGCAAAAAGAATGCTGAACAATAAAATAATGCAAATTTTAAAAAATAAATGAAACAGTGAAATGATTCAAAATTAAAATACTTGATACTATACTCTGGGTGCACTACTTTTGAGTACAGTTCTTCCCAATCAATTAATAAGAAAAAGATAATATGACTTGCAGGTGTAGACAAGTACTTCAGAGTCTTTTAATTCTGATTTTCTGAATTAAAAGACTTTGCAGTGTTGTTCTTTCCTCATTTAGCGCTGCAATAATTTTGGTGTTAGTAGATGAATTTGTCCTGAGGTGTTGCTTTTCTCTTCTCCAGGTCACGGTCCCGTTGTAACACCAGCAGTGGCAGTGAATCCGAAAATTCCAACAGAGAGCATCGGAAGAAAAGAAATAGGTGACAATATATTAAATATTTTAGACAGGGAGATGTGAAACGGATAATTGGAGATGGACTTTTCTCAGATAAACCTAGTAAGAGGGGATCTAAAATATTTTATGTGTATAGAGTCCTCCTGAGGCAGCTTAACACCCTTTTCTGTATAAGAAGAGTGATAATTGCCAGAATACATCATTGTAGTTGCATGCAATGAATGCCTGCCCTCCTGTTGTTTGGGAAGAGCTAGGTAGTGAACCACAAGATCAAGTACAGGGCACACTTACAAAAGACTTGCAGTATAAATGCAAATATAGTGGATAATATCTTGATAATGATATTCTCAGCATATATTTTACCTCACAAATTCAAGTGCAGATTTTTTCAACAAGAAAATAAGCTGTTGAGAAGTAAAAATATTTTTAGTGGATCTGAAGCTCGATGTTGTTTTTAAATTCATGTATTTAATTCTATAAAGATTTTGTTTTCCAAAATGTCAGGTGTGGGCCCAAACTCAAAATGTGTACAGCATGAAGTTTTAATAGGACACCAATAGTTCATATCTAGTGATGTTAACAAGTCCTGTATTATATATTCTATTTTTCTTGTTGCTGGTATGAAAAAGATGGTGTAACTACTGATTTCCTATAATTCCCTTCAAAGCTGTGTGTTTTATGTTGCACTGGAGAGCACAACATCCTGGAGGTATTTCTGAAAATATGCTTTTTAAAAGCACATAGAATTTCCTCATATTGCATAAGCACAGTGCAAGAGAATGTAAGGCAAAGTTTCTAAGTTACTGTCTGCATGAGCTGCCATCATTTCTTCATGTCTTATATTCAGTGATAAATGATTTCCAAATCTCTGGAAGCTCTGAGAAATAATTGCATGCTAGATAGCACTGCAGGAGTATGCAGTATAATTACATTTTCAGCATGACTTGCAGTAGTTAAAGAAATGTTAAAAAATCATTGTGACACTCACATGGGATGGCATAAAGCACATCTGAGACATGAGATTTCTTTGAAGCTTACCTAAATTAGAGCACAGTCTTGTAAGGTACTTGGCTAACAATAACCTAGTGTGCATCGAAGGTTTATTTTCCAGCTGAAGTTTAAATGACATGCTGAGTGTAGTTTCAGCGATCAGCAGCAAATGGCATTTTGTATCCCTTTCTCCCAGAACACTCTTGCCAGGTTTTTTTTCTCCTGTGAAACTCCTTGTGCAGCGAGCTTCACAAGCAAGTGAAAGAAATTAGAGACTGACCACAAGAATGATTTTAAGAACTCCGGGCAATATAAAGACTGAATTGTAAGAAGGATTAAGTACTTCTTATTGTTTTTTGAAGAATGAAAGGGCCTTTACCAACCCTTCCTCAATTCATGGAAAAAAAATTTAAAAATATAAAGAGAAAAAAAAATTTTTGGGTTGTTTCTAAGTTTTTAATGTTTTCAGAAATGGAAGATACAACAAAAATGTTAATGTTTCCGCATCTCTTGTTCTTTGGTGATCACTTGAAGTCTGACCAGAAAAAAAAAAATTATCAGTGTTAGATTAAACAAGGACTAAATGAGCTGGAAGTCTAAGACTTGTTCTTTGTGAGCAGGTGCAGGAAAACAACCAATCATAATGAATTTCTGCATTTTGTTAGCAGCCATAGCAGGAACATAACAAGCTGGAATGTCAGAGGCACTGACTAGCTTTCCTGTTTTCAGAGATGAGCCAGCCCTAGCAAGGTTAAATAGGACATTATAATGAGGCTTGCAACTGCTGTTACTCAAGTTTCTGCTGTTGCATTGACTAATACAATTTATTTCCCAGTACAATAATCAGGTCCCTGACACAAGCAGAAACAAAATTGTTTTATTTTATTGGAATAAAATGAGTGAATATTCACATTAACCAAAGAAGTCTGCTTCTGGTCATAGTAGAGTAGAATATATTGTTCACATGACAAGAGATCACTGTGAAGTATTTGCCAGAAGAAAACAAATTATCAGAGAAAACCAGAAATGCACATGAGAGTTTCTGAAGGTAGAAAACTAGAAAAATCTTGGGGAAAATCTTTTTACCTGGTCTCATTCTTGAGGTTTCGCTCCATTGTATAATTGTTTTCTCCTAAGCAGATGTTCATATGAAAGTGAAGAAGAATCTGTGATGAGCATATTTTAATCACAGAAGGAATGCATTTGCATTTTCAATCCTGTGGTCAAAATTTATTGTGTAGATGAAAATATATTAAAGGAGCAGACAGTGTGTACTGAAGCATACTTTCCATCCTGACTACACTTAGAAGATGCATCTGATTAGAATCAGAGAGTGACTGAATGGTTGAGGCTGGCAGGGACCTCTGGGTGTCACCTGGTCCAACCACTGCTCCAGCAGGGCCACCAAGAGCTGGTAGTTCAGGATCACTCCCATGCAGCTTTTCAGTGTCTCCAGTGATGGAAATGCCACCACCTCTCTGGGCAATCTATGCCAGTGCTCAGTGAAAAGTTTGAAAGGAAAACTGTAATGGGCTTTCAGTACAAGGGCAACAGTTTTTATTCAAAAATATCTTTAAATAGAAATTAAAGATTTGAGCTAAACTTCTTTCAGCATTTTTTTACTCATTTCTGTCACCAAAACCCTAAAAAAATTGCTGCAAAATTATTAGAATTTGAACGTTGCATTCAAATAACGTATTTCATGCAGAGATTGTGGTACCTTGGTCATCTTTTATCTTGTTAAATGTGAGTATTCTACCTTTCTTTGCAGCTGCAAAATGTATGTTTTGTTTCTTCATGTCTCCATCTAGCAGAGTTCTGCTGTGGTGTGACAGTACTTTGAGTGTACTGACACAACTTGTTTTAATAGCTGTGATGCTAACTTTACATATTTAGATTTTCAGTATTTTTGTGCAAGTGACTGCCATGTGTGGGAGGCAGTTGGTGGTGTCTATACCATATGGGATGATTGCTGTTTGCACAAATTGGATTATTTGGGATGAAAATCACAACTCATTACTTGTTGCTGTTTGAGTCTTTCTACTAAATCCCTGGATAGAAGTTTATGTTAATACCTGTCAGCAGATTACAGATTTAAAAAGATTTGCTTAGAAATCAAAACCTGAGGTTGCAGTCTTCTCCAGATGCTTCATACCATTTGGTAGAGTTGTGGCTGTTTACAGTAGTTGGGGATTGAGCTCAAAATTCATTATGCGTGTGAGAGAAGATCTGATTAAAGGAAAAGCAAAGCCTGTGTAGCTGGTTTAGCCTGATACAATTCAAAACTCAAAGAGAAATGTACATCTGAAGTGAAGAGCAACAACAACATACTTTGCATTGCCTAGTCTCCAGTGCAATCCCTTTAACTCCGTTGGCTTCTTTGTTTGTTGTACCTGTCAGTCTTCCCCTCTGGTTTCTCCAGTATCCCAGTCATACCATTCGATCAGACAATCCACACTTGGGAGGTATTTTCCAGGGATGTTTTGAAATCCCTCCTAAATTTTAAATTCACTGCTGTGACCAATCTCATGTATTTCCTCCACCACCCTAGCACTTCATCCCAAAAGTCATATGTGCAACCTCAGAACTGTGGGAAGCATCTATGGAACTTTGGTCTAACACTGCCTGGCTGCCTGGAGGGCTGCAGCATTGTGGAATTGCTGCAGCCTGCTAACAGATGTGCTGAATTGACAGGATTTTGATATTTGGCTCAATCTGTAATGCATTCCATTAATGAATTCATGTATTTTAAAGAAACCAAATAAAAAAGGAAGAAATAAAAGGCACAGCGTGTCATTTAGATCCACACAAGCCATGACAGGGACCAAAGCCTCAGGGGATGGTGCAGAAGGAGTGCAGTGGAGATCTGCATGCATCCTGAGCTTTGTTGCAGATTCGGATGAAAGGATGATTCTTCTCAGTGTTGTAGGTCTGTCCAAGGCATGGATTGTTACATTTTTGGCTCATGCTGTTTCTAAATAACAAATCAGAGAGTTTTCTTTTATATAGTTCTCACACTTTAATGTGGTTTGGGAGCATTAGCTAAAATTTAGTAAGATGAAAGGTTAAGTACAGCATTGCAGGAGCTGGATTTTTTGGAGGGTGGGGGTGGAAATACCCCATTGCTTCTCAGAGCATCCCGCCCTCAGAGCTCTCAGTTCTAAACTCTTGGTACCTCTTTTGCAGATTGCGGCAGGAGAATGATATGGTTGACTCGGCTCCTCAGTGGGAAGCTGTGCTGCGGCGGCAGAAGGGGAAAACCCAGGCAGATCCAAACTACCGTCGATCCAGGCACAGATCTCGATCGTATGTAACCCTTGCACCCTTTGATGTGTAAATTAAGGCTGTTGAATCATCTTAATGAGCAGGAGGAATATCTCCAGTGTGGTGGTGGCCCTCAGCTGCTGAGGAGCAGAGATTTTCACCTGGAATACTCCCACATTAGCAGGTTTATCTTTGTGGTCAAATTGTCTTTGTTTAGAGATTTGAATTCGAGGGCACAAGTAATGCAGAGAGGGCCGTGTAAGAAAGCTGCTGAGAAACTCTGTCCATCACCTGGGAAGGAGTCTTAGATGGTTCTGTGGCTGATTTAACAGTTCTGTAATGAGTACAGTGATTCCTCTTTTCTGGGCAGCACATCCGTGGAAGCATTGAAAATTTACTTGATAGCTACAAATATTTTTATTGAATACATTGCATGTTTAATAATATAATATCTGCAGGAGTGTTCCAGATGAAAGCAGCTGCTCATGTTTCCATGTCAAATTATCCCTGACAAGCAGCAGTCAGTGATCTATTGCATCCCAATGTCAGGATTTCCATGATGGACCTGTACTGCCGGACACTGCTATTCCTGCTTACAGCCTGTTCTGACATGGTGAAGTTATTATGAAGTGATCAGCTTTTGAAATTAATTTTCTCAAGCTAATGAAAATGTTGGTTTCCTTTAATTTACATTTTTCTTCTAAAATGGCCTGGTTTTGGGGCATAGACATACTGTTTGGTATCACTGAAGTCATAGCCAGCATTGAAGTTTCCAGCATTAAAATCCACTTGAGTTCTGTTTTCAGTTGCCCATGTTGCTAGAACTCATTGCTGTCTCCAGTTTTATAGTGCAGAGTTTTATTTCTTTATGAGGAACAGAATTTACCTTTAAAGATCCAAATATTGGAATTTCTTCTTTAACAGGCTTTGTACAGACTTGCTCACTTTCAGCTGCACAAGTCATGTGTTATTAGGTGTAATTGTACAATGATATATTACTAAACATCAGGAATATTAAAGCTCACTTGCATGGATTTCTGTTTGTTTTATTATATACAGAAAGTGCTGTAAACTAGGAGATTTACTCAGTTAATTATGATTAAATTAAATTTGTAGCCAACTCTTCTTTTTTCCCCACAGGCCAGGTAAATCTCATTGTTTGGACAGCACGGGTTCCCTCTTGTGGCTAACTTAACTTATGAAATGGCTTTGATTTTCCAGCACAGTGACTGAGTTTCAGTGACTCAGTATTCTGAGTTATATTTCATTTAAACTACTTCTAGCAAAACCACATAGATGTTAAGCATCTAAGTTAGAAAGCAAAGGTCCTAGAGGAAGCAAAGAAATGAGGAAGTCCTGAAGATTTTAGAAGGCTTCTCATTTCCTTTTGCTATTCTTTTAGTTATTCATGTGTTTCTCCTTTTTATCATACTCTCCAGTTAAAAAAACAAAACAAAACAAAAAACCATGAAAACAAACAAACCCACAATGAAATGAGCCCAAACTAATTTTTGAAAATAAATTAGTAAAAGGCATTTAACTGTTAACATGTAGTGCATTATAAGAGAATATATTTAATTTATTTTGGCTCAGCTGTTCATTTACTTGATTGGATACAGGTCAGAAGAAAAGGAAACATAATTCCAAAGGTTATGGTTGTTTTGGTTTTAAGTGTTGTCAAATGGTCATTTCAACTTTCCCATTTAAAAATTGATACAAACCCTTAAATTTAGTAGAACAGGTAATTCTTTCACAGTAAGTCCATTATTGCATTTGTAAATAGAGCTTCCCTTTGGATACGTGAAGTAGCATCTGAAATGTTTGTTACTGGGCCTGGCACAGTGCATTTCATTTGTTTGATAATGAGTAATATTAATCATTCGTGGTGACAAGGTGGTGTCTCTTTGGTCTTGGGAATAGAAGTATTTAACAGGAATTTGACCTTTCTTTCTCCTCAAGGAATAAGCAAATGCAGAGAGCTCCCAATTCTAGTTCCACAGGGTTTATTTTCAAGAGTTCATGTAAAACATCTGTGTAGCCAAAGGGCTTTTTCTAGTTAAGAAAAATGGCCATAAAATTCCATGGCTATTTAAATTTACCATTTGTGACTCAAACTGAAATATTAATAAGGGTGCAGATGCAGGCACAAAAAATGATGTAGACCTTATTAATGTGTAGAGGTGTTCCAGCTTGTGCAAACAAAATAAAAAATAAACAAAAAACCCCAATGAGATTCATCACTTACTGGGAACTCCCATTAGGTTTCTTGTGCATTAGAGAAACTGATTAGCATGCAAATTGTCCAGAAGGTATTGATTCAGATACTAAGATAGGACAGTCTGAGTCCTATATATCAAAACAGTGAGTTCTAAAAAAATTCACAGTAAAAAGATGAAAACAAAGTAAAAGGGGAATTGTGATCTAGCTTTAAAGATTTAACAGAAGAATTCCTTTGTTGTGGGCTCTTAAGAACCATACAAACATGAATGTCCTGTGCAGTATATGCAATACCTACATTTCATCTTACATTTCACTTTTCTTTTTGTAAGCTTTCCGTCGTTTTGCCTTCAAAGGAAGGGGGAACAGGCCTTTGGAAAGAAAATGCCTTAATTAAGTTACCTTATCTGCATCATATTTCTTTATATTCTTTGGTGGGGAGCAAACCTGGATGAATGCTGTAAGGTTATCCCAGTATGGTAACACTTCTTAAACAGATGGAAAATAACTAGTTGTAGGATAGGAAGTCTAAGAGAAGTTTGCTCTGAGGAATCATTGTATTTAGTCCTTTTTCTTTTTTTTTTTTTTTCCCATGGTATGCCATACTGCTAAATTGGTATTGTACAGCAAAGTCTTTATTATTAGTGTAATTGCAGGGATGGAAAAAGAGAAAATGGCAGAGATCACAGAGCAAAATACCTGGAGAGATCACAGAAAGCAGGATGCACAGTTCCTAGGAAGTGGAGAAATGAAGTTGTCTTCTTATTTAACCACTCTCTTTCCGTGCTGCCCCACAAATCAATATTTCTTACTGTCGGTGAGGCTTCACACGATACTTTGAGATACTTGAGACTTAAAGCCAGGTCCTGAACGGCTGTATTTCCATGAATAAGTAAAAGCCAGGAGCTGATCAAACGGGTCAGTGGTGTGCACAAAACCCTGCTTTGTGCGGGTCCTAGGTTAGGGAGTGACCTTGGTGCTTTTAGTCCTTGGGCAAACTAGGGCTTGTAAGCATGACAAAGCCTCCCTGGAAAAGCTGGCATTTTCCATGGACTTTCACATCCCCCACTGTCTGATTATTCAGCCTCAGAAGAGGATGCCTATCTTTCCACCCCCAGGGTGAATGCAGGGTTTGCAGCTGCTATTTTATGAGCAGGAAGCTACATCGGGGCAGAAATCAGTTCAAAACTGAGGGGTGAGAAAGGCTGTTAAATGCCACTGTATTTACAGGGAGTTAAAAGCAGCATGGACAGATGTAATAAAGAGGTAAATGCAAGAAGGGTGAAGGAGTATTAGGAGTATTGTATTTAGCCTTTTTTTTTTTCGATGGGATGCCATACTGCTAAATTGGTATTGTACAGTAAAGTCTTTATTATTAGTGTAATTGCAGGGATGGAAAGAGGGAAAATGGCAGAGATCACAGAGCAAAATACCTGGAGCTGGTCACAGAAAGCAGGAGGCACAGATAGAAGTGAAAGTCAGAGAAAACTAAATGCATTATAATAAACAGGAATACAAAAATCTTTAAAAAGCTCTGAACACAGACAACAAATAGACTGTAAACTACCCATGCTGTAGCTGTTGCCATCATGAGAACCTGAGGAGCTGGAAGGGACAGCAGTTTGTAAAGGATGGGAATCATCCTGCCTGGAAAGCCTTGGAGCCTGAGGTGGTTGTGGATTCATTAATTTTAGCCCTGCTAGGGAAACACAAATGCTAGATTGTTTTTCACCCTTTGGTCTTTCTCTGGTGTTTACAAACCAGTCAAATAGTATCTCCTAGTACTTCTGCTCCTATAAAATCTAAAAAGTATCCCAAAACATTACCATCCCAAAATATTCTGCCTTTACATCAGCTGTATAGTGTTTAGTGCAATATAGATGTCTCTGAATATTATTCCTAGGCTGAAGTCTGGAAATAAGCCAAACATGGTAATGGTGAGAGCTCATTTAGAGGTGCAGAAATGCAGATCTCTGCTTTCCTCCTTGATCTGCATCTAAATTTGGATTATATCCCTCCTAAAGCATTTTTGAATATGTTAGGCCTTTTTTCCTAAGAGAAAAAAAAAATCAGGCTGTATGACCTGATGGTGTAAGACTTAGTATTTGAGAAACTTTGGGCATATTTTTGTGTGCTGTATGTGTCTAAAAGTTGCATCCCTCACATCTTAGGTAGTGTGGAGCAGTCTAGCTGTTGACACTGAGCTTATATAATGACAAGGAAAAGAGTTATCTGATCTCTCCATGCAAATGTAGTCCTTGCCACTGCCTAAAATCTTTACTTAATCTATTACTCTGAATGGGCTTGGGTGAATTCTAGGTGCATCTTAAACAACAGTGGTGGTTTTGCACTTACCTTGCAATAGAAAAGGAAGAGAAAAGTAAAAATAAAGGTGTTCTAGTTAGAAACATCTGTTCTGTGATTTAGTATAAAATGCGAAACGCCCCTCAGGCTTGCTTTGCTACATCTCTATGTCTGCAACAGGGAGATTACCATTTTTGGTTAAATTCTTTGTGCATGAATTAAATACTTGCAAAAATATTTAGGTGCATAAGTAGGCATAGTTTCTGGTTTGATTAGTTTATTGGTGGGTTTTTTTTTTTTTTTTTTTTGTACCGGACACCAAGAATAAATAAATTGAGCAGAAACCCCTTTTGAAGATGACCAGAAAGAGAGAGGCTGCACTGTGATTGCAGTGGAGCCACAGGTCTTTATGGGTGTTGACTGGGAATGGCTGGGATTACTGATCTGTGGCCTGTGCCTCCTTCTGCCACCAAGGGCTCTGTGGGCCACAGGACATTCCTGAGGGCCTTTTTCAGAAGTGTCATTCCGAAATGTATTGTCCTTGGAGGGATAAGTGTTGGCAGGGTCTGGGCAGTGATTTGGCTTGGGGAATTCTGTTGTTGTTTCTATTTTATGTACACTCTTGCTGAAGGCTGGTGGAACTGGAATTGTGATTGAGAGCCTGTCATTCAAGAAATGACTTTTCAGTTGAAATAAAGCTATGAAGTTTAATGAATTTTCTGAGATAACAAACCTTAAAATTGAAGTCACTGGTGGATTACATATATCATGATTTCTATGCAGGGTCTGTGCTGTTAAGAGTTATTTGAACACCAACATGTCAGATGATGGTTTTCACAGCTGAGCCTTTGTTGTCTTTGTTGATATTTATAGGAGAAGCCCAGATGTACAAGCTAAAGAAGAACTGTGGAAACATATTCAGTAAGTATGGTCTTTGTAGGGTCTGAGAGATGCTTGGTTTGCCTTGAATGTAGTTATTCAAATCCCATCCACTGTGGCACTACACTGATTTAGTTTCAGTAAATTATGTATATGTTAATGACCTCCTGTGTGTAGAAGGTACTTCAGGTCACTGAGTGCACTGAATAAAGATGACCATTGTATGTAAATTAGTTATTAAAGAACAATGCATCATTTTAGAGATTTATTTCTGTTTGGCTTCCAAAATGTCAATATTGACACTTTTAGCATGACACCCTATTACACTCTTAGGAAGATATTTAGCAATTTCAAAGCATATTCTCTGTTTAGCATACATAATATGCTAAACATGTCCATGATATTGTGAAGCAACAAGATCAGATTTGCAGGGAGGTGAGAAGAAGGTGGAACAGGATGAGACATGCAGTTGAAGCAATCAAGGTGATGTTACACTTATTTCAAAATGGGTGACTTGTTTTGATGTTAAGATAGCTTCAGGGCTGACAACAGCTTGTTTTAATAAATCTTTTTAGCCCAATATAATAAATTTTTTTGCATTTCACAGTTACTGTTACATTTTTTACTTTTCCTAATCCTTTATAGGAAGGAGCTTGTGGATCCATCTGGCCTATCTGAGGAGCAATTGAAAGAAATTCCATACACTAAAGTAGAGTGAGTTTATGTCAGAATTTTTTTTTGTGAATATAAAAGCCCACTTTTCTTACTTTAATGTGAACTCTGTCCTACTGAAATAGGAATGGGTTTACACATAATCTATAAGCATATCTGTTCCAAATACTCCCCTAGGATGGGTTGGGTTGGGATACTTAATAATCTTAAAATCAAATATTTTTCCTTTTCTAAATAAGAAAAGAAACCTCCATCTTAATCTCTCCTAATCTCTCCCACACACTCATGAATCTGTGTGTATGTTCTGTATGTCTCTCTATGCTAGCCATGAAACTTTCCTATATTATAAACTACAAAACCAGAAAGAAGTGAATGCAGACAAGAAAATAATTTTTTTCTTAAACTTCTTTGTTTTAAATATTCTGATCATCCAAGACACTCTTTAACCTCTGCAACTCCTTCCCTGGCTTGTCATGGGCAGCTGCCAGGGCACAGCTATTTCCTTAAGAACTAACATCCATTTCACTGCAATAATTGCCCATTTGGGATTCCATGTGTCAGTGCAAGCAGCTGAATGTGGCCCAAATGGGATCCTGGGTCGCATTATAATGTACTTCCAAACACCACTAGGCAGAAAGCCTGATGTTAAGGACATATAAATTAATGAATTCTTAATTAGAGTTCCAGTCTTAAATATGGGCATGCCAGTTTGTGACCTCTGCTCTCTTGAAGCATTGAATTCCAAGTACAGACTTCTAAAAGGAAGCATCAGCCCTTTAAATTCAGCCAGTGCAAGAAGCCATCTGTTACACTAGTACGAAATGGGAAGACTCTCAGTCTGCAGCTGAATTTATGTTTTGTGCCAAAGATCTGGTTTGCCAGCCCTCTGTTGTGATTTCTGTGTCTCAGGACTCAAGGCGATCCCATCCGCATCCGGCACTCGCACTCCCCTCGCAGCTACCGGCAGTACCGGCGGTCCCAGTGCTCTGATGGGGAGAGATCTGTCCTGTCTGAAGTGAAGTATGTGAACATGCTTATTAGCACTGAACTAGTCTAGTGTAGCCCAAAAGTTGTTTAGAGATCATGGTGATAAGAAGCTGCATAAATGTGGCTTGTTGGTGGCACAGGGTTCAGGCAACCTCCTGAATAGTATGTCTCCAGAGCTAAACATAAATGAAACAACTCCAAAACCATTTATGGTCTGTTCTCAGCCACAGCAGCTTTCTTGATCCATTTGGAAGGAGGAAAAACTGAAAAGGCTGAATTAAACTTGTATTGGTCTTTAGTGGTAGGTCATAAGGTTGCTAAGGGGATGAGAATCCTTGAGTTGCTTCCAGGTAACTTCATCCTTGATAGAGTTAAGATGTTATCTGTGCTAGCTCTGTAATTTGTTTCATGGGAGCTCTAGTACAACCCCCTTCGTCAATTGGTGGACCAAGAAGACTGAAGAGTCCTTTTGAATAGAAAAGCAACAGCCCCATTCTCAGTTGCTGCAAGGCGAAAAAAATATAAAAAGCAGTCCACCTGGAAGGCTAGTTTTAGCTGGATAGCACCCTGAAGGAGCTGTGGCACACCCATGTTTTCATGTGAGACTTGTCTTTGCCATGAGGGTGGCTGGGCCCTGGCACAGGTTGCCCAGAGAAGCTGTGGCTGCCCCATCCCTCGAAGTATCCAAGGCCAGGTTGGATGGAGCTCTGAGCAGCCTGGAATAGTGGAAGGTGTCCTGGCCCATGGCAGGAGGTGGAATTGGATGATCTTTATGGTCCCTTCCAAACCAAATTGTTCTGTGATTCAATGATGTTGTATTAATTTGGGCTGCTTCCAAAGACCAGGAAAAGACAGGGATGGGATGGGCTATGCCCTGAAGGTGCCCACAGAGGATCAGCCTGACAGCTTTCAGATCTCCCAAGTCAGGTGATAAAAGCTTTTCAGATCTATAGAACAGTCTGTGTCAGTTTAATTGTTCTTCCTCTGCCCAGTTATGGTTTACCTTATTAAAGCTATATCCATTTTGTGATATCATAATTCCAGTGTCAAAACTGATCTGGTCCCTCCACTTCCTGTTACACGATCTTCAGATGGGAAAGTTCCCAGCATCCAGCTGACTCAACAGGTTAGTGATTGTACATCCTTTGCAATTTTCCTTTTTATTGGAGGGAGAAGTGGAGCTCTAGTGCTTTATCTAAGATAGTCTTTGTTCTTGAGTGAAAAATAAAGATGAGATTTATTTTTCAGCAGCAGTGTGAATTGAATTTTTGTATTTTACTTACACTTTGTTTGCATTGCAAAATACATGTAGTTAGCATATGCCCCTGTGAACACCTGCTTCTGCTGCTGGAGAACTCTTTCTCAATTAGATGCATTTCTAAGATGCATCTCTGCTTGTCACAGAAAGAAAACTGACTTTTACTTCTACTTGAATTATGCAGATGTGGTTGTGATGCAGTTGTAATCACATCATTTATTCATCTCTTTTAGAGGTTGTCAGAAGAATTTTGTTGCTTGGGCTTGAAACAGTGCTTCTTTTCCTTTTATTTCTTTCCCCCCACAAATACTGAAATTTTTTTTGGCTATTGACATCTAAAAAGGACAGAACTTGACTTTTGTTAATCTAATTTAATCACTGTCTTCATCATATATTACACTACCATATCTCAGTTTTGATAGTTTTATTGAGCTCAGAATGTGAGAAGCAAATTCTATTCAAAAGCTCTTACAGGTCTTCTGTACAAACACACAAAAGGAGAACCAAAACGTGGAAGGGGGAATTCCAGACACCTAACTTACCATACCAGTAATGTTAACATGTTCAGTGTCTACAAACACCTCTCTTTTCTCTCTGCCCCAGGCTCCTTCACAACAGTGGCCATTAATTCCTTTGAGTGATTACTTGCAGTGTTTTGCCAAATATCAAATAATTAATCATGGCATTTCCTGAATAGGCAATAGCACAAAGGGGCAGCAGCTGGCAGGAGGCAAGAGGGGAAAAAAGTTCTCTTTGACCAAATAAATGTAGAGACTTTAATATTCCTGATGCATATATATATATATGTGTGTGTATATATATATGTATATATGAATTGCCATATCTATAGCCTAAGGCTTTCATAGCAAGTTAGCAAAATACAGTGTTTAAATTCTGCTGTATCTTTTCAACAACATGTTTAATTTATTCTCTTCAGAGGCAGATTGGATCTAGGGACAGCCTAATAGAAGAACCATCTCTGCTATCCACTAATAATGTTGATGGAAAACCCAACGCTAAGATTGTAAAAACTGTACAGGTTTCATGCTTCAAGGTTGAGACTTGACTGATGAATTGAAGATGGTGAATGGATTTTGGTCGTTGGAAAGTGAGAATTTGTTTATGTGTGCAAGGGAAGGAACTGAAGTCGATGTGGTGGTCTTTCCTTCAGGACACCTGGTAGTGCAGCCTGCTTGCTGGGAAGACCAAGCAAGGGTTTTACCACCAGCACCATTCTAGTGGTGTGACAGATTGAAGACAAGCTGCCTGATAGACAACCAAAACCATAAGTCTGCAAAACGGAGAGATCAGCATTTACATTTCCAAAAAATGAACAACAACAAAAAAAATTGCTGCAACAAAACAGGCTTCATGGTCTGCTCTGTAACTGAATAGCCTTGTTCCAAGAAGTGACTGTTAACTGACATGATCAGGACCAGACGCTTCAAGATAAGTAAAATAGTCATATTTTTGGTTAATTGTGCAATACAGTGTGATATGGGGAAATTATCTTCCCCATTTATATGGGGATCAACTTATGTTCTGAGACATAAGGACAGATAACTCTTACAAGGGTTATTTTAGCCTAGCACAATAACAGATGCTCGTGTTGTTAATACAAATTCTGACTCAACCCATTTTAGCTCAAAAACAATAGACTCTGTAACATGCTGTAGCAGTGTGTTCCAGAGGTGATACAGACTTACTTTGCTTTGGGCAGGTTTAAGTGTTCTAAATTTTGAATGTCCTTTTATGTAGAGGGACTATTTAAATGAACATTCCATACCACAGAAATACATTTGCCAACTCATAGTAAAGCACATTGGAGACTGGGGAATATTAATTGACCCACTGTGTTAAGACAGCTTAGCAAGGCACTTCAGTGCTGGTTAAATGAAACTTGTGGAGTATTTAAAACAGCTAGAAAATATTTTTTTTTTAACTAGATTAGCAAAATCTGTTTTAATATCTCATATAAAATAATCTGACACTTTTCTCTGAGCCATTCCTACTATGTTAAAATGACAAACGCAGTATTTCAGGTATGATAACTATAATTTTTTTTCTATTCTCAGATAGGAATACTAGTTTAAATGATGCTGCACATTGAGTGGCTTATATTCTAATATCTGAAGTGATGCCTGGCTCTCCTCTTGTCCCATCACTTCTTACAAATATCTGAAAATCATTTCTCTGCCTCCCATTTGTCCACAGTCAGCACATGGATGATCCTTCAGGTGTTGCTGACTTGCTAGGGAGCTTAGCAGAGTCTTTGTGTTGTGGAAGTAATTTTTGCAAAGTGTAATCATTGAACTAAGTACTGAATTTTTCAGTGTCGCAAACAGCTGTAGCAGCTCACGTGCCTTTCTACATCTGTCCTCTCCACACTCAGCCCTCACAACACACAGAGATTTGCAGTGATCGTGTGTATTCCAATCCAAGCAACACCAGGGAATTGCAGCCCTGCCAGAAAAGCAACACTGCTTGAGAACTGGAGTTGGCATAAGGTGTTTAAGTTACTTTACAAGAGGCATGGGATTACTAATACACATTATAACTGACTAAAACGGTAATCAAAATGTTGTACAATGTGTTTTATTTTCCACTTATTTTTTGATTCTTCATTGTTTCATGATCCGAGGTGGTCAGGTGGATGTTACTAGCCAGGGTGGCAGCCATACAATTTGTATATTCCTATCACAGTATAAAGTGGTCTCTATGTTGGGAAGTACTGCAGGGAAGGCAGATTCACTTAATAAATACTTTTCTTTGGTTATTTACTTGGGACAGCTCTGTTTCTACAGTCTCAGTGAATAAATCTAAGAGAAGGAAAGAGTAAGAACCCCTCTGTAGTAAAAATTCAGTTTTCATGGAAGTTCTTTAGAATTTTTTGTATTTCCTACAGATTTAATTCTAGGACATTGTTTGGCTTGGCTTAAAGTATTTGCTCAGTTTTGTAAGTTTGTTAAATGGTTTGTCATTGCTCCAATTTAAAGTGATCCTTTAGGATCTGTTTGTGACCTTGTGTAGTACTGTCAAGAATAAGAGTTAAAAAAAGCCCAAACCAAAACAAAAAAAAAAATCCAAACCCAAACCACGACAAAAACCCCTGACCAACCCCTAGGAAAAAAAAAATCACCATGGCAAAATAGCTTAATGGAGAGCATCACAACTGAAAAATTACAAACTATACAAGAACTGGTTAGTGTCAGCAATGAAAGCTACTCCTTGTTCCTTTGAGAAGGTGTTCCAGCTTGGAGCATTACACACTTGCCTAGAGTTTACTTTCAATCATTACCATTAGTTTGCTATCCTTACCCAGGCACAGGTAAGTAGCATATATCTACTACCGCAGGAAGATTTGTGTTATTATTTAAAAGTTATCTGTAGATAGTATACCTATCTTGCCAATCTTTAAATATTGATCAAGAAGGTTGTTTATATCCAACCTCATGTTTTCCTGTATTCCTCTGGGTCTTTTGTGTGTTATTGCTGGATACCATCAGCCAAGTGCATGGTATTTTACTTACTGCACTACATCAGAAAATAGCTTCTGTCTAGTCTAGTAGTGAAAGGTTTCAATTCTCAAGTCACTGGAGAGTTGTTTCATGATCAAGCCATTTTTTTTGCATTTAAATGAGAAGTTTACGGAGCGAGCCCTAGATTTGGGTTAGTGATCTCCCTGATGAGACTATGTAGAAAGCAGATTTTTATCAAGTCTGATGTTCACCTGGGCCACTACAATCCAGTTTTGTGTCCACAAAAGACTAAAGATATAATGCCTCTATTACATGTTTTCCAGATGTTTTGTTGTGCCAAAACAAGGGAAAACTTGAAACAAGTACATCACTGTCAGCTAATAGTACAGAAAAGCAAATTTCTTTCATATATGTGATCCCCCTTTCCCTTCAAGCTTGTTTTCCTCAATCATTTGAGGAAAAGCACCGTTTTCATGATCTTTTTATTTTTGTGGGAGATACACACAAGTGATTAATCACTGAAAACACTTACTGTGTCACAGCTATGTCTTCTACACCTACATGCCAGCTCTACATGTGTAAGTGACCAGCCTCTTACAGCTCTGAGCTACACCTTGCCCTCTTCCCTGTTGCTACCCTTCCCCAGCTCTCCTGGGGCATTCACTGCCTAGAGGCAGTTGCATTTTCAGATCTGGAGTCTGGATGTCATTCTAAAATACTTGTACATCCTGATGAATCAGGCAAAAGACATGAGATGCATAACAGTGTCAGGAAGTTTACCCTAGGGCTGTATGCCATACACACCCCTGCTCACTTGGACAAAGGACTGGTATTTAAGGCATTCTCATGCTAGTTCTCCTGAATTGATCTCAGGCCAATGATTTTAACTTTGTGCCTCTGCCTTTACCTCTTCTGAGACTTCTGTAAGTGCTAAGTATTGGTAAGTTGTAGAACTCTCACTAATTAGCAACAATTACAACATATTTGTACAACTTTTTGAGAAACGTATTTTATACAATAAAGAGGGCTTGCTAACCACAGCACAAAAGCACTGTTGTATATCCTGTACTGGTTCCCTTGCTTAATTGGCTGGTTTCTTTCATTTGGAACTAGCCTTGACCTGTTTTCTACACTTCATCTCTTACCAGTTTCACTAACTCTGCAACTTGTATTCTAATCAAGCTCACGATACTGATGATGTTTGTTGCAAAGTCATTACCATTTAAGTTGCCAAATTCATTCCCTTAATACAAGTGGATATTGAACTGAAGAGATAGCATGTTTTCTTTTGGGAGTATTTGTTTAATTCAAAACTCCCTAGAAAGCTGTTTGAAGACAACATACATGAACATACCAATGTGATACATTTGTTCCATGTACATTAGGTATTCATGAAGCAACTGTGTGCTTTATTTTAAAATGAGTTTGATAGATGGCTGTGTCAATACTTGTGTCCAGGTTATTTAAGAGTCAAGTAAAACTTGAATTTTTAGGGCATTGCATGGTTGCCTGTGTGTCTTATTTACATTACACTGAGGAGCAAAGCTTTCAGAAACACAGATTCATTTGATACCACCATCTGGTAAAAACAGGTGTAGTACCAATTAAAATCCACTTGAGGATACAGCTTCTCCAGATTAAGTATTTTATCTTGTAGCAGTACATTGTCAGTGTGAGCTTTGCATTTCCAGTGCACATCTATACCAGTTTCCTTTTTCACCTAAAAATCACCAGAGCAACAGCAGACTATGCAAGCTGTCAAACCAAACACACAGATATGGAGCCAGTGTGGCAGACACTCTCCCCTTAATGTGTCTGTTTTTATTCCTGTATTAGTTCTCCTGAGTAAGAGCTGTGGTGTGTTGACCTTGGCTGGACACCAGGTGCCCACCAAGCTGCTCTATCACTCCTCTCCTTAACAGGATAAACAAGGGAATTAGATGAAAAAAATCCTTGTGGCTCAAGAAAATGAGTTTAATAAAGCAGAAGCAAAAGCAAAAAAAAACCCCAAAGTCCAAAAGATTTTACTTTTCTACTTCCCAGGAGCACATGGGGTCCACCCAGTTCCGGCTAAGTAGGGCTTCAGTACACACAGTAGGTTGTTCCAGAATATGAACTCCTTATCCTTTCTCTTCAGTTTTTAGTGCTGAGCAGATTCTTATAGTCTGATGTTTTTTTCAAGGGTGCAATTCAGCTAGCCAGTCATACAAAATAAAAGGCAGTCCTGATGTTCAGCATCGTACTTCACATTTACCAGCATTATCATTTAAGTAATGTGTGACCCTTGCACCCACCTATTGCTCCCTCTACTTCACTTTTCCCTTGTTCTATCCCACTATAACACCTGTATTACACATTAAAGCTTGGGCTTCTACATCTTTTTTAGTTGAAAGGTAATTAAAATTTTAGATACCAATCAACAAATCCTGTCACTAGCTGTTGCTCTTGAGATTTTTTTTTAAGTTTTAAAAAGCAACTTCTGTTGGTCTTACACTTCAAGAACAAAGGCCCACGAGCAAAACTCCTGAACAGATGGTATCTTCAGGGAATGTAATCCCTAATAAAAACCCTAAACTTTCAAGTACATCCCATAATTACAAGCTGGATCTCTAAAAATCAATTACTCTTGTCTAAACCTCCTTCTCTCTTGACAAACTAAAAACAACCTTACACTTAGAATTAGCAACATGCTTACATTCAGTACTGAAAAATCACACATTGCAAGATACACAATTTAAACATTTGTTCTTCTGATAAATCATGTTAAGTCTTCATAGAAAAATAAGCAGCAACCCCAGTTATCTCAAGAGTATTTCACTCCACGTAATGCTGAAGTACCACATGATGTAGCTGGTCAAGGTGATAATAAACCAAGCTTGCCATTCTCCATGATGGATAAACACATTTCCTACTATTTTTAAACCCAAGTTTGCTGAATTTCTACTATTTAAATTTCTACTTTTGCTCACCACAATACAAATCTCAGCCAACCCTATCTTCAAATACTACAGACAACCATGGTTTAAGTAATCACATCCACACCACCCAGCAGCTCCTAGGCTTTGCTTCATCCAAAGGAGTGCATTTCTATCCCAACAATAACACAAAGGAAGTCTGAACTCTGAAACAGAAGCAATAGTTACTAAAGCTTGGGAAAGACAGAAATTCTGAGAACAAAAATATAAATCTTTATTTTTTTTTCCATATAAATATTACCAGACACTGCCACGATGCAGTTAAATGCACTTTGTCTTTCTACATGGAGGCTTAATAGTCCATCTTTTAAACAGTTTTTTTGTTTCTTAGGGAGGAGTGTTTCAATAGACAGACATTGCTCTCAGGCTGGTTCTAACAATTCTTCCTAAGGAAAAAAATAAACACAGTGTGAGACTGGACACTTTTAACACACGGCTCTTTTCAGTAACATCCCCTAAATCCCCAACACTAATACAAAATTACAAAGATGAGCATACCCTAATCCTGTGGGCAAAAAGGTAAAATTTGCAAATCCAATTTTTAGGAAGCCTGCCTATAAGAGAGGCCTTTTGCCCACCTAAGCAAGAATTCAGATGGAAACTACAAGCTAGTGGCAGTAGTAACACTTCCTGGCTAGTGGGAATCAACAGAAATTTCTGCAGTACCTAACTCATGCATATGACTGTGCATTAGAAAACACCCTGGGAACAGTAAGCCAGTAATACATGATTTAATAATTCGATGTTGGAAAACAAGCAGCAGCTCTGTTACTGGACACATTAATAATAATAGATTACACAAACTTTTCTCTTCCCAGAGATAGATTCATACACAGAGTGCCCACTTTACCCTTCAGTCCTGCCAAAGTCCCCAGTGTCTGGGGTGCAGAAGGTGTGGATGGATTTCACAGGCTCATTTCCTGCCAGCAGCAGTGGTAAAGGATTCAGTGCATCTATGTTGCTCAAGCAGATTTTCACATTTTTTTGATGAAACTTTCTGATTTTACTTCTTTCAAGAGCATCATGGCCAACCTGAAGGAGTTTCATCACTTCACTGATGGTTAGTTCTATTTTCTCCTGAAAAAAACCCAACCCAAACAAAAACTACAGTGATGCAGTACTTGATCATTCTTACACCAGATTTCCAGTGTCGGCCTAGATAGAATTTCTTGGTTTCAGAGACTTGGATTACATGTCACACCCTTGGGTATGTAGGTTACACAAATCAGTCTCAGCAACAAAGAAAGACTTGATAGTGTGTGCAATTTTTATTAATACCTTGCTTGTACTAATGAATTTTGGGCTGACTTGCACTACTCAGCTTTTCAATAGTGCTGGCTTTCCCAGGCCATTACAGTGAAGCAGTATCTGGCATATGAGATTCCAAGCCTTCATGTTTTGCCAGTCTTTTTAACATTTTCAATCCTTGTGTTCTGAATTGCTCCACAATATCACACCCCTAAAACCAAACATAAGAAAGCAAGTCCTTGTCTTGGACACACTGGCAGCCACATACTGATTTAACAAGCCACCCACACCAAAATTTTTGAGAGCTTCCACATTGCTCTTGTTGATAAGAATATAGCCATCAGGCTGACCTCACTCTCACTGTTTCAGCTCTAATTTCTGCTCTGAAGTAATTGTGCCAAACCTCCTTCTCAGCAGAAAGCCTGCTTCATTTTAGCAGCAGGCTACAGGACAGAGTTGCACAAGGAATTATTGTCACTCACAGCTGTGCAATCAGCACTTGGTGGCTTCTTCCCACATGTCCTTCTCATGCTCAGAGGCCTTCACCACACAGGGCTATCTCTGATAGATCCTGAACTCCCAGCAAAACACAACAGAAACCTGTAAGAAGCATTCCTAGCATTAAGCATTCTGTCAGGAATCTGAAAATATCCAAGTACACTTTACACTGTCAAAAGGGTATCAAGGAAAGCCCAGCAAAAGAGTTGACAAAATATTATTAAATACTGAATAACAGACCCAAAATCTACAAAAACCAAACACAATTTTTCCCCTTTAAGAAAATTTTAATCCTTCCTATGTGTGAGTATTAAACTGTAAAAATCTTTTTACAGTAGAAAAACTAAAGGCCACAGCTGGAAACCTGGAAAGTTATGTACTAATTACTTGCAAATGTAAAGATCATGATCTTTAGCTCTCTCAGGAGAGCTAAACAATGCTAAAAGCAGCCATTATAATTTTAGCTTTTCCTCTTCTAATAACTGTCAGATTCTCCACTTTAAAAGACTGAAGAATAAAATCTACTGTGTAGCTGCTCAACCATACTATTTCTACAGACTGGGGTTTTTTGTCCTTGCAAAAACAGAGGAGGAAGGTACATAACCAGCTCCCTAAACCAGCTTGAGCAAGAATTCCTGTTTGCCTTTTTTGACACCACATCCATTCTGAACAGGAATGAATGGGCAACACAAAGGCCAAAACTTAAGTGTGGGAACTCTTTACCTCTGCAAAATTAAATTCACAGCTTATGAAAAAGAGCAATTAATCTTTCAAATTAACAATTAGGTAATATTTTATACAGAGCAAACATTTAATAAGAAAAGCCAAGAATACCATGCTCTTGGGACATCTTTTGGTCACGTTGGTGCATGCTCCGGCCACTGACCAACTTCCATTGCTTTCACCTGAAAAAAAAGGGAGAAGACATACTTGGAAGAGCGACACACTAAGAGTACAAAGAGTCTAAAAGACGTACTAGAGGTAAGCGCCCGATTTCGAAGACAGGCAGCGCCAACACCCACAACCTCGCAGGCNCCCCCGCCCGCCCCGCCGCTCCCGGCGCCTCTCCCGCGAGGTGAGCCACCATCCCGAAAGGCACGGGGCACGCCCTGCAGCGCAGCGGCCGCGTACTGAGTGTACCGCAGACGCGAGGCTACAGACTGCGCCACCCACGCAGAAGTCCTGAGCAGGCGACTCCGCCCCGGAAAGGCGCAGAGGTGCGGACCAGCATCGGCTGTGCCCCCCGTCTCAACACGGCCATGGAGGCACCTCAGAGAGGGAGACCAAGTGTCACAGCCCGCTGTTGGCGCATGCGCAGTGCCGCGCCCGCCGAGGCCTGTGGAGGCTGTGGGGGTGAAGTTGCCGGTGTTTCCTGTTCCTTGTGGAAGCTCCCGGTGTTTCCGGGACCTTTGTGGGGGTTCACTGGGTTCTCTGTGCCCTCCTGGCAAGGAGGGTGCGGCGGGCAAGTTCCTGGGCTTCCCTTTGTCTTTATGGGGGCTGATCACGGTGAGGTGATTGCACGTAAACGCCCCCAACGCGTCTACCGCTCGCTCGTGGGTGCGATACCTTCAGGTTGAATGGTCTGTCCCCGGGCTGAACTCCTCTCGCCTTTTGTAAACATAACCAGTGCCGTCAGATAACATACAATAGAAGCTGCTTAGTAAAGAAAAGGGCTGTGTTTGAAGAATTGCGCAAGGTTATATCACAGAAATAAGCATGCATTAGGCGGGCTGAGAACGTTTTGCTGTGTGAAAGGTGTGACCTTTTACCCTTTGGTGTGCTTCATTTGTGGAAACCTCCACTCTGCTCCCTTGCAGAATAAGCAATGTTTCTTTTCTAAACCTGGCTCTGTGTCTGTGTTCAGAGAGCCAAAATGGGTCACATCCATCCCAGCAGTGTCCTGCTGTTTGCTCCGCCAGGAGCACTTGGAGAGAGGAACTGGCCTCAGTTCACACTGCAAGTTGTGACAGTCCTCGATATTTAAGGATTGAACGCTGACTGAAGCTCAGCTCTGAGTGCACAGTTTCCACATTTCCTGACCCTGCAAGTGGCGGCGTTCACACATTTGAAATCCTGTGAGAAGGGGCAATTAGAGCAGCCAGGTATGCCAGGAGGGTGAACTGGCACTGTGTCTAGGGAAGAGCAGGATGAGGCTGGTGCCAGCTATAGGGAAACGTGTGCAGCTCTCCTACCCACCTTGTTCTGGTGGATTAAGCTATCATCTAACAAAAAATTCTACAACGCTACTGATTCATACACTTAAAAAACCCCAATGTTCACAATTTTCTGTGGGTGAAACACAAGATGTCAGGTGCAAGTTGGAATCTCTGCGCAGGTCACGTCTGTGTGCCTGCTTCTTTGATTGTGGAGTGGTCAGTGTTATCTTGCACTTTATAGGGTTTCACATTCTTTGCTTTGAATCCACTTTGCTCTGCTTCTTGGGGCTGCTGTGGTCTGTTTGCTTTTGGCTCCTCTGTACCTGGGAATATCAGAGGAAGCACTTACACAGTGTCTGGAAGGCAGAGTTGCCAAGTCACTTCTGCAGAACAGCCTGGAGCGTGATGCCTTAGCTAAATTACAGGAGATTATGAGAAGGCTGCCTAATGTCCAGGCAAAGAGATGTGATTGATTGCAGCCAAGACAGTTAGGAGGAATAAAGATAAATAAAAGAAAAAGTTAAGGGGCAAGCAGATGAGTCCACTTAGAGCTTCTGGGAAAGTCTACATACTTAGAGGGTGCACCATTAGTTTGCTTTACAGAAATTAGCTTTTGTGTCATTATGCTTAGACATGTATAAGACAGGATATATTAGTGCTCTGTTTATAGCACAAACTAAAATAACATCAACATTAATTGCAAGCAGATTCACCTGTAATGGCTTTGGCTTGTCATTTGAAATTCTGTTTTCCACCTTAGGGAGATTGTCTTAGGCATTGCCTCAAGCCAAACTTACACCTGCATAAAGGTCAGCACTTTGAGTAAAGTGATACTTATAATTCACAAGTACTGGTCTTGGAGGGACATGGATGAGATTGTTGCTGACAGCCAAGCTATTAAATCAGCAGATATCTGTTACTCTGTGTTGCTGATACGGTCAAGTGTTGATTTGCAGCTCAGGAACAGCTGCCCGAACAGAAGTTTAAGTCAAATGTAACTAGGTTTTGATTTTCTAAGTGAATAGTATAGTGAGGAAAAAGCTTTAAATGTCTCTGACATTTATTATTTATGCCTGGGGATACAGGAGAGCTTGACTAGCTAAATGAGAAAACTTTCTATCTATAGAACACTAATTGACTGTATGAAAGACATAGTCACTTGAGGTGAACCCAGAAGTTGTTACTGAGTCACAGAGTCACAGAATGGTCTGGGTTGGAAGGGACCTGCTAGTCCAAACTCCGTGCCATTGGCAAGAGCATCTTTCACTAGACCAGGCTGCACAAAGCTGTCCCACCAACCTGGCTGTGAAGATTTCCAGTAATGGGGATATCCACAGCTTCTCTAGGCAATCCATCCTCAGAGTAAAGTATTTCTTCCTTATGTCCAATCTAAATTTCTCCTCTTTTAATTTCATACCATTGTTCATTGTTCTGTTACTACAGGCCTGGTAAAAAAGCCTGTCTATATCTTTATGAGCCCCCTTCAAGTATTGAAAGGCTGCTTTAAGGTCTGCCTGTAGCCTTCTCTTCTCCAGGCTGAACAACACCAAGTCTTATGAACTCACCCCTCAAAACTGTTGAGGTTTCTCTGAAGAGAATCTCTTCCCTAAAGCCTTTCAGTTTGGTGTCCAACAAAACTTGCTGAAGCAATCATATACCATGAGAAAACAGTGATCAAAGCTTTTCAGATCACAAACAGGTTAGGGACATTGATCACACATCCTGTTTTTCTTTCCTTACTGAAAAACTTTGAAGACAGTAAAAATAATCAGTGGCACAATTTACAAAAGACAGGAGATGATACTGCATAGCTGGATTTATTTACTTTTTCAAAATTATTAATTTAGTCCTGTCAGGGTTAGAATTTTCTGGAAAGTGGCAACATAATTCAAATTGGAATGACTTAATGTGCCTCTCTTCTAGATGATCACAGTGAATCTGAATTCTTAATCTCTGAGTCTGCGATAATTTTATTTGTTACAAATATTCCCACAAAACCAGGACATGCTAAATTGAAGGCAGAACTAACAATAATTCTTAGTTATCTAGTAGATAAGAACAACCTCTTGAGGTGGAAACAGACACCACATTTAAATATGTGGGAGGTTTAACAGAAGGTTAAAGTGTGAGTCCTTCTTTGCCAGGTCAGGACACTTCTGTCCCAGCAGCTGGCCCTGTTGTTCAGAGTATTGTACATTTTGCATGGTTAGCAGCTGTGAATTATGTGCTCTGATACAAAGCCCTGATTTAGCTTTGTGGCCTCTTATGTGGAATCCAAGCTAAACCACTGTCTAGTAGCATGCACTGGTTGATGTATTCCAGTTTGTCAACATAGCCACAGGGCACAAGAGGACAACTTTGACCCTACAGTGATTAAGAAAGAAAAGCTGAACCTACCTAGGGAAAGGCATAAGACACTCAGGCTTTTTGTCTTTGAAGTTAATGGTGAGATACTACTTTCTCTTTTGTTTCCTAAACATGTGATCAGTTATTTAATCACTGGGATTATTTCAGTGCCAGTTGGCAATATTTTTAAGCCAAATTGTAAAAGGGCTAAAGAATTTTAAGTTCTTGAAGGTTTTCTGGAAAGTCATCATTTGGCTGGCTGAAAGTGCTATGTGCACTACTTGTCATCCTGCCAAATGGAGAAAGCATGGAAGGGAGCAATGATAATGTCTACACTTATTAGTGTATTCGTTCTTTTCCACAAATTCCTTTTCAATCTGTTAAACCAGCTTGCAAGTGGCACTACAGACTTCCAGCAGTAAGGTACCTGTGTCTCTGAGTACGTGTGGACAGCATTTGTGTTTTCAAGGTCTGCTGAGCTGCTTCAAACCCAGCACTTGAGTCTACTATTAACAGCTATATAAGCTGAGATTTTTCCTTTCTGTTAAAATATTCTCGGGCACTTCCTGAGCATGCACAAAAGGCCTTTTCTTATTACTGATGTATTTTGTCAGACCTGAGAATATTTCTGACAAGTTAGTACTGAAAGAGCCTATTTAGGCTTTAAATGACATTAACTTTAGTTTTAAAAAGTACTGCATATCAAAAATGATCTCTTCATTCACTCTTATTTTCAAAGTAGAATTTAACAGCTGGTAACTGACATAGTCAGAAGGGGGCTCTCCACACCACCATTCCCCAGGAAATATAATCTCAAACTAAGTTAGTTTTTATAAATTTATTTTATAAATTTAATTAAATAAATTTATTAAATTAAATAAATTTAGTTTATTTTACTATGTGCAAAGGAGAGTGAATATTCAATCTTACTCTACAAGTGCAGTAAGCACAGTTCTGGCTCCTCATCTTTTTCAGTAGTCATTAATTTCCTGTGAACGCTAATAAGCAGTCAAAATCTGAATCTGCAGTAAACATCTTGTTTTGTTCTGTTCTGTCTGGGTGTGTCCTTAGTTTTCCTGAGTGAATTCCAACACTAACTCGTAAGGCTAAAATTCCCTGTTGTGCTTTCTTCAGCAAGAAAACCAGTTCCTGCCCTTCCTGGCTTGTGGCCTCATTTCAGTTCCCAACATCAATTAACTGCTCCATGAGTTTTGTCAGTACTGGTATTTGTGACAGCATGCCACAAAACCGGTCACTGAAACGGTCAGACTCCTAAAAACATGCAATTTGCCTTCAGGCACACTAAAATGTATAATAGAAGATAATAAAATAAACAAAAATAGTTAAATATAACCTGAGAAGAGTCAAGAAAGGTTAAACATATGCACTTCAGTTTGAGATATATGTTGCAGCGAAAGCTTGCAGATCCACCTATTCTTTGCTTCCTTTTCTTCACAAAGATTAAGGGGCTGCTGAGTGTACAATGTTTTAGTGGTGTTACAGGAAATCCTAACACAACACAGGAGAGTATGTGGAGGGAGCATCGTGTGTAAAAAGCTGAAATATCTCTCTAAAGTGATTTGTGAGCAGCGAGGCATTAGTGTGGCATTGTTCCTATCGGGCTGTCTTGAGGCACTTTCAAAGTCAGACTTTCTGTGTGCCCTCGCTGGACTCCCACCGAAGTTGCAGGGTATGATTTCCTTGTCTTTTCATCCGCTTTATTTCTCGGCATCTTGTTTCCCTGCAACCCACCAGAGGTCAGTGTAATGCCAAGAATGGCGAGCAATACGGCCAGGACAGTAATGCCAAGTTCCTGCGAGTTGCTGGGGTTATAGGAGCGTAGCAGCGATCTGTCAACAGCATACCCTGTTTTTTGCCAGTACCAGCTGAATTAGGGAAAGGGTATGAAGCTGGCAACATGTCAGTGTGAACGGTGAATAAATCAATGTAGATGGTGAGCTTGTCAGAGACTGACAAGCCTCCAGAAGCATGAAGCTGGCTATGTCTTTGAAAGAGTTTTAATGTCAATTAGCAGCTTTTCAGATATTCTGGAGAGCCAAAGAATGGCCTAATCTTATTAAGCTCTTGTCTCAATGGCTCATTCCCTTCCTTTTCTGGCAACACTTGTTCACTGAATAAAGCCCTTCACTGGCCCACAATGACATGTCAGTTTCCTTCAAAAGTTATAATATTAATGGGAAACATTTTAGGACTCTTGGTGTAACTTTTTTTTCTCCTTTAGTTTTTATTTGTTGTTACTTTGTTTGCCACTATTTACCTTTTCAGCTGATTTGTGCAGGCCATTTGCAAGTTCCTCTCAGCTTCTGTTCATAGCCTCACTTGCGAAGTATGTTAAATTATAAAGCCCACTAAAATACTGGCACACTAAGAATTTTGTTAAACTTGTAAGAATTTTTTCTGTTCAGAATTTTTTTGTAGCCACTCTGTATTGTGGTGGTGTGTGAGTGTGTCTTTGTTGAACTTTGTTGTTGTTGTACTTCAAAAAGTTAATTATCTTATGTAAGTTAGTATAATGGTTTGCCCCATGTTACCCCTATTTCTTCCCCTCACATTGGTTTCTCCCAAGTTGTTTTTCTCCGAGTTTTCCCACCACTCAGGGTGCCCATCAATCTGCTCTTCCATCCCTTTCCCCTGTTTTCTACTGAATCATTCCCGGTTGTTCTGCCCCTTCCCCTGTCAATCGGGTTTTCCCTGCCCAGTTTGTTCCCGAAGCTTCTGTGCCAATTGCCCTGTTCACTGTATATGATTTGTTGTGTGAGCTTTCTCCCACCTCTGTGTTACCCTATTGGTTAAGTTAAACATATTGTCATCCCTATTATATTCCCGCATTGGTTACTGTGTGTTCCCACCCCCCTGTGGGTTGAGCAAGGGTTGAGCAAGGGTCTTATAAACCCTTGCTCAACCCTATGTGGTTGTCATTTCGTCCTGACCTCTTTGGAAAGCCCCTGTTCCCTGGAGAGACTAAAGCTCTTTGGCACTCCTGATGAAGTGTCCAGCTCCTGCATTCTTTGCCTTGGGATCCTCGTGGTTTTCTTCCAGCAGCTTCACCCACGCAGCTGCCCTCACCGCCACCCGACAAAAGTCTCGGGAGATTTGGGGGCGGCCACTCTGGTGGCTCCCACCATCACATTTGGGCACACTAGCTGGCATTACTGCCTCGTGGTGGCAGAAGGGGAGACCACACTGTGTCACAGGTCTCTTGATCTGGTGCATTGCATTTGAAGCTGGCTTGCCAGAAGGGCTTTTGCTACCTGTTCTGTGATTTTTTATCACTGCTAACAAGACAATAGGCTAGGTTATCTCAGACATAACAAACGTTTCGAGCAAATGTCTTTTCACCCTGTGATACAAATCCAGCAATTGACTCTTTATTTTGTGGTAGTTCTAGGACTGAGTATTTAGTAGAAATAAGTACTCAGGGTCAGGTAAATCAGGAAAGCAGATTTTCATGCACCTGAGCATTCCCAAAAGAAGATTCATTTACTGATGTGTAAATTTGGGCGTCAGTGGCAAATGACAGAGTGCTCCCTTAAATATACTTTTAGGATAATGTTTCCATTATTGTATAAATAATTCTCAAGATTACTGAAAAAGCCACAGAAAACCAGTATGGGAATTGCTTGGCGCAGAGATCTGTCCAGCAGCATATATTTATTTACTCTTGAATTCAGAAGAAAACTTGAAACTGGTGCAGGAAAATGACACGTTAGTCCTTGGCATAGTGTCCACAGTTCTGCTCAGCAGATATGAGCTGCTCAGCTGCTCTGTGGGGATGGTGGATGAACCTGCCCCAGATTCTGATTGTGAGAATTTCTCCTTTGTTAAGTCAAACAATTGTAATTTTTTAGTTGGTGGACTGATTATTTTCAGAGCCAGATGTTTTTATATGTGCATTGGCACTGTCTTGCACTGTATATGGAATATACGCTTGTTTTGGAAAAGTTAACTCTGATACATTCAAATAGTGTAGAAATAGCTTTTCTTTTCAAAACATTAGTTAATGTAAACATACACCCCCCTCATTCTTACCATAATTGTTAAGGGTTGGAACTATTTATTGGTTGTTGAGAAGTTCAGTCAAAGTGGGCACAGAGTAAAAATGGTGACTATTTAAATTATAAATTACCACCATGTAGTAGTGATAGTGCTGGTGGTTTTTTAGGGTGGTTTGTGAAAGTAGTTTTTTTCTTTCTGCTAGAAGTTCAGTCTTATGGCACTTTGCACATTAGCCAGGAGTAGTCAGTTAATTTGACACTGGGCACTTTTGAATATGGCTTCTAGGTTTAGTTTGAATAATTTTTTCAGTTTCTTGGAACAAGGTTTTTTTAGTCCTGTGGAAATGGGCAGAACAATAGTGAGAAAGATTACAGTATCCTTGCTTTTCTTCAGGGTGTGTTCTCTTTGCAGAGTGTCTTGGATAGATCCCAGGCCCTCTCCTTGTTCCCCGTTCTTTAATTTCTAGTGGAAAGGAGTAGAAGAGATTCAGTGACGTTTGTTGTACAGAAAAGGGCTTGTTTATTCTTTTCCAGATAATCAGGAGCCGTCACCTAGGAACTTAAATTACCAATACCAATGTTCTGTAGCTGCAACTCCTCTGGCTTAGTAAGAATGGAGCCCATGGCTGTGTTGCAGAGTGATGCATCACTGTTCTGGCTTTTAGTTCTATATAGGCTTAAGAAGCTGTAACAATTCTCTGTGTACTGACTGTATTGCCAGCATTTCTCTCTCTGAAAAGGGTGCTGGCATATCATTACTGTAAGTGCTGCTTTCTGTATACAAATGACATATCTTGAAAAGCACCATGTCTCTGGGTCACTGGAAAGCAGGGATGGAAGGAGACAGCTATGCTGACAAACACACAAAGTTTCTGGTGAGAGAAGTGTTTAAAAATGGGCACTTCCGAAAAAGTTCACCACTGACATCTTTCATCTGGCCTTTTCTGTAGTTATCTGACATTTCCGTGTCCCTGCTAGAAGTTCCTAGTCCTGATGTACTTCGGAATTACCTAATTTGGACTAATAAAGAAAAGATGGTGCCCTTTTAAGAGTATTTTGACACATATCTATGTTTGCCCAATGACCCGTTTTTCTAGTAAGTGTTGTGGCACCTAATGGAGGCAGTGGGCTCTCCTTATCCCCTAACCAGAAAAGCAGTTATGAATATAGTACAGTTCTGCTCTGCTTAAATGGTAGACCTGAGACTTCCTAGAAACATGGAATAATCAATGACAAATCTTGAGGGATCCTTTGAAGAGAGGCAGCTAGGTGCAAGCTAGATGAAGATTATGTGACAATTTGTGCACCAAGTGACTTGCTTCCATAGAGTCCTCAGGAAAAAGGGCATCTGGAAGGAAGCTGCAGGTCAGAAAAATTGCCTTGGCTTGCTGCAAACTGACCACAGAACTGGAAATCAGTTCAGTCCATGTGCTTTTCTGCCTTCTTTCCCCATCTGCTTCTTCTGCTATGCACCTCTATGGTATTATTTGATGGCCATTGATCTTTTGCATGGTTCAGTGCATTTTAATATATCCTTTCTGAGGAGGATGTAAAATCACAGGAGATTTTTCTTTTTAAACGACAGCCCAGTGTGATTCAGAGAATTAAATACTCAGTTGTGAGACTGTGCTCATAGTTGAGAAATAATACTATCTGCTAGTGCTAATATGCAGAATTAATGTTATTTTACACTAATGCTGCTCATTAACCCTCAACATTGTAGTTTCACTGGAAAATGTGTTGGCTTGACATAGGCTAAGATAATCAGAGCTTTTCTTTCATTCTGTGATTGCACACATCCTCTTTAATTAGGAAATTGCAGAGTAGAAGATCCTTTCAGGCTGCAATATGAAAAATGTCATTATTAATCTACAATATTTGTCCCATTCACTATGAGCAATTATGAGTGATGAATTATAAATGATAAATTATACACTGTAGTATTCATTTGTACTGCAACACAAATAGGTTTGCAATTCTTGTCCCATGCATAAGAAAACCCCCATAGCTTTATTCACCGTGAAACTGGAATACAAGTTTTCACTTCTCCTCAAGAGCTATTGGCTTTAACTTAGACTAGAACATCTGCTGGTCACAGGTGTCCATTCCATAGGAGAAGTTTGTGTTCAGGGTCCACTGAGGACATACCCAGCTACAATGGCAGGGATGCGCATTGATTGCACACCAGGCTGAGCCAGCTGAGGCACTGGGTACGTCAGATGCCTGTTCCTCCTTGCAGACTTGCCTTCTCGCTGGGGTAAATGCAGTGCCAAACTATGTAAAGGGCAGAGTAAGACTTTGGTAGCAAGCTTTCTATTGACTCTTATAGGTAGCACTTGCTCATTCTTGTTAGCCACACAGGCGCAGGGCAGAGTTTTCCTCCTGAGAGTGGTGGGGTAATTAAAAGAGGGCTCTAGGGAGCGCGGCACAGCTCTGAAAGCATGGCATGGCAGTTTGTGCGGCAGTTCCTGCTGGCAGGGCTGCAGGTTTCTTCCAGCTAGTGAGCTTTTTTGTTTGTTTTTTCTTTAGTTGGTGAGTTTCAGTTGTTTTTTTTCTTTTGTTGTTGGTTTTTTTTTGTTGTTGTTGTTTGTTTGTTTTGTTTTGTTTTGGTTTGGTTTTTTTTGTTAGTAATGGTTTTTACATGATCAAAACCTGCAATTAGTGAAAGTGTATGTAGTCAAGCAAGACCCTCCAAAAAGGATATGTCTGTCCAGACCCATTCCTCTGCAGACTGTTTGAGTTTATTAGTGGTTCTAGGGGGCATTGCAGAAGAAGCCTGCCTGTAGTGTGAACAGATGAATGATCTCCTTTCATTGGTGGCCGAGCTTAGGGAGGAAGTTAAAAGACTAAGAAGTATTAGGGAAAGTGAAAGGGAAATAGATTGGTGGAGTTCCGCCCTTCTATCTTTGAGGGAGACCTATCAGGAGTCAGAAGACTTCCATGTCTCCCACTGTCAGGCAATAGGAAGACACCTGGTGGATGATGGGGAATGGAAAGGGGTCCCTACTCGGGGAGGTAATAAAAACTCCTCCCAACCCCCATCACCTACCCAGGTGCCACTTCAGAATGAGTCCCTGGATCTAGAGGGTCAGCCAGAGGACGTAGAAGAAAATGATCTGCCCATTGAGCCTCCCAATTGCACTTCATCTGTCAGACAGAACACCACCTATGACATTAAAAAGAAAAGAAGGGTAGTTCTAGTAGGTGGCTCCCTTCTGAAGCGAACAGAGGGCCTTACATGTCAAGTAAACCCAACCCACATGGAGGTCTGCTGCCTCCCTGGGGCCTGGATACAGGATATTACCGAGAGATCCCTGGGCTGATTCGACCCTCTGATTATTACCTACTGCTGATACTCCAGGTTGGTAGTGATGAGATTGAAAAGAGGAGTGTCAGGGCAGTAAAAAGGGACTTCAGGGCGCTGGGTCAAGTGGTGGATAGGGCTGGAGTGTAGTGTTCTGCTCAGTCCCTTTGGTGGTGGAGGAAAACATTGAAACAAATCGGAGAACCCATGTTATTAACAAGTGGCTCAAGAATTGGTGTCATCAGCAGAATTTTGGGTTCCTTGATCATGGGGCAACTTTTTTGGCACCTGGCCTGCTAGAAGTGGATGGGCTCCATCTCTCTGTTAAGGGCAGAAGGATTTAGGCTTGTGAACTGACAGAACTGATTGAGAGGCTTTAAACTAGGTTTGAAGGGGGAAGGGGAGGCAGCTGGGCTGTCTGGAAGCAGGCTCACAGGTGGTAAGCCAGAGTTAGTGGTGAAATCAGTAGCCCAGCTGAGGTGCATGTATACCAATGCGTGCAGCATGGGTAACAAACAGGAAGAGCTGGAGGCCGTGGTGCAACAACAGAGCTATGATGTAGTTGCCATCAAAGAAATGTAGTTGGATGACTCACATGGCTAGAGTGCTGCACTGGATGGCTACAAGCTCTTCAGAAGAGGCAGGAAAGGGGGAAGAGGTGGAGGGGTGGTCCTTTATATTAGGGAGGCTTTAGATGCCATAGGTGTTGATACTTATGAAGATGGAGTTGAATGCCTATGAGTGAGAATTAGGGGGAAGGCCAATAAGGCTGACATCCTACTGGGAGTCTGTTATTGTCCACCCAACCAGAAAGAAGTGGTGGACAACTCTTTCTTTAAGCAGCTGGAGAATGTTTCTGGATCATCAGCCCTTGTTCTTGTAGGTGATTTTAACCTACAAGACATCTGCTGGGAACTTAATACAGCAGAGAAGAAGTAGTCTAGGGAGTTTATAAAGTTTGTGGAGGACAACTTTTTGTCTCGGTGAGTGAGCCCATCTATGGGAGACAGTCTTGGAGAAG
>WBNO01016302.1:396954-454234 GCA_013400575.1 Peucedramus taeniatus | reverse complement strand
CCTTCCCAAACTGAGGGGCCAGAACCTTTAGTTTAGAAGGTTTGGAATTTTTTAAATATTATTAATATAATATTATTATAATTTCTTTAATATAATTAGTTTAGAATTTCTTTAGCAACTGGAGCCTGCCAAGTAGGGAATAAAGTGAAGCCAGCTCCTAAGGTGAAATGAGAACTGGCACGTGGTCAGAGTTACATCATTCTACTCCTCTTATTTCAGGGGGTTCACAGTCAAATACCTCTCCAAGCTACCAAAGCCCTGCTGAAATCAGTGAGTACATTGCCAATAAAAAATTAGTGTGCTCCAAAGTCACTGCTGGGAGCCTCAGTGTTAGGTATTTTAAGTGCTTGTTTTGATGCAAAGAATATTTTCAAAAGAAGTTATGGGAAGGAAATACTCCTGGAGAGGAAAATGGGTTATTTTTTATCATAGCTACTTTCAAAAAAATCAATTTCTGAGAAAGTGCATTATGCTTAAGGAAACTGGTACAAACAGGATGGAGATGTATAAAAATGCTCTCCTCTCTTTGGTACAATACTCTGACTTTACTCATCCCCAGCAGATCAATAGGTAAGTTTGGTCCTCATCCTTTTACCACATCAGTTGTTATTATCCTCTGATTCAGGTCTTAAATACTGAATATTTAGAAATGTACATATAAGTTTATATAGATATAAATGTATATAAGTGTGTACATATTATAAAGTATAAATATATATGAGTAATTGAGCATAAGAATCAAGTTCAAAGATGTGTGAAAAAGAATTTAAGTTAATTACTGAGGTTCTTAACAGCTGTTCCAGGATCCCTGGAAGTGTCCAAGGATGGGGTTTGGAGCACCCTGGGATAGTGGGAAGTGTCCCCGGGTGGCATTTAAGGTCCCTTCCCACCCAAAGCATTCCATGATTCTGTGATTTCATTACCATAACCCTGCACCCTTGGCTGTAAAATTCTCTCAAAGCAATGTAAAAATTCTCCTTCGGACAATAAAACTAGGAATTTGTAACAGATGAAAAAAATTTGGATTTTTGACCCTAGAATTTACCAGTCCAAAAAAGTGATTTACATTTGTGCTTCAAGGTACCCTCATTCTTCTCAAGTAACTAGTTATAAAGGGAATAGAGCTCCACCAGTTTCCTGAGCCTTAATCTGCTTTTTCCCCTGCTTTTTTAATTAAAATGGTCGTTTTAATGCTCTTTAAACACTGATCTTCCTTTTGACTGACCATTGATCCTAATGCCTAAATCCATACCTGCCTTGCTGAGCTCTGTCTTGCTGTATATTGATAAATCTATATTTTTATGATCTGTTATCCAAAAGAAAACAAAATTTAACGTGATGCAAGGCCTGATGTTAGATTTTATTTCTATATAAATAACAGTGGAGGTCAGGACAATGCTCTCAACTCACCTGTGTGCTCTAATTTCACAATTGTGTGCACACATCATTCTGATGGGTTTTAGGCTTGTTTGTTTGTTTTTTTACAAAGAGATTTTCTCCACCAAAGGAATGACCAAAGAGTTCCCATTTCAAATGTCCTGGGAATGTTTGGGGGCCCAGACAATCATCCTTGTGTGGCCCAAAGAAGGATGGTGCCCTCTTTCTTTCTTTCTTTCTTTCTTGTGAGGTGGAACAGGGAGGGTCTGGGAATGGTGAGGCTCTGTCTTCTCCCCTTTGTGCTGCAGTGTCTCACTGTGTCAAGTCTTATTCTTGGCAAGAAACTGTTTGTACACCACATTTTTGGTACATTTTTGCACGTTGTAAATACACTCAGACCAGCAGTTTGCAAAATTAAATCCTTGAGTGGTAATAAAGAATTCCCTCTCGTTTTTGAACCAAAAATTTGATTAAAATAACCAAAACCATAGTGTGTTTATGGATTATTTATAACTCATTAATAGCAAATAAATAATCTCATTGCTTTCTTGTGGAGGGCTGTGGATGGTCTGGGATTCAATGAGATGCTTTGATGGGACAACAAGAAGGATATTTTGTGTCTGGGCAGCTCCAACATCTAACTTGGCTCCTCCCAAATCCAAACCCAGATCCATTATGACATAATTTCAATTCAGAGCAAACAGAAGCCCCTGAGGGCAGCTGGTGGGAATTTCTGCAGCCTTTGTTTCCCCGGGGACCACAAGAGGAGCTGTGATCCCAACCCCACTTTAACTGTCACCCTCTGCCACCCCATCTGCACAGCTGGCTCCTTCCTGGGCACAGAGCTGCCTTTGTCCCAGGAGGAAAAACACAGAGTCATTTCATCACACTGGGATTTGGAGAATGCTCAGAATTGTTTTGGGAAGAGAAAACTTTGTCAGAGATTCTAAACAGGATTTTATGGTTTCTTCCTCCCCCAAGGGTTTTAGTGATTTACAGAGCCTTTCAAGGAAAATCCTTGCGAGAGATGCAGAAGGAAAGTGTTTTCAGACAAAAGGTTGGAAGAAAAACTCCTAAATCCAATAATTGTTGAGTTCACTTGAAGCTTAACATGGGAGCAGTGAGAGCAAAACTCTTCTCTCTTTGTTTCAGAACACTGGGTGTTTTAAGCATTTAGGGCTGATCCTCTCTAGAGGATAAAATCTCCCCAATTTCTGTTCAAAATTCTAAAAGTATTATGAGTTTTAAAAGATTTTGGTGCTTTAATAGACAAACACAAGCAGGAAAAATAGAAGTGGCTGTGACTTTATGATAATTCTATATGAAAAATAGGAATTGACTGTGATTTTCTGGTAATCATATCCACTGGAACTGTTCACAAGGTATTTAATGACAAGGAGCCATTACTGTTCCTCAGGGAATGCATCAGGGTTTCAGTCCCTGAGAATTCAACAACCCAAGGAGGAATTAGTTCATGCTCTCCCATGGAAATTATGATCTCTCCCTTCTCTCTGTCTCTCAGCCTTCAACACCCATCTTGAACCCCACAGTGTAAAAAAGTGCTGATCCACATCATGATTCTTGGAAAAAACAAGGAGTTGTTGTTTCCCAGCAGGTTTGGGGAGGCTTGATGATACTTTTGGCTGATGCAGCAATTAAATAACTGTAAATAAGATTCAAATTGTACAAAACCACATATCTGACTATGCCCATGATGTACCTAGAAGTAAAAAAATACACATTATCAGCATTTCAAAAGTAACTAAATTATCAGTACATGAATTCAGAGTAATCCTGAGGTTTAAGCACAGAAATGCTGCATCTCCTGCAGTGGATGATCTTTCATGACAGTGAATGTTACTCTGATAAAATAATTTAAAAATCATCCTTAAAATTGATTAAGAATTCAGTGGCATAAATGTCCAGCATAGAGCACCTGTAGTTATTTTACTTTTTAAAAATAATTCATTATTGAAATGCTTAAATGCATATTAAATGCTGCAAGTTCTACATTGCAAGAGAAAAAGACCAGGTTAATCCCTGAGCACTGGAGCTAAAATACACAGATTTTACACTAAAAGGTAACTTAGTATGTCCTTCTTTCACAGGGAGAGTTAGGGGGTTGGAAGTCCAAATATTTTCTTGTCCAGGGCAGGTGTTGAGGAATAAAAAATAAAGCAGTGGTTGATGGACACCCCACATCACCTGGCTGTTGGTGCATCCAGAAAATACCTGGGAACAGCAGCCACGATCCAGAACAGAACCAGAACAGAACAAAATCCTGCATTTCACAGCTGCCAGGGAAAGCCTTTCCATCAGCACAGAGGGGAAAGGGTCACATGGAGCTGCTGGAAAATTCAGTGTGTTAAAAGCAGCAGGGTCGGGGTATGATCAGCTCCCAAGGGGCAGGAAAAGCCTTTGTGTTTTCCCTGGACACTCTTTTGAAATGAATCAGGACCCAGCTTCAGCTCAGGAACAGACCACACCATTCCTGACAGACCCAAGTACAGGGCCATTACCAAAATTACATTTCTAAATTACAGTTTTTGACAGAAAGAACAGATTTTCTTGGGTAGACAAAAGCTCCAGCCCCAAAGCCTCTGCACTCCAGGTGACTCTGTCTCCTCCACTGTGCCCCATGAGTGGTTCCAGCACTGAAATCCCAGATTTTCAACACGACCAACTTGCTGATATTATGGAACAGAATGAATGCATTTCTCCATTCATATGACTCATTGCTGCTAAGTTATATTTTATAATTATATTTAATGTTATATTTTATGTTATATTAGGCAATAATTATACTTTTTTTTTTGTGGAGTTTTTTTATTGATTTTTTGTTTTGTTTTGTTTTGTTTTTTTGGGACTTTTTGTGTTTTTGGTTTTTTTGTTTTGTTTGGTTTGGATTTTTTTTTTTTTTTGTGTGTTTTTGGTTTTGGTTTTGGTTTTGGTTTGGTTCAGTTTTTGTTTTTTTTTTGTTTTTTTTTTTTTTTTTTTTTTTGTTTGGTTTGGTTTGGTTTGTTTTGTTTGTTTGTGTTTGGGTGGTTTTTTTTTAATTTGGTTTTCCCAGCCCTGTTCCAACATAAGCATGGAAAATATCCTGAAATATCCCAAAATCTACCTGAACCAAGACCTGCAGGCCCCAAACCTTGCAGCAGGCTGTGAGTAAACCCAGAGGTGCTGTGTGTAAGCACAGGGCCCTTTTTTGAATCCATTCATTGTGGCAAAACCCGTTCTGCTGGTTCATTGTATTGTCACAAATGTTTTCGCTGACTGAACTCCTCGGATGACTCACACAGAGGCAATTGGGCTCCCGGAATAAAACCCTGTTGTAGCAGTTTTTCCACATAAAAGGCAAGTGTTTCAGGGCTCCTGCTCCAACAGGGGCTGCTTTTTTAATCTATATAATCCACGTTCAGTCTCATCTCTGCTCCAAGTTGGTGAATAACCAGCGAGCATCCTCTCCCTCTGAAGCAGCCTGGAGGAGGGAGGTGCAAACCTGTACAGGCCATCTAAATTTATATGGGAAGGAAATTTGTCTCCTGGGACAGCATTATCTCTGTGTGGTTTCTATGGTTGCTTGTTCAGGTTGCTCTATTCCCCCTCATGAAGTCTCCCTCTCTTCCAAAAAAAAGCTTTTCCTTTTTTTTTTATTAATGAAGAGTTACTGACATATTCATGTTGTAGCATAAATCTATTTGACAGGAGTGATTGGCATTTTTCAAGCCATGTGACTGCATTAACTGGGCACATAAAATGGGGAGCATTTGTGAACTGATGAAGAAATGCTATTTATACTCCAATTCCCATGGCTGCTGGAAAAGAAAAGGTGTAAAACGTGCAAGAGGAGTATGAGAAGATCCACACAAAGGAGGCGCTGCCTGTCCTTGGGTTCCACCTGATGAAGGCTGGGATTAGGAAACTGACTCACTCCAGGCTGCAGTGGAAGGATTGGATTTTTGGTTGAAGATAACAAAATATCATGATAATGTAAATTATGAAAACAGTTTTGTTATGTTAAATATCTATGTTCACTCATCAGTCGCGTCAAGGAAAAAATGTTTTGGCAGAGTTCTGCACAACTCCAGTGCTCTGCTTTTTAGAAGACATTTAAGAGTTATTTAAAACCAGAATTTGAGGGCTGAGAAGCACAGCTACTTGTTTTGCCATTAAATCCTTGAGTTCAGAGTAACTCGGTGTGGAATGAGGCCGTGCCTTTGACACCGGAGTGGTGGGAGACACCCGATCCCCGTGGGATGATGGAGCAGCCCCACCAACAGCGGGGCAAACAGGGGCCAAGCCATGCTCCCAAGGACTGGGTAGGGCAGTGTCCTGCTGGGGATGAGGCTCTGCATGCCAAAATCTCTCTCTGGAGCTTTAGATCCAGCAGGCTTGAGAACTTGATCCCGTGGATTGAAAGGAATTGGGCGGGGAGGTTAAAGAAGGAGTTTAACAGCAGCTCCAAAGAGCCTTCAGCACCTGAAGGAGAACAAAGGAGGGTCTGTTCCTCTGCTGAGCTCCCTGATAGCAGCAGGATTCCCTCCAGCATGGAGGATTTGGGAAACTCAGCTGCAGCCACTGCAGGGAAGAGTCTTCAGGGGATGCTGGAGGTGAGCTCAGCAAACAGCAGCTCCCATCCTCTCCTACGGGATCCGCCAACGCTCACGTGGTGAGGAGCAAGTCCTGGGGAAGTAACTGAAAGAGGAAAACTGAAAAGCTTCACCTGCACCTGCCAGACCCTGGAGAACAAAGACATAGCAGCCAGCAAATCTAAGGTAAAGATGAGGGTAAATTAGGAACTGCAGTAAAAATGTCCAGCTGTTGTTGAAATCAGAATATTTAATTATGGGGGAAGTTGGTCACTAAATGATGCCTAAGCAATGTGAAATTGAACTATAAAAAGTTTAAATTGCATGTTTCTCTTAGCTAATACTCACGCTGAGAGGATAAATGTGAGCTGGTTAGAATTAGGAGAGGGAAATGGATGTACAAGGGCCCAACTTGACTTGTCAAGGACCTTGCTCAAGGAGCAAGATTGCAGCATGAGGCTCTGCACTTTGCCTCTGAGTCATGAAACCAGGATTTCTCTGTTTCTAAAACTTCAGGTTCAATTAATTTTCCTCTCCTTCCAAGTTCAAGAAAGAAAATAAACCATATCAGAAATATAAATGGTGCTACCACGGGCCTTTTGTTTCACTTCTGCATATCTAATAAACTCCCAGATATATTGTGTGTCTCCAACAAAGCAAGTCCTCCAGTGTTGGGCAGAGATTATTCTCACAAAAGGGAGCCTCTTTGTCAAAACAATGGGAATAAGAAAGTTTTCAAGATTAAAATGTCAGGTAGATAAACACATTACTTTGAACCATATTTGTATTCCATGGCTGGTTCAGACACTCCAGCAGTTATCTTTCCCAAAGTAAACATGCGTGAAATCTGATCAGCTCTTTATTGTACACGGAATAAATTATGCAGGGCATTGTAGGAGACTCCTATACGGCTCATTTACACATCTTTTGATAAATGTAATATGCAGATTCCTGCTCCTTTGTGAGGCATTAACCTCCGTGCATATTGATGCTGTTATTCCCAGAGATGACAGGAGCTCAAAGACCTTTCTGTGTCTCTTTGAGAGCTGGCAGGGCCTCCACTGGGGAGGGACTTGCTCAGGGATGTACAAACGACCTTTCTTTAGAATTCAGCCTCGTCATAAATTTGCTTCTCACTGTCAGAGAATTGAAGGTTTCAAGTGGTTTTGATAATGGTATGAAGTGATCGGAGTAGAGTTTATTGCACTATTCAAGAGGAAATCACTCCTAATCCACCAACTACATGAATTACCGGAAATTTTAATGACAAAAATTCACATTAAGTGGCCAAACTCTTTGAAGATAAATCATTTGGGGTGCTTATCTCAGTTTAAGACACTCAGCAAGCCTATTTGAAGAAAATAAAGAGCTCCTTAAAGCCTCAGTTTGGGGCTCCACTCAGGCAGTGACGATCCCCACACATCAAATCCACAACGAGGATGTTGGAAGCTTTTCCCAAGTACCTGTGCAATGGCAGTTTTTGTTAAAACCTTGTCTGATAGGGTTGCAAAGCAATAAAGCCACGTCTTGATACAGAACATTTGCTGATAAATGGGATTGAAATTATGTGCACACCTTTTTTTTGTGCAAAAATGTTCCTTTTCCCTTATTTGGCAGCAAAATGAAAAAAAAGAAAAAGGGATGTTGTACTCTTAAGGTGAGGATTTGTAGATTTTTCTCTTCAAAGAAGCAAATCTAAAGGAAATCTGAAGGTTTATTTAAAGTCTTCTCCTTACTCAAAGTCAAGGCTATTTATTCTTGCGGCCTTCTTGTTCTTACTCAAAGTCAAAGCTAGGAAAAAGGCCTTTCAGGGAGGGAAAAAAACGAAAAGCAGCATTTTTTGGGCTGTTCTCCCAGCATGCGAGGGCTGGTGGATGTGAGGAGAGCAGGAGTTTGCTGGATTACACAAGTGCCCTGCTAAATAAAGCAGCTGCAGGGCTGAGACTGGATGTGTCATTTGCTTGACAGTGCAATGATCATTTCACTTGACAAGGTAAGGGAGAGCTTTGCTACAAAACATTTTCAAGCTGAGACCTCTTCTGTTTCCTGCTTTCATCCCAGCCAGGAGGAACTGGGAAAGAGTTGAGGAGCTGGGGAGGTGTCTTGGTTTGAAAAGACAGGTGTCTGCTAAGGAAGGCAGGAGCCTCCCCTGAAATGGAAAATGTAAACCCCCTCCCTCCAAATTACTATAATTTTGAAATTAAGGGGCTCTCAGGAAAAGATATGGGAATAGGAATAACAGTTCTTTATTAAGGAAGAAAATAAAATTTTTTAAAAAAATAGTAAGTCAAAACCCCACTGCCAGAGTCAGAAATGCCCAGACCCCCTGTGGGTCAGGGTGTTGCTCAGTCCCATTCCATGGTGGCTGCTCCTCCTGCAGTGCCAGGGGTGGCTCTGGTGGAGCAGGGATCCTGGAGAAGGGGGGAGTTTTCCTCTGGAGCTCCAGGGGTGCTGGAGATGGGCCTGGTCTTCCTCTGGGAATGCAGTGGAGCAGAAAGCTGCTCCTCTGNCCTCCCCCTGGGCGGAGCCTCTCCCAATGGGATGATGGAATTTTATCAGCCATGCAGGGACACTCAGTGGCCATGGACAGAAGAGATCTCCTGGAGGGAGGATTGGTATGGAAGACATAAAGAAAACTGCCCAATGAACAGCAGAGAATTGCTCCACCTCTGACAGATGGCAATAGAATACACAACCCCAGCCACATCTTGCAACCTAAGACAGGAGGAAGCATGAGAGGAAATGGCTTTTCTACAAGTCTTTGGAATATTGACTAGTCGAGCTTTTGCTGATAATTGAACAAAAATGCTCAAAATGAGCTAGAACTTGGTGAAATTTCCAAATAAATCTGATAATTCTGCTTTGCAGTAAAGGAACTTCTTAAAAGCCACAGTGCCAGGGTGTCATTGGCTGAATCCTCATGTGGACATGACAACAGCAATTCCAGCAAGGAGCTTTTCAGCTCAATCAAATCTCACTCAGACTTCAAGGACCTTGAAGTCCTTTCCGTTACTCCAACATAAAAAAAACCTACAAAATACTCCCCAAAAAAATCCCTCTATGAATTGTTGGACACAAAACTCCCACTTTAAATTTGCAGAGACATAAATATTTTAGCTGATAAATTTGGGTCTGCAGGGCTGTCCAAGAGAAAAGAGGAAGTTCCCTGTTTTTCCTCTATTTGCAGTGAAGTGCAGATCAGGAGCAGCAATTCCATTAAAATCACCATCAGGTCAACAAAAAAATTATTGACTCCAAAATCACAGGGTTAAGATAATTATGTGTATGCAGATATTTAATAAATGAGGCCTTATTAATTATTCTCTGGAGTTTGAGTGTGTGGGATGCATTTACTGAAAAAACCTGGAAGCTCAGGAGCAACTGCGGGGGCTTGGAGCAGTGTTTCATCATAAAGCAAAAAAAAAAAATTAAAATAAAGTAAAATATAATCAAATAAAGTAAAATAAAATAAAACTATAACTGCAGGAGCAGGAAAGCAAAGGCCAGAGTACAGCCAGTCACTTTTAAGAGCACAATGTCAGGAACAGACCTGCAGTGGTGCTTTGGCAACACCACACCAGTGCCAGCAATCCACGTTATCAGGGGAATTAATTCCTGGTGTCTGCCTGGTTCCAAATGCTTTGGAGACTTTCATTAATGGAGGAAGATGGACTTGGAAGGAAGCAGAGTAAAAAACAATTAAACAATTTCCTGATCCCCTCTATGCCAAATTCTGGATTAATGAGCAGGATCAGCCCACGGCTTGGTGGAACACTTGATAACTCCACATTTCCAGTTAAATCCACAGCTCAGTGCATGTGTTTGGTGCTTGTCTCTGAAGGAAAGAATTACACTCAAAATTACTTGCTGGCTGCTGGCATGGAAAAATATTCTTTGTATTTCTCTGCCCTGGCTAGGAAGGCTTTTGGATGTTTGTTTTAGGTACCCATATTTTCCCGTTAAATGACATAGGGACAGCTGGCAATCTTTTTATGGATTCATTTACACAATGCTCCTGTGAGATGGGGAAATGTGATTAATCTTCTTTACAGGCAGGGAACTGAAGCAGAGAGAAACCAAGGCTCAGATCTGTAGAGATCTTAAAAAGCCCAGTGACACTCCAAAGTTTGAAAGGAAAAACACCAACCCCACAAAAAACCAACCTCAGTCAATATCTTATTAAAATCCTCCAGCATCCCACTTGGTGGCTTCATCAACAGACTGCCTTGGCTAAAGAAGGAGATGAATCTTCCCTAAATGATCCAAAACAACCCAAAAAGAGGAAAATCAGAAACACAGAATAGTCTGAACTCAATCACCTTTGCCATCACGAGGGCTGCTGCAGCACTGCCCATCTGCCAGCAGCACCTCCAGCCCCAGAGCAGGCAGCGGAAGGTAATTAATTTTTCACTCCTAATTAAGAGTCCTCTAAATGCAGTGCTATAGCCAATGAGGTTTTCAGACACCCAGAGTCTGCCTCAGATCAGGGGATATCACTTATTTTTGGAAAGGTACTCACAGACTTCTTCTCTCGTTCTGTCCTGACCTACTTTGGAAGACATCTCTAAAATAGCTTATTTCTCCCACAATAATTGAGTAAGCAGACAAAAAAATAATGCTGTGCTGCCCCTTTTCTACAGTGGTGCAGGCACTGTAAAAATGTGCCTATTAATAGGAAAATGTAAATTAATCTTTTGTTCCAGAGGGAGAAAATTGTCAGTAAAAGCTGAAGGATAGAACATTTTATAGTCGTTCATGCAAAAAGCATCATAGAGTATTTTGTACTAGACACCAAGAATTATAGGATCAATCCCAGAATGGTTTGGGTTGGAAGGGACCTTAAAGACCATCCAACCCCCTAACCTGGACAGGGAACCAAGTCTTCCTTTCCAAGTAGGAAAATTTTAATTTATCTTTTGGTATAAAAAGTTCTTTCGTGCCAAACTTGCTCCAGAGGGAGCAGCTCAGACTCTTCCCTCTGTCTGTCCCTCATTTTGGGAGTAGCTGAGGAGGAACAGAGGATGTTTGCACCACCTCCCTCAGCACATCCTGCCTTCCACACCGTGCTGAAATATTTTATTGCTTCAAAGAGGGTCTTTTGCCTTAGGTATTACAGCCAGAGGAAGCTGGAGTGATTTTTTTCTTTCTTTTAGCTGTCTTATTCCCATTTTTTAAGCTGTATACTAAAAACCCCCATTAAATATAGGAATGGGAATCTGTGCCACTACTGTGGTTAAGCTAAATTGGGAAAAAAATGTCCAACTGGAATTCCAGGTAGGATATACAAATTGCAGCTTAATTCATGGAGACAGAAGTGATGTCTAGTGTAGCTGTTTTCTCACCCACTCTCACCCCACCAGCTGAGAGCTAAAGAAGGAGCTGTGGTGCTTTGCAGGCACTGGTACATCCTGGAATTAAGATTTTCTGTTGAGTTCTGCCTCCAGCTCTGTGGGTTTCCAGAACAGGAGGGACATGGAGGTGTTGGAGCCAGGCAATAGGAAACCACCCAGAGGATCAGAGGGATGGAGCAGCTCTGCCATGAGGAAAGGCTGGGAGAGCTGGGATTGTTCAGCCTGGAAAAAGGAAGCTTTGGGGTGACCTCATTGTGGCCTTGCAGTGCCTGAAAGGAGCAAAAAAGATGGGGAGAGACTCTTTACAAGGAGCTGGAGTGACAGGACACAGGGAATGGCTTCCCACTGCCAGAGGGCAGGGTTGGATGGGAGATTGGGAAGGAATTTTTGGCTGTGAAGGTGGGCAGGCCCTGGCACAGGGTGCCCAGAGCAGCTGTGGCTGCCCCTGGATCCCTGGCAGTGCCCAAGGCCAGGCTGGACACTGGGGCTTGGAGCAGCCTGGGACAGTGGAAGTTGTTCCTGCACAGGGACTGGATGTTCTTTAAGGCCTCTTCCAATCCAAACCATTCTGTGCTTCCATGATTATTGATTTTTATAGATTAAAAAATGGAAGCACTTGAGACACAGTCCCACATCCAGATTAAAATTATCACAAATAGGAAAACCCAAAAATCAATGACCAACCCCTGAATTTGCTGGTCTAGCCAATCTCTCAAGCTGTGGAGCTGTTTGAGCAGCCCATGATATTTGTCACAATCTGAACAATCTCCAGTTCCCAAGCAACTCTCATTTGGAGGGTGGAGTTGGGCATTTTCATCTGACCTTCCTGAACCAATCAAAGTTGGGAAAAGCCAAGAGTGGAGTTTTATCCTATTCCTTCAGTCAGCATTTTGTACAATGAACACAATCCATACAGAGCAGGATCTACATGGGGTTTGGGTGAGGGAGCTGTACAAGGGAAAAAAAAACCCACTGAAATGTTCAGAAAAGGGCAAGTAGAGAAGTAAAGAGGTGGGATCCACATGGCAAAACCTCACCAATTTCCTCAGGAAAACTCTAACCCTTTTTGCTGGTGAAGGCAGTCCTGGCTATGAGGAGTTACCCAGCAAGGGCTTGGCAGAGGCATCTCACATTATGAAAACTCCAGATTTTAAGATTTTTGGGAAAATTCCTAAAGCCATTTTCTCTGCTTCTGATAAAGGGGGCCCTACTAGCATGTATCTCATCTGATTAATTAGTAGTACCCTAATCTGTTAATTAGGCAAAAATTCACACCTCATTGACCTAACACAATGTACATAAAAATCCTCTCATGAAAAATACAGTGAGTTCATGTTTTACAAACTCTTTTTTATCCTCCCTTTTATCATCCTGGATAGAAAATTATACCAGATACAGGCTAAGGAAAATCCAAGTTGCCTCCAGCAAAAATTTTGAGGTGGGCAAATGTTTTCATCCCCATATTGCAGATTGGTTGTTAGAGAAATCCTGCAAAGTATTGACCTGAGTACTTGGGAAATGTGCAACAGTCAGTAAAATCAGAGTTACCCAGTTCAGAGTTTTCTGCATGCTGTGCTGAAAGGTCATTGTGGCCAGCTCAGCTTTAAATGTGTTTAAATGCTCCGAAACAAAACGGAGAAAACCGTGACTCTGCAAAAAAAAAGGTTGTGGGAAAATCAAGAGATGTTCTGGAGTTGTAACTCTTTAGCACCTGGGTGTGACTGAAGAAAACGGGAGCTTTGTTTAAACTCAAAAATTAAACAAAAGGCCTCTGTAAAGCAGAGATCCATGAGCAGGATCCACATCCTGCTATAAGGGCAGAGAAGGTTGGGATTGTTCAGCCTGGAGAGGAGAAGGCTCCAGGGAGAGCTCAGAGCCCCTTGCAGGGCCTGAAGGGGCTCCAGGAGAGCTGGAGAGGGACTGGGGACAAGGGATGGAGGGACAGGACACAGGGAATGGCTCCCACTGCCAGGGGACAGGGATGGATGGGAGATTGGGAAGGAATTCCTGGCTGGAAGAGTGGTGAGGCCCCAGAGCAGCTGTGGCTGCCTCTGGATCCTTGGCAGTGCCCAAGGCCAGGCTGGGCATTGGGGCTGGGAGCAGCCTGGGACAGTGGAAGGTGTCCCTGGGTGGCCCTGGATGGACTTTAAATTCCCTTCCAACCCAACAGCCATACTTTGCATTTTAAGAAAAGATAAACAAACCTGGTGCTGCTGCAGCTGATTTGATTTGGCCTGAGCTGGTTTTATCTCCATCCTCACCTCAGGGGCTGTGCAAGAGCAAAGCCAAGCCAGGTCCTCACAGTGAGGAGCTTCTCACATCAACCTTTCAATTTCTTTGAAGTCAGTATTTTCAGTGCATAGAAATTAATCACAATTGTAGCACAACTTAAATAATGCTATGTTATCTCATATGTGGAAAAGAACCCAAATTTGCTTTTAATTTTTTAAAGACCAATAAAATTTAAGTTAGTTGTAAAACTCCAGAGTGCCAACATTTTATTCATTATTTTTGACCCAACAATTTCACCATTTCAAATCAGACAAGGGATGTTATCTTTGCAATAAAGGGCTATCGAGAATCTAAATGAGAAATTAAATGCTTTTTCATGCTGGTTTATTTTAGATTAGAGGAACTTGAACCAGATGTAAACCTGAATTGCTGAGGCATGAGAAGGGACTAACAGCAGAGTGATAAATATCTGAGTCGTGTTGTTCAAGGTGCAGATTTGCATTAACTCAAATAAATTGATCTGTAAGCTTTTCTAAAACTTAATTAATGCTGCAGAACAAAGCTGGAGATCAATTATCAGCTTGATATCTTGGCACAGATAAAGTTGAACTAAATTAACCATCCAAAAATGTATGGTATCAATATCACGTTGAAATGATTACTGGCACGGGGTAGAAATGGATCCCAGTGCAGCCTGAACCACAATCCTTTATTCCCAAATGTGGGAAATGCAGGAATTCTATCCATAACTCTAATTTTTCCTTAGCAAAAAGAGCATTTTATACTGAAGAAGAAGAGAAACAAGAGACTAGAGATGCACAGACATGTTGAGTGTTTTTCTAAGCCTACTCAGGAGCAGCTGACTATTTTTTTCTCCAGAATAAGAGAATTTCCTGGTGAGCTGGTGAACAGCTATCAGGAAATTGTTAGTTAGTGTCAGGAATTAGGTGGCAGTATTGAATTAGTGAGACAGAGATGTAATTTCTGTGTGTCAGGTACTTTGGTTTTGCTGCTTTCTTCTGCTCCTTCTTCAGGCTGATTTTGCTCTTGGCTTGCAGTGTAATTAGGTCCTTTTTATTAAAGTCTGTGCAGTGCAGTGTTGTCTGCATCATGGAATGAATATATGGGATGTGTGCAGGAATGCAGATTCCCTGGTTAGGAAGTTCACACACACAGATAAAATATTCAGAATATATCAATTGGAGAAGTTCTCCTGGAGGAGATATTTAAAATTTCTTTAAATTCTCTGATATATTGCAATCTCTGTTTTTTGTAAGGCGGACAAGCCTGTAAAGTTTTATATTAAAGCATCCCAAATGACAGTCACTGCTCCAAGGCTGCATTCCATGCAAGAAATATAAATTAATATGTATCTTGTCCATTGGATCTGAATCTCCATGGATCTTCACGTGCTCGATCTGAATTTCCTGCTGTGACAACAAAAATAAATTAAAGGTGTTTCCAGTTCAGCCTTGGTGTTAAGGTAGGGATGGATGGATGGATGGATGGTGGATGGATGGATGGATGGATGGATGGATGGATGGATGGGTGGTTGAAGGGTTCTGTGATTTCCTTTTTTACCTGTGATTTACTCTTTATCTGTGATTTTCTTTTTACCTGTGATTTCCTTTTTATTCTGTAATTTTTCTTTTAATGCCAAACCACATCCTGTGGAAGCTAAAAATACACAAGCATTTGTCTTGTCATCAGCATCATCTTCTCCATGATCCCTGATCCTCCTAAAAGCATTCCAAGCTTCCCACCTCCCTTCCACACAGCATTATTTGAAAGGAATGGCTCCACTGGAAGGTTTTCCAGTGCTATTTGCCTCATTTAAAAGTGCCCAGTTAATGTTGTTAGAGGCCAGAGGCTGCCACACACTTGAACCTCTGCTTCAGTGAGGCATTTAAAACTTTCCAAGACAGGAACAGAGTATCCCAGAGATGAGTTTAGATCTGTTCAATCGATTGTATTGATCAAACACTGCTCCATTTTAAACTCTGAGTCAGATAGCCCTAATTTGTTTATAAAAGGGTCTCTTTGAAGGTAGTCTTAATTAAGTAGAAAGAAAATGAGCCTGTCATTGATGAGAGGAGAGTAATATGGGCAGCTAAATAAATATCCCACCACCAAAACCATCTGCTGGTGGTAAAGCTTTTCAAGAGAATGATTTGGGAATCACTGAATATAAAGGTATTTGTCCTTTGATCAAGGACTCTGCTCAATTCCCATCGGGATAGCAAACAGCTCCTCGTTGGCTGTACCCATGGAATGGCAATGAGGGTGTGCATGCAGTGCACTGGGAAATTCAGCCTCAAAAATGTCATTTATACAAATGTTTGGGGAGTGCCCACCACTGGGAGACCCATTCCCAGCAGGGCCTCAAGGAGCTGCTGGAATTAATGGAAATCATGCCAGTCCTGTGGATCATGGAGGCTGGATTATAAATGACAATCAGCATCTCCTGCTGAGCTAAGAACTGTTCACAAAAATGGGAATTAATTGGATTTCACCTCTCCCGTGCAGCTGCTTTGGGTGTGGTGGGCACAGGACCCTGTGGGCTTCATTACACCTTGTGATAAAATACTACAGACTCAAAATCTTCCCCCTCTGAAGGTAATTCTGTCACAGAGTATTTAGGAATATTGGCTGTTCGTGGCTTGTTGCTTCATTTTTGCAGTTCCTTTGAAGTCATCAATATCCCAGGTTCATTTGGTGGCAGAGCTAGCTCAGGGGAGAGGAGAAGGATGTGTCATGGATTCAATTCCACAGCTAACTGCTTATTGGGACTCTGATCCTCTAACCCTTAATCAAGGGAAACTGCTGGCCTTGGCAAGACAGGGGGAAAATGCTCCAGGAGGCTTCTTTGAGTTGTTTTCATCCTGTTGCTCATTACTTGAAGATTATATATCCAGTAAGTGCAATAATAGGGGGTTGTTTTTATGTCCCTGCAAGAGTCATCAAGGACATCTAACAGGAAGGAAAAGCCTTTCCCATGAAGTGCAGGGAATTGCTTCCCAGCTACAGGACCAGCTTGTGGAGCTTTTATTTCCATTTCTTTTATTAACTATTAATAATGATATATGCTCTTTGAAGTGCACTCTGTTTACACATAAAGAGCATAATGGAACAGCAATGATGAGGCAGAAGGTAAATCTGGATTTCTAAACAATACATTTTTAAATTATAAAGCAGTACAAAAGCAAAGAAAATGCAAGGAAAAAATTGGTCACTTGAGATGCTGTTGCTGCCTTTTGGGACTATCTGAAGATTGCTGACTAGATTAGATTAAAACCACCATAGCACACAATTAAATTTTCATGGAAAATATTAATTTTAAATATTGATGACATTCTTTTCTTTCAAACCACTTAAAAAACAACTGTAGCAGCTCAGTGGTATCAGTGAAATACAGTGGCACAAGTGAGAGTTAGGACAGGTAATATCCATTCTGTGTCAGCAGAAATTGTTGGCAAATCCAGCTCTGTTGGGATTTGGGTGGGATGGCACCAGTGTCACCTCTGTGGGACAGCTTCTCCAAGGCTTGGTCACACTTTGCTATGAGGTGAAATAAGAGCTAAATAAGAGGCACAGGGTGTGTAAGATCCACAGCCAGAGTGTGTTCTTTACATGGAGCCTTCACCTCAAACTGCTGCAGATTTGAGAAATTGTTCAAATGACAGAGGAGGCCACAGAGCTGCTCCAAGCCCCTCTGGAGCCAGGCTGGGAGAGCTGGGGGGGGCTCCTGGTGAGGAGCAGCTCCAGGGAGAGCTCAGAGCCCCTTGCAGGGCCTGAAGGGGCTCCAGGAGAGCTGGAGAGGGACTGGGGACAAGGGATAGAGGGACAGGACACAGGGAATGGCTCCCCGTGCCAGAGGGCAGGGCTGGATGGGAGATTAGGAATTAGGAATTGTTCCCTGTGAAGGTGCTGAAAGTCTGGGATAGAATTCCCAGAGCAGCTGTGGCTGCCCCTGGATCCCTGGCAGTGCCCAAGGCCAGGCTGGGCATTGGGGCTTGGAGCAGCCTGGGACAGGGGAAGGTGTCCCTGCCATGGCAGGGGGTTGGAAGTGAATAATCTTTGTGATCCTTTCCAACCCAAACAATTCTGCATTTCCTCTGACAGGCAGTGACTTCCCTGATGGGATGGCAAGGTTGTTTTTGCAGACAGCCCTTATTCCACTCCAAACTGATCTCTCCTGCTCTCTGCCTGGCATCTCCCTCACTGTGCCCTCACGGAGCCTCCGAGGACCGGGGAAAAATACACACAAAAATGAGATTTATGCAACTCCTTGTTACAGCCACAATCCCTCCCTGCTGCTGGCCGGGGAGTTTCTGCCTTTGTGGGGCTCCTGCTCCCACACCTCCAGCTCTGCTGGGCTTGGCTTTGCCAAGCTCTGATCCCAAAGGTACAGCAAGGAGCAGATTAGGGGCAGAGAGGTGACATGCAGGGAAGGAACTGCAGGTAGTGATAGATTTTCTGGTTTTGTTGCTTTTTAAGGGTCTCAGGAACCATGAATTGCTTCAAACAGTGGAGTTTTTTTAAGTTTTAGCAGAAAGGCTGGTAAAAGCAGTGCTGTGTTACCTAGAAGGTAAAATATAAAGGGGAAAAAAAGCATTTATAGAGTTTGTATATGCAGTTATTGAGGGTATAATTTAAAAAGCAAACAGGAAGCAGAAAGGAGGAATATTAGACAGGAACAAGGAGAAAAGAAAAAGCAGAAGTGAGACAGTCCTTTCAGTGGATGCAAAATGTTGGCACTGAAGCCAATGCTCTGCTACCTTCTTCATCTCAATTGTCTCAAAGAAATCCTCAGGACTGAGCTCCATGAAAGTCACCAGTGCAGGAGAAAGTAAATCCTGTAGGAAAACACGTGGTGGGGATCTGACAGGACTCACACTGATGGTCTGGTGACCACCTTCCTCCCATCCCTACAGCAGCTTGAAAACCCTGAAGAGGTTTCATTTAACCTGGAGCTATGAAAACAAAAATTATCAATGAGAGAAAAAGACCACTAAAAAAATTTTATTAGAGGTGTTTCATTGTTGGGACAGCTTTGCTCTTCTCCAAAGTTCACTGTGAAAGGTAACCAGCACTGCCAGGCACAAGAGTTAAAGGAATGTCACCACAGAATCATGGAATGGTTTGGGTTGGAAGGGAACTTAAATCTCATCTTGTCCCACCCCCTGCCATGGACAGGGACACTTCTGTGGCCCAGGTTGATAAAAACTCACTGGCAGCAGTGATCTGCTGCTGAACCTCCAGGAAAGCACTGAGATAGAGGAAATCCTGCTGGGAATTCAGTGCTGGCTGCCCTGGCTGCAGCAGTGCTTGCTCCAAGAGGGAACCACTGACCTGCAAAGGGCTCTGGCTTTGCCCACTGTTGTCCTTTCTGCTCTTGGTGCCAAGTGATTTCCCTGAACACATGCAGGAGGAAATCTGGAGGAGTGCTGCTGCCTTCTGGATCCATTCCTGGATCCATTCCAGGACTCACAGGATGAGGTGAGGACACAACGGCATCTTCTGGGTCAAATCTTGGCCACAAGTTGGTGGCAGAAAATTCTTTGACTTCCCTTTTGCTGTTTCAGAGGGGTCAGGATTTCTATCTCATTTAAAAAAAAAAAACCTAAACCCAACAAGAATTTCCCTCTACCACTGCACTCCCCTGAAACTGTGAGAATAACAGAGAGCAATTAACAGAATATGTTATTTTATTTTGATTGATGGCTGGGCTGAAGAAAAACACTGGATTTTTTTTTTCATTGAGGTTAATGTGCCTCATTCAAATAACTTAAAAATAAATAATGGTCCCCTGTTTTTTTCTTATTACATTTTTGTTAGGATTCCTTGCAGTGGGAGCAGACCTTGTCTCTGTTGCTATGGAAGTCTTGTCTTAAGCTTTACCAGAGAAAAGAGTTTAAAAATGTAAATGGGAGATTGACTCAAATAAATGGATTGTTGCTACAAAGTGCATTGTAATTTCATTCTTTTCTCACTATATATCTTCTTTTTAATATCAGAATAGACTTGCAATGTAAGTTTCAAACTTAGAACAGAATTTTTACATCAGAAAATAATTATCTCAGTAATTATAGGAGATTTTTTTAAATTGTGGCCAAGAGAGATTGGTAAGGAGACTTGTGAAGGAGGAAAGAACAGTGCACAATTCACTGGCTTTATCAGTCCAGAGAGTAAAAATATCCTGAGTTTTTGAAAACTTTTTTTAAATTTATGTCCTTTGAAGAGAAAAAAAAAAGGTTATTTCAAGGAGCTCGGAGTTTCTCTGTTAGGAATGATACTCAAAAAAATTAGATTTAAAGCTAAGCCCATTTTGGCTTAAACATTCTGGGTTGAGAATTGAGAGAGGAGTATTATTTCCTATTTGTAGACTTAAATCAAAAGCTTTGGAGCAAGTACCCTGGAAACTTTATTTTTTTTTCAAACTGCATACATGACTTGATTTCTGTTGGGTTTTCGGTTGTTTTTTTTTAAGCAATAATTGTCTCAAATCCATGAGGAAAAAAAACAGCCCTGAAATTGGCTGTGAAATTGATTTGTAAGAATATTGGTGATAAATTAGCAATGAAAGTTTTCAGGCAGTGTGATGGTGGAGAGACAGACAGACAGGTGTGGAGTGACAGATCTCCAGATTGTTTATTTATTATTATTTATTCAGGGATTGGAAACCCATTTGGAATATTCTCCTGAACTGCCCTGGAACCACAGCAAAACTGTTCAGCCAGAAAAGTACAAAGGAACTAAAACTAGAGTTATAATATTTGTGCAGGGAATCTAAAGAGTTCTGGCTGCTGCAATACAGAGACTCCTTGGAGCAATTAAATTTCTGTGTCACTCTTGATTACATCAGAAAGGTGGGGCAAGCACAGGAAAATGCAATAGTGGAGTCTCTTTGATAATCAGATTTATGTTCTTAAGCTCCACAGAAACTTTTGAAAATGGATTATAAGCAACTCAGCCACTCAGATAACATAATCATTTCTTGGGAAAATACCCTGAAACACCCAATAACCCAGAAATAGCTTCAGCCAGAGATGGACAATGGGAGAAAAAGGAAGAAAAACCCATTCTCTGGCTTTGCCATGGCTTTTGAAGCTCCCTAAATTCCAGCCTGGTGCTACTCTTGGAACCTCTTTGGTTTCTTTTGTTTATTTGGACACGACTTCACGCCTGCAACCTTATTTTGTTCACTCACCAACATAACAAACCAGTTTTTTTATGCATGATTTGCTCATTAGTGGCTGCTTCAAACACCCCATCTCCCGGTACATAATCCAATTTTAAGAATAATTGGGAAAATGATGTCGTGTAATTAGCATTCCGAAATCTGGTTTAATCCGTGTGGCTCTGGGTCAGTTGGGGAGAAGAAATTTCAATTAGTGATGAATTGCCTGGGCTGGGGGAGCAGGGAGGGGGGTGTTACACAACCCTGCTGTGTCACCTCCTGTTGGTTTTTGCTTCTTTTTTTTTTTACTTTCGTTGAGGTTTGGATTGAAGGTATTCAAGATGATAGTTTGTGTTTAGACTTAGGAGTTTATTATTTTTGATTTATGTTATAGTTTTATAGGTAGTGAGTTTTGTAGTTCTTTACTAATAAGGTACAAAAAATGGTTAGCAATTTTTTGTTACAAGGTTTTTTTAAGGTTAAATTATCTAATTAAGAAATTATACTTAAATTATTTTGGCTTTTAATTTAACAACTAATTACTTGAAGTCCACAATGCGGACTTTTTTGTTTAATTATAAAATATTATCTAAATTTATGAAGAAGAAGGTAAAGAAGGATTAGTCTCCAACAACCTCCCTTGGCCAGGCTGCTCCAGGATCTTCCAGAAAAAGCAGCCTTGCTAGGGATGGGCTTGGCAGAGCCTCATCCTTTGATTTATCTCAGATCTGTGAGGATCTGCTCCTGCACCTTTGGAAGCTGGAGGGAGTTTAGCAATTCTCTTGGAGCAGAGTCCATTCTGGGTTAATTTGGGCTGGCAGGGGTTGGGGCCGGGCTCATTAGGGCTGCTCTGTGTGTGTGGAAGTGCAGGGGATGCTCTGGCCACTCACCAATGCCAGGAATGTCACAGGAGGAAAATTCCCCCCAGATTTTTCACAGCCAGCCTGGGAATGCTCCTCCTCAGTGACTCCTTTGTGGCACTGCTCAAGGAGATGCTTTGCCCTGAGATCTTCCCCTATCAGGAGAAGCATCTGGCAAAAAGGAGGAGTTAAAAAAAAACTTCCGAACAGACAAATGAGAGCAGACATTATTAAGGTTGGAAATATCCTTATAAACCTGTCCTGTGTGGAGAAATGGAGATTTTTATTGCTATGCAAATGGCTGTTATGTACAAGTCTCCCAGGCTGCAGTGGAGATGAATCATTTAAATTGACTTAATCACTACATATTCTGTTAAAGGGTTATCTGAGAATCTCATTAAGTACCTCTGCTAATGGTTGGCATGTTTAGGCCATTGTTTTAAAACTCAGAAGTCACCAAGTTTCCTGTCTGACAGAGAAACAAAATCTCAGGAGCTCGACAGCCTGACTTTTTATTTTGGATGCCTCACTTAATAACTCCTCAGAGAAAAAGAGTGACAGCATAGGGATTTATGGTCTCACTTCAAGGTATTCCACCATCCATCCTGAAAAAGTCTCAGCATTTTCTTAAGCTATTTAAAACAGAATGACTTAGGGCTTATAAGTGTCTCATTTCTGACTTGTTGCTTGTGCACTCTCCAGTCACATACATGGGGATACACCTGGAGCTCACACCATGGAGAAATCCCACTGGCTCCCATTTTTCCATCCATATTAGATTTAATTGTGCTGGCTAATACAAGGATTTAAGGGATCAGCTTGGGCAATATTTCTTAATGATATAAAGTAGCATAGGAGCACAGAGCTTGAAGCAGAGGATTGAATTCTCAGGCTTAATGAGATACGGGGCTCTGGCTTATCTATTCAGGCAGGGATTTTTATTGACAGCAGGAGCATGAATGCAAGCTTTGGAAATGAAGTGAATACAGCAGCTACCCACAAGATCACCTTGACTGCAGCTCCTGCTGTCAGATGCCCAATCTGCCAGGAAGCCTCTGCATTATCCCCAGCCTCAGTCCAAATCTGAAATCCAAAGGTTTGAGCTCATCCCTCCCATTTTCTTCCTCTGCAGAGCAGCTGGCACACGGACCTGCCTCTGTCCTCTCAATCTTCTTTTCCTCCCCTCAGTGATTTTCCACTTTGCACCCCTGCACACCTTCTCCCCTCACTTGTTGCAATTGGTTTTATGCAAAATGGGCTTAATCCTTCCTGAGCCACATCCCTGTGCCAGCACATGGATAGAGGAATGCAGATACATCACAGAATTCCACAGGCTGCTTTGGGTTGGAGAGGACCTTAAAACTCATCCCATCAAACACCCTGGAACGCTTTCCATTATCCCAGGTGGCCCCAAACCCTGTCCAGCCTGGCCTTGGACACTTCCAGGGATCCAGGGGCAACCACAGCTTCTTTGGGCACCCTGTGTCAGGGCATCACCTCCCTCACAAGGAACAATTCCTTCCCAATATCCCATCTAAACCCACCACAAACTCATTCTATTCCTACTATCATAAGCAGGGGGGTGTATTTTACAATCTCAGCAGTAATACAGTGCCTGTACCCAAATACTTTTATTCCTGTGGTACCAGTGGGACAGGTTTGGGCTTGGTTTAGCCTGAGGGTGGGATCTGGGCATGGATCTGAGCAGGCCTGTGGTGGACATGGCACAGTGAAACAATGGCAACCAGCCCTGGGGTGAAGGTGCTGGGAGCAGGGGTTGAATCTCAGGGGTCCTGGGGGTGCTGAGCCCCTCTGCCAAGATCAGTGGGATCAGGACATGGCCCCAAAGGCACAGAGGGTGACCAGGCCACTCAGAGCCAGGTTTTTATTTCTGGAGATCACACGGCGCTGACAAACCTATCAAGAAATATTCAAGTACTACCAGTGCACTCCTTGTGGCTCTAAAAGCAAAGTAAATTTACATGCAAACGAGGTGCAGCCCTCCAGCTCCTGGCAATTTGCCACGGCAGCCTTTGCTGTAGCCCCTGAGTAGCTCATCTTTTATGGGAAAGCCATCAGTCACCCCATAGCACCCAGGGAGGAGAATTTCCCTGCATGAGCTGCATGAAGATGGCACTGCACACTGCTGTCCTACCCAGAGTAAGGGATTCTGCTCTCAGCACTTGCTTGGTGTCTTGGTTTGGAAAGACAGGTGTCTGCTAAAGAAGGCAGGAGCCTCCCCTGAAATGGAAAATGTAAAACCCCCCTCCCTCTGAATTGTTATAAATTTGGAATTAAGCGGGGGCGGCTCTCAGGCAAAGATAAGGGAGAAGGGATAACAGTTCTTTATTAGGAAAGAAAAATTTAAAAATATAATAAACAATGCAGTAAATCAAAACAACACGGACAGAGTCCAGATACAGCCTGACACCCTGTTGGTCAGGGTGTTGGTAGCAGTCCAGTTGGAATTGTGGCTGCTCCTCCTGCAGTGCCAGGGGTGGTTCTGTTGGAGCAGTGATTTCAGCAGATAGAAAAAGGGTGAAGTCTTCCTCTGAAGATCCAGTGGAAGAAGCAGCTGTCTCCTCTGGGAATCCAGTGGAAAAGCTGTCCAGCTGTCTTCAAAACTTCAGATTCTATTTTGTTGATGAGTGCTTGGCTCCTCCCTCTGGGTGGAGCATCTCCCAATGGGATGTTGATAGTTCTTATCAGTCAGGCAGCGACGTTCAGTAGCTCATTGTCAGCAGATACCTCCCCGGAGGGAGGGCCCTTTGTGGAAGAGATGAGGAAAACTGCCCACCCAAGAGGAGATAACTGCCAAACAGATGGCAAATAGAATCCATATCACCTTGAAATCTAGGACAGTTGGCTTGTTGGTTCCTTTTCCAGCCTTCTGAGCAACGGCAGAAATTGGATTTATAGGATTAAAACAATAGGGTCTTTTGGAACCGGAATCTGGAGTTCTCATGTATGTGCAAGTGATAATCCCTGGATGAAAAATGGAGTTTAACTGTCCTGTGTACATTCCCCCTTTGCAAATATTGTATTTCTTCCCATTTCACTGGCTACTGGGTACATTTGCTTCTCTGTAAAGAATATCACAGAGAAAAGTAATTCTTGGGGGCAAAATCCCAGGCTTGGTCATCCCTGCAAAAATATTTGGGGGAAGAATAACTCTAGAAATTTCTCCTGTTTACAGCTTGATTGCTTCTTCGAGTGAAATGTTAATAATGCAGCAGTGGCCAGAGAGGGTCGATAATGAGGTAATGTGTATTTATGGGCTCTGTGTCCAAATGATCCTTAGTGCATGGTTATTTGAAAATAAATAGTGTATTGATTGAAACAGCTACGGGACAAAATGGGCTTTCAACACGTGGGGAGAGCTGTTAATTACTTGGAATATTTTTCCTTGTTGTTAATAGATCAACGAGTCTTATTTTTAGCTCTTTTGTATAGAAAGGCAAATCCACTCAGAATAATATGATAATTTTTCTAGGTTTTTTTAATATATATATATATATCAGGGATTTCTGCATCACTTCGAAAACTTTCTGATGAAAATACAATATTCACACCTATTTCCCATCACTGGGATGTTTCCATAGTCTCGTTTCAACATAGTCAATACCACTTTGAAAGAGGTTTTAAATGGCATTTAATGTAGCCATACTACTAATATTCCATTAAAACCATATAACCTCCTGCCATGGGAAAAATCAACAGAACGAGCTGCAAGTAGTGGAATTTATAGAGCTCAATACCCAGCTCTTAAAACTCTCCATTTTGGGGGGTGAAGTCTTCATGGCAGCATTTTTGGGAAATAAATGAGAATTATGTGAAAGATGAAAAAAGGGAGGAAAAACCCATGGAAAGAACAAAGCAGGGTTATCAGACGAAGAGATTCCCCTTGGTGATTCAATGGATCCTGACCTCATATTCAGTTTTCCTTGTATTCTAAAGCCAACAGATAAAATTCCTTCTCAGAGAAAGAGCTGACGTAGCTTATCGGGTAAATATCTGATTAAAAATCTAATTCAGTTCTGAAAAAGTTGGAGTGGGCTGAAAATTTGGAATTTCAAGCAGGAAGTATAGCGACAACTTATTGCTTGTTTTCTTTCATCCCAAAATTGCACATGAAAAATTAAAGGTTCTTTTTAAAACATTTAATAACTCTATTCCGAGCTGCAGGCAGTAGAACCGGGCTTCCCCCAAATATCTGGGATGTTGAGATGTTTGAACCAAATATTTGGTATTGATATTTACCTATGGAATACTCATCCCAAATATTTGGTGTTGACTCTCGCAGAGGGATGTAAATATTGACCTGCAAAGCTGAGCTGGGGATGAGGAAGATACTTTGTTTTGTCTTACAGTCAGCAAACACCACAATTCCCCACATCATTGCCCAGCCCTTGGATTCTGCAATGGGGAAAATGCAGATTAAGGAAGTTTGAGGATGTGTTCAGTGTCCACAGGGCGACACACCCAAAATGTAACTCATCCTCCTGCACTTGCCTTTGCCCTTTTAATCTTTAGATCCTTTTCAATGAGGCCACAGCTAAGAAAACCACATTATTGTCTCCTCTAGGCACTTTTTTCAAGTGCCATTAAAATCTATAGCATTCTGTCCCTTGGCCTCTTCTATAATTCATAAGTATTTTGTAGTTGTGATCTTTTATATTAAGAACTTCCAAACCCCCCTAAACTATCAGCTTCAATCCCACTTAATTGCCTGCCTGCAGCATCAGAAAGCAAAAAAGATGAATCATTTATTCATTTATAAACCTCTCCACAGCACATCCATGCTTTGTAGATTTAAGAACAACTTCCCTAATACCCATAAGTTTAAAAGGAGAATGTTTATAACACAGAGCTATAAGCACTTCCCAGGCAATTGAGGTGTTTTTCCCTTTTTATGTGCCATTTTGGTAATTCAAAGGCCAGCTAATGGTTTTTTTGGATAGGAAGGATGGGGGTTAAACGGCATTTGTCGAGGCAGTTGTAAAGCCAGCCCAGATTCTGTAATTGCCAGGGCAAGGCTGCAGCAGCTGCAGCACTCCAGTCCTGTTTATTGATCCCTGTGATTCAGTGTTTGTGCTCATGGGCACAAGTCAGCACTTTCAGCAGATCAGCACGGGGGCTGAAGGATCAATGGCTCCTTCCCCCTCCTGATCCATTTTAATTGGGGTATCAAAGGTGCTGTAATCCCCTCTCAGGTCAGGAGATGTATTTGAAGCTGGGACAAAGCTGTGCAATAAAAGCAGAGAGATTCCCCTATGCAGATCTGAAGGAAAATCTCCTGGTTCCAGGAACCCACCCCAAAGCAGCAGCCAGAGATGCTGAGCTCGCTTTAAGTGGTTACAGCAACCAACTCAATAAATAAAGTGGTTCACTTCCCTCACCTCTCCCTTGGCAGCACTGCAGGACTGAAAGGCAAACTGCAGGACAATGGTGCTCCAGGGAAATTATTAAGTTCAGACTCAGAGTCTTTATTTTGACATTCAGGAACAAGCCAGAGTGCAGACATGTTACCAGGCATGTGAGGGCTGAGCTCAGGTGAACTTGAGCTGTGTCTTTTTCTCTTTTGAAAAAAATTCTCTTTCCTTCTCTCACTGTGTTTAACCAATGAGAAATAATTCTAAGGGAGAAGAAAAGATGATTCCCAGAACAGCTGCTGGCTGTTGCACTCCATGGAGAGGTGTAATTAGAGAGTTAGGATGGCAGCTTGTCAAACACAGGACTGCTCTGTGGTGAGACTGGGGGTTTTTCCACTTTGGTTTAGAGCTTTGTCCCCTCTGCTTTTAGCCATGCAGGGTATTAAGGCTTTCACATTCCCTGTGGAAGGCTGGTCTGTAGCTTCTTAGGATTTCCTGGCACATATCCCATGGAGAGAGCACATATCCTATGGAGAGAGCACATGTGGGAGCCATGGAGAGAGGTGGAGGGAGAAAGGAGATTTCTCCAAGGCTGCTGCACTGGTGCACATCAAGAGAATGCACCTGAGACTCTTTGGAGCGACTTCTCCCACCTAACTTGAGTTTTCTCTGTCCTCTGGTGCTAAGAACTCTTCCAAGGATGTTGAAATTGATAAATCCACATGCTCCAGGCTTTCTTCCCTCTGAAGAAAACATCTTGCCCTCACTAACACTGCCCCTCACACACAACCTCCTTCCAGGGGAACTCAAAAATGGCTCTGGAGAACCAAGAGAGGATTTTATCTGGGAAAGACCTTAGAAAATTTTAGGTTGCTCAGCTGGCACTCAGGAAGTGGAAGAAGGACAGAAGGAGCCACAGCTGCTCTTACTCCTGTTGGGCTGCAAGAAGTGGGGAGAGCTGGGTGGAGCCCTTGATCCAGAGAGGAACTGCATGAACAGAAGAGCCACAATTCAGGGGTTTCACAGGAGAGGAGCAGAGTTTGCCCCGGGGTCACAGCTGAGTGGGGAGGACAGCCCTGCTGGCAGGAGGGGTGGCATCCTGGCTGTCCCCATGCCAGGATGGACAGAGAGTGGCTGCCACACCAGGCACCTCTGCCCGCTGGGAGGTGAAGGGAGAGCTCCCTGCCCTAATTAATTTGCAGTGGCCTGCAGATAAATCAAGGCTGAAAATGCATCCCTTGGAGTTTGGAGTTTACATTTCAGGCACGTATTTATCCAGAGCCCTCAGACTGGCTCCAGCAGCGCTGGCTCATGGCAAGGGCAGGTTCTCCTGGCTCCCACAGGTGGCACACCTGCAGGCAGAGGGTTTGGGACCTGCTGCAAGCTCCATTTCCTGCTTATTCAGGAGGAAATCACTTCTCAAAGTCTCTACAGGAGGCTGCTGGTGAAGGGGAAGTCCAGGTAGCTGCTGCTTCTCTGGGCATTGCTGTATTCCAGGGAAAATGCTGCTCCAGCACCCACAGATTCATGGATGGTTTCAGCTTTCCCTGGGCTGTAAAGGACATAGATGTGGAGCCACGATCCAGGAGGAGAAAGGAGGGTGTTTTGTTTTTTTTTTAAATGTGTGTTTCACCAGGTTTATTTTCTTTGAGAATTGGGGATGATTTTGCATTTTGACTGGATCAGAACAGTTTCATGCTGTGCTGTGGGAGCAGAGAGAGGTAAACCAGAAAAACAACTGTGCTCAGAGGTGTCCAACCTGGAGACCCTCACACAGCAAAGCATATACACAGGTAATTCTGAATAATTTGATTCCTCTAATTTTCTTTCAAAACTGACAAATTGTCCTCATTTAATTTTGCATTTAATTGCAGCTGCAGCAATGGACTCATGTTAGTGATCTTAGATAAAAAGGCTTCTATCTACACAAATTGGGCTGCACATCCTGCCACCCTATTTACCCCCAGAAACAGGCAAAGACTGCAAGTCTTATTAAACACATTTGAAGTGAAGTTTGAAGTGGTGAATCTGTGACAGGGATTTGTGAAGATGGGAGCCCCGAGTGGAAAAGGTATCTGGGTAAATAAAATAATTAGGAATAAAACTGTCAGCACAGGAAGCAGGGGAGGGACAGAATAAGAGAGGCAAAGCAAAATGCAGCTTGGCTGGGCTGGGAACACACAGCAGGTGTCTGGACAGCAAACAGGCATTAGTGGATGATTTTATGGCAAGCCTACGGTGAAATGAGGGAATGCTGCAGATGGAGGTGAACTGATGGACAGAGATAGGTGCCTTTAAAAATTAACATGCACAGAAGAGGGGATTGAGGCAGAGCTGCCATAAAACTGCAGAGATGGATGCAGAGGCACCAGCAAAGGGAAGGAGGGGAAGTGGATCACGGGCTCCTCGCGGAGACAGCGATTATCACTTTTAGATAACTTTAATAGTCCGAGTCCTTGAGATGCTCTTATCAGGAGAAGGAGCTGGGAACGCGGCCCGAGATAAAGGGGATGGGAGCGGTGTAAGAGCATCCACCGCCCCTCGGAGCGCTCAGCCTGGATCTGCTGCTCCTGGGTACCAGCCCAGCCCCAGCACCCAGCCTGGGCACATTTTCTTTGTGTTCTCTGACTAAACTTGCCGGGTTTGCAGTTTCCTTCTGAAAAACGGGATCTGAGCCGGTGACCTGGAAGTGGTGAGAGGACAGAAATGTCCTGGGTTTGTTCTGGGCTTCTTATTTTACCCGTTTAGGAATTCAAATCCAAACTTTTTGCAAAGGTCTCTCCAAGACTCTTTTACTTGCTTTACGTAGTTATGTATCTATACATTTATATATACATACATATACATTTATATAGACATATATTTTATAACGGAGATATAATTTTATAAATATAGATTATATACTATAATATAAATTATAAAAGAAATATATTTATGTTACAGAATATATTTCTATATGATATTAGTATATTATATATTAATAAGATATTCTATTGATATAATAGAATAGAAATATACAACATTTTTATATATTATATAATTTATAATATAAATTATATACCACTATAAACTGTGCTCTGGAACCTCTGCCCTACCATTTAATCCTCTGATGGATTTATTGCCTATTCATTGTTTATTATGTTGCCTGTGGCACAGGTATTGCTTATTTTCCCTTTCTTACTCTCGTGGATCTGATGACCCCAGCTATTTTCTCACCTGTTATAGCATTCATTTCTCCTCTCCAACCTGATGCATCAGAAATCAAACCCGTGGTTGGGATGCAATCAGAGAAGCAGCACCCTGTGAGCTGCAGGCAGGCTCTGCCTGCTGAGTGTGCCATGCTCCTGTTCCCCATGTGTGGGGTCCTGCAGGCTGCTCCCATCAGGAGCAGACAGTGCTGATGGAGTTGTGTCACCCTCTGATGAGCCCCTGTTTGTTCCCCAGGAATGTTCCCACTCCCATTTCCCTGGGCAGAGCAGGGCTGGGGTTGTAGGAGCCCCCTCACCCCTGACTCAGTGATCAGTACCAGGAATGTTTTCTTCCCTTCATCTTTTCTGTGGCCCTGGGTGATGCCTCTTTGCTGCCTTTTCTTGCTGTTTCTCCCTTTTTGTCTTTCTTTCCCTCCCAAAGAGGCCTCAGAGCTCTTTGCCCCTGTGTGTGCAGGGAGGCTGCTCGTGGATTACTGACACAGCTTCTTGTGTTATTGTTCTAGAAGAGAATGTGGGTTTTTTCAACTAATGACATAACCAGAGTTAATCCCACTGACAGAATAATCTCTCTGATTTGGTACCTGATCATTGCACCTTGTTACAGGTGAGCTCCTAATGAGAGCAGGAGGGTTTTAGTGCTTCTTTCTTGAATTTCATACAACCCCAGGGTTGGAAGAGACCTTCAAGCTCATCCAGCCCCACCCCTTGCCATGGGCAGGGACACCTTCCACTGTCCCAGTGGAACAACAGCTCTGTATCCCCCTTCTTCCCAGGTTCTGCCTGAAGTGGCTTGATTATTTTGTATTTTTTCTGCACTTTCTTTGTGTGGGAGTTTGACAGTTGTGTTAAGGAAAAAACAGCTCAAGGGTTGGTGTTGCATCCAGTTCTGAATGCAGTGAAGTCGAGGATCAGATGATCCTCACCTCGTTGTGATGTGTGCCAGGCTCCTGCCATGGTTTCTGCTGGGAAAAAAAATTAAAATATAGAGGGAAAAAAAGGAAAAGAAATAGTCAAAAATAAGCAGCACTAAGCAGCTAGGAAGTTAAAATGCTCATTTTAAACAGTGGCTCGTGTTTATTGTATAACAAAGAGGAAGAACTCCTTTAATTAATATTAACAACTGAGAGCAGATTGGACAAAAAATACCCTATTACCACTTCCTCTAATCCACCTCTAATTGTGTACCAAGCTATCAAGGAGCACTTAAACCCCAAAAAGCTTTAGTAAGAAGCAGAAGGCAATTGTCTGCTTCAGCATCTCCGACAGTTGGACATGGAAATCATCCAGCTCCAATTGTCTTTTATTCCATCCTGCCAGTGGCTGCAACAGTTTGGGGAGTTCAATAGGGTCTGCAGGGTGCAGCCAAACACCCAAAACTCAGGAGCTGCCACTGAGGAGGGAATTTATTCCAGGGGAGAGGACTGAGTTGGTCCTTCTCTGGATTTGTGTAGAAACAGAACATCTTTCGACGGTATTCAAACACTTTGCCTGAAAAAAAATGTGGATCTGATTACTGCTCGTTTGCATTCCTTTTTCCTTAAGTTTGGAGAAGGCAAAGCTCTCCAGTGAATTAATTAATTTCACTCCATTTTGACAGAGTGCTTAAATCAGCTCAGAAGTGCCACAGCTGAGTAAACCCAGCTCGCAGGCAGTGATTGCTTCTTTTGGAAGGCCCTGCTCAGCAGCAGCAGCAGCTGGAACAGAGCAGCCAGGAGAAGCACTTCATTAAAGAGCTGTGACAACACTGCTACAGCCTGGGCTGCTCCTACTAGAAACTGAGGCTTTCAAGAATCATCAGGAATTTTTTCTTTGTGTTTGTGCTTTCGTGATCCAAAGGAAGATGTTCCACTGTGTCCCAGATCTGATCCCTCTTTAGTTCCCTCCCTGTTTGCATCCCACAGGCAGAAGTTTGCAGTTGTCTTTTCCCAAGGCTGGAAGTTATTATGTTGGTATGTAATTAAATGGAGATGTTTAATTAACCTGAAATGTTCAGAACTTGTGTGATTGAGATCTCTCTCTCACACTTTGTATGTTGATATAACTATATATTGTAATTATACATAAGTATTTTATATATATCTTACACTTAGCCCTCCAAGGTAGATTTCCCTATTGAAAGGTCCATCAGCCTTTCCTGTGACAACCTGGCATGAGTTTTGTCCCAAAGAAAATGTACATTGAAAACCTTCATTACAAATGAACATATCTGTGAGGTGACCTGACAGGCTTCTAGAACAAAAGTGTTTTCCCATATGGATCCAAGTGGACACAATCTGTGGATCAGCTCCTATGAAATATGGATTCCTTCCTTGCCTGCTATTTAATTTTTCTTTTTTAAGTGCAGCAGGATTTTAAGTTGGAATCACAGATCCTTCTGCCTTTAACTCCTCCACCAGGTATTTTCTCGCTTCATTATGAGACAAAAATTCAAATGCAGTCACCTACAGCTAAGAGATGGGAATTGCATTTGTGTCATCCTTATCACTGCTGTGTTTTCCCAAATTCCAGCTCATAACCACAGCCATCAACCTCATCGACCTGCTTAAGTTTGGATCTTCTAGAGACCTGCCCTCGTTGTGACCTCTTCAGAAACAGCACCCTCCCCTCTGCAGCCAGATAAACTTCTGTCATCTCCCAGCTCCCTCTTCCCTCTTGAATTATTTACTGAGGTCATGAATTTCTTAGAAAATCAGGCAACAAGACACGGAGAAGTGAAGAGAGCCCTTTGTAGGTTTGTGTTTGGGAATTAATTTACTGCCTTGGATTGGGAAATGGCCAGAGGGAAGATGTGAAACCCCAAACACGACAAGATGAAATTGTTTCTTGTTGCTCCCTGTTCCAGGTCAGGCAGGTTATTGTGCCTGGAAATTTCTTTTCTACAAGATCCGGTTGCTACAGAGGACGAAGTAATCAAAACCTTGGGAGCCTCAGCAATTTCCATGGAAAAGCAGAGATAATATGGGGTCAGTACCTCACATCTGCTCCACTCAGGCCAAGGCTGCACCCAGGATGGCTTTGAAGAGGTTCTGTCTAAAACAGACCCAAAGAAAGAGTTTAGCAGCAGGAAATTGTGTTCAGAGGGGAGTGCAGGGTGCAGTCCTGGGCTTGCTCTGAGGCTTCGTGGCAGCATCTGTGTTTTCATAATCTTATTTGAAAAAAAAGAATAATCATTTCTGGGTTGAAGCTGTAATGGGGGAACTGAACAGCACAGGTAATTCTGAGGTTGTGATCCAATGTTATTCCATTACCTAGGCAATTCCAAAGTTCTAGTGGGCAAACAGCACATTTTAGCTCTTCTCTCTTTATAAAATCATATAGATTTGTGTTTGAGTTCAGTGCAGCCTCTCCTGCTGTGAAACTGAGGATTTCTGAGCAAAGCAGCTGGATCTGTGGATTTGCCAGGATGGAGGGCAGAGGAGCTGTGGGATGAGCTTCTGCCATCCCTATCTTTGGCATTTCAAGGCCTGCTGGGGGAAAATCCCGAGCCAATGTGTAGGGGTTGAATCTGAACCCTCTTGAGTCCCTTCCCACGGGGGAATCTTGGGATCCTGTGAACTGTTTTATAGATATTATAAAGGCTTGCTATTAATTCATGTGCACCATTCACTCAACAATTCCTGGGGGGTTTTTTCTGACCTCTGTGAGCCCTGAATGAACCCGTGAAAACGCGAAAGGGAAAAAATCAAATTTCTGCTGTCTGAAATGATCTATTTACTTTGCTGTGGCTGCCAAAGTGAGAGGCACAGTCCCATCTGTCCTGCAGCACTGGCCAGGCTTCCCAGCTCATCGGGGCAGGCACTGAGCAGAGACTGCAAGGGAGCAGTGCCAGAGAATTTATGGCTGAAGTAAAAGCTGGGAAAATGTGGGTGACTCTCACAAAAGCTGAGGGAAGCACAAGGTCACAGTGAGGATCTCAAGAGCTGTCCCAGAACTTCAGTTCCTGCATCATTATTGAGGTGTTGGGTGTTTTATTCTCTGCACAGAGGTGACCTCGGAGTGAGGGCTGGAAAGAGGAAAATCAGGTCTCCTTTTAGGCTCGAGAGGGGAATTGTTTCAGTCCATTAAGCCTGGCACGGAATGCAATTCCAGGCAGGGAGGGGTGACCTGGCAGCAGCCAGGGCTGGGCAGGATGGGAGCAGGGCTGGGATCAGCCTCTCTGGGATGGTTTGTGTTGGAAGGAACAGGGCTGCAAGCAGGGAAGGGATTCTGCTGGAGCAATGAGGCAGAAAAATGACCTGTGAAGAGGGATGGCTGTCAGTGAGGAGGTTTGGGATTTGTCAGGGTCAGAGAGAGATTTCTAACAGAGGTTAATCAAGATCAAGCTGAGCACTTTGCAATGTGCAGTTAAAAAGCAAAACTTGCCTAAGAAAGACCTTAGAAATGTGCAGGAAAAAGCACAGAAATTGCTGCAGCTCCAGCAGAACTTACATCAAATAACATAAAAGATAGTAGGACCTGTCTGTCCTTTGGGGGTTGGATGAGATGGTCTTTAATGTCCCTTCCAACCCAAACCATTCTGTGATAAATCCAGATAACACAGGTCCTGGGAGGCAAAGGCACTGTTAAATGCTTGCATCTATCTAAGAGATCATAACTTCATCTCCCTCTCTTTATTCCCATTAAAATATTTGGAATAAACTGTTGGGGAGCCAATACTGAGGATACAATCCCAGTACTACTAATCAGGACCCATGGACAGCACAGCCAAGCACAGAATTAATCTCTATTTTACTCCTTGAACCCAATTAATACCAAATGGTTTATTAGCAATTAAATAGCTGATGTTTAAATATTAAAAATGTTTGGGAGATAAATATTTGAGGAAAAAGAGGCCATTACAGGCACTTTCTCTTGGCACATTGCTTTATTAATCTCTTTATTGGAAGAAACAAAAATGAGGGAAGAAAGCAAAAGCTTTTTCTTGGTGCAAATTGGCCACAAAGTGAATCTTTAAGAGGAGGATGGACCTGAGGTACAGAGGAGCCAATTGCTGCTGTCCAGGCTGGGCAATACAGACAAATCTTCATAAAAATCCCTGCTGCAAAAACAAAATATTCAGTGAAGAATTCAGGTGTTGCAGCAGACATTTGGGAAAGAAACCCTTACCTGCAGTAAAATATTTCACCAAGGCTTGGAGTTTTAAAATTCATGCCAAAAGTGTCTGAAGTTACCAATGGCTATTTATATTCTTAAAAGAAGGGATTTCACAGGACTTCTAAATGAAGTTTAGAGAAGCAGCTCGATGATGAATAACGATGAGAAGGAACCATTGAGGGAAAAAGAATTCTAGAACTGTTCCTCTCACTGTTGCTGTGTGAATGTTTTTCAGGGAGACATTCACCACCCACAATTTCTTGGTGATCTTGCAAAAATTGCAATGCCTTCTTTGGCCCCAAATCCAATTTTTGCATTGTTTATTGAAAGTTAAAGAAATTAAAGAAGTTACGCTGAAGTTAAAAGATGTTTATTGAAAGTTAAAGAAATTTCAGCAGCCTGCTGTGGTGGGAGGTGTCCCTGCCCATGGTCTTTCAGGCCATTTCCAACCCAAGCCATCCTGTGACTCTGTGGCTGCAAAAGGGTTGGGAATTCAGGATGCTCAGTTGGGTTCACTGGTGGGAATTCATCTCTGGAAAACTCCTGGCTGTGACAAAAAGAGCTTTTCAGAAATCCAGTGCTGGATTGCAGCCAAAAGGGCTCTGATATGTGTTGAAAACAGTGCTGGGGCTCTGCATTTCTGTCTGATTTTGGTGCAGCTGAATGTGCTCAGTATTTTTAATGCTGTGTTCTACTATAGGGGGAAAAAATGTTAATTACACTTTATGCAAATATTTAGTCACTTTATGTAAAACATCTGAAATGTGAGACAGCAAACTACTGTCCCCCCGGTCAGACTTTTCCCCTGACTTTCTGACTTCAATTATTCCCTCATCATTGCACTGTTCCTCCTTGATGCATGGATTACATGATGGGACAGAACAGAAGTTCTGGTTCACTCGAGGGAAAAATCCCACAAGTGCTTTTATAGCATGTCTTTACAAGAAAAAGCAACTTTCATTCCAAGGTATCTTCATACCCACTCTCAACATAGCTTTTTAATACAAAATCAGGGGTATTTATTAACATAATATTTTCTTTTCCTTGATCCAGTGCTGATGCAGAAAAACCATTTGCTCCTAGGTTTAGATCATGCTTTAATTAGGTTGTTCTGAAATCACCTGTGACTTTATTAATCTTGCACAAATAATAGTTGCTTCCTGCACGTGGTGGCTGGAGAATAGTGGTTTATATTTGTTCTAAACTGCTTGTTTTGTTAAATGAAGTGCTTGAGCTAATTAAAGACGTTTTTGGGGATGTCTCAGCTTTAGCCTAATAAAGGAGAGGCACAAGGAGGTGCACACAGACATTTCTTATTGCCCATAAATCTGTTCTTATTGCAACTGTAAACTCTGGGATGGAGTTTTATGGCTCCCATTCCATTGAAAACTGTAGAGGCTGTTACTGAGGCTGGATATTTGAATAAAAGCAGTTTTGAATTTTGGGTTTGATTGCTTTTACTTGTGAATTATGCCAAAACTGCTGTAGTGATTATCTTAAAAACTATTTAATTAAATGTAAGTATCCAGCTGTGTGTATTTTCAGAGAGCCAAAGTGCTCTAAGATCTTCAGCAGAAGAGCAATATATGTATTTATGTACCACAGAATTTGCAAAACCCTTCCCTCCTCAGTTTTTCTCGAATTTCCTTACTTTGGGATATTTCATTTGCAGCCTTAATGATTGGTTTAGTCTCTGTTTCTCATGTGCAAGTTGAATTTTTTGAGATAATAAGCAGAAATGAAGGCCAGGGCTCAGCCAGCACGATCAATGTGCAGCAGGCCTTGGGCAGAGAGAGGGGTGGGAGCTCAATCCTGCTCTGCCTTCAGAGGAGAGAGTCTAAAATGCCCTGACTCCTCCGTCCACCAAACCTGAGCCTTTTTTCCTCTTGATTTTTCTTTTCCAGTCTCTCCCAGCCCTAATTGCATTTCTCCCTCTGAGAGAGATCATTGTTCTCCTTCCCTTTCACTGCAGTCCCAGCTTTGTGCCAGATCCATCCCAGGTCCCCGTCCAAGTCCCTCTCCTCTCACTCCCTGTTGGTTTTGCCTTTTTCACAATTACCCCCTATTTTTCTGTTTAGGTATCTGCCTTCCCTGCTCACCTTTAGTTTCATGTCTTGGCTCCCTCATTTGTCAGTGTCCTTAATCTTATTCTCCTCTGGGATGAGCTCATCTCTTCTCTCATCTCCCTTCCCCCACTTAATTTTTCAGGAAATCTGTCTCTTGATTGCCCCTCCATTTTTTTTTCCCATTCCAGTGGCATCCAGCCCCTCCACCCAGCCAGTCCCAGTTCCCCTCCTGTATCCCCACAGGAGCCTGTGCTCCCTTGGATGTGCAAATCCTCAGCCAAGCCCCACCAGAGTTCAGCTCAGGCTGCTGCCCAGACTTCAGCCGTGCCTCCGAGTTAATGATGTGAATTAAGGAGTCAGCATTAACTTGGAATTTTCTGGCTTTTGACTTTTCTTCTCACAGCTTGACGTTTTTGTAATGCTCTGTTTTTCTGAGACTTCAAAAAAAAAAAAACAAAAAACCAACCCAGATGGGGAATGAAGTGCCAGCAGGACGTGTTTTGGCAGTTCTGCCACAGCTCCCTGGGAGCACTGCTGGGGTTGTCCTGGAGTGTTGCCCCTCTTGGTGCCACGTGCCAGAAGAGCCACATTTGGTGTCTCAGAATCCCAGGATTATTTTGGGTGGAAAAGACCTCCAAAATCATCAAGTCCAAGCTGTGCCTGATTCCCACCTTGTCCCCAGCCCAGAGCACTGAGTGCCACATCCAGGAATTCCTTGGACACCTCTGGGGATGGGGATCCCAGCACCTCCCTGCACAGCCTGTTCCCATGCTTCCAGTCCTCTCCATGAAGGAATTGCTCCTGGTGTCCCCCCTGAGCTGCCCTGGCCCAGCCTGAGGCCGTTCCCTCTCCTCCTGTCCCTGTTCCCTGGAGCAGAGCCCGACCCCCCCCGGCTGTCCCCTCCTGCCAGGAGCTGTGCAGAGCCACAAGGTCCCCCCTGAGCCTCCTTTTCTCCAGGCTGAGCCCCTTCCCAGCTCCCTCAGCCCCTCCTGGGGCTCCAGCCCCTTCCCCAGCTCCATTGCCTTCCCTGGAGCAGTTCCAGCCCCTCAATTTCCTTCCTTGAGAGAGACACTCCTAAGTGGGGACAGGATTCAAGGTGCTCCTCACCAGTGCTGAGTACAGAGGGAAGAGGGTGAAAGTCTCATGCCAAAGTCAGCTCAGCCACCTCGGGCAGGTGCCACCTTGGGGAGGTGGCAGTTCTAGATGGGTGACCACATTCCCTGCCAGTGGTTCCAAGGAACAATGGGAAAAAAGGGAAATAATTGAGGTGACAAGCTGGGAAACAGCCAACAGGGAAGGGTCAGCCCTGGGCAGAGCAGGGAATTGATTCACTCCCCTCCCAGATGCATCTCACTGATTTCCTGCAGCACCTTGACAGAAAGCAGATACTACAGTGATAGCTAATTTAGAGGTATCAATAGAGAGTCACCCTCCAATCTCCTGAATCCCAAACCTCTTCTGTGGTCACACCATCACACCACACCTCCCCAGCCACAGATTATGCTGAGGCTGGGTGATATTTCACAAATCTGCTCTGAACTGTGACAGACTGGGCCTCTGCAAATCATTTCCAAGGTGTGGCACAGCTTTGTACATCCCAGGAATGGTTTCAGGCAGTCACATCCATGGATGCAGCTTTGCCAGTGGAGAGTCACACACTGCATCCTGCAGGTCAGTGGAGCTGCCCGATGTCCACATCCCACCTCAGCTGCCTCAAGGAGACAAAGGGAATCAAAAATGTTTGATTTGAGCAGAATTCCATCATCTGGATCTTTAAAATGGAATGGAGTTGGGCCCTGGGAGGTGGTTTAGTGGTGCACGTGGCAGTGCTGGGTTAATGGTTGGACTCGATGATTTTGGAGTCTTCCAACATGAATGATTTTGTGATCTCAGAAAATACATGATAATGTAAGCAGGAGTAAAAGAGTTATTGGATCCCCCTGAGATGCAGACAGAGAGATACTATTCCTGTTGTGACCAGCACACCTTTAATCTAAACCTGTTTCAGAAGTTCCATTTGTGTGGATTTTTGCTCTGATTTGCAGGGAAGCTCCAGCCTGGGTTAATAATACAGTGGCAGCACTTCACAATGCTCTCCACCATCCAGAAGTAGCTATTAAACTGTCAACAGCACTAAAAGATGATATTTTGATGGCAATGGATAGGAACCCCATCTCCCTGCCCGTGCTACTCAACATTTCTGCAGCTTTCAAGTGCAGTCAAGCATAATTTGTCACTGCCTTGCATATGTGACACTGTCTGAACAGGGACTCTGAGCTACAACTCTGTCAATCTTTTTTTTTTCCCAGGCAAAACTCATGCAGCTCCAACAGACAGCAATTCCCCATCCCTTCCCCGTGCCCCTTGCACTCTTTGCTGTTCACCATCCCCCTGGAGACCTCTGGAGGGGTTCAGGATGTGCCAGCTCAGGGCTGGAGCTGATATGGACCTGCATAATCCCCTGCCCAGCTGCAGCCAGAGATAGAATTTAATGCTCACAATGAGCAGTGGATTTGGGCTCAGAGCATCCTGCTGGGAAATGCTTCCAAGGGCTGCCTTGGCCAATATCTGCCTGGCTATCTTCTTCCTTGCAGCCCAACCTTTCCTTTCATGCTGCACACATCCTAAAGGACATTTCCAGCATTCAGTTCAGGTGAAAACACTTTATTTTTTGGCCATTGTCACAAGTCCTCCATAGGAGGGGGTGACCTCAGCAGTGATCTCTGTAATCACCACCTCCAAAGTGCACCTGCAATCTGGAAGGAACAGCAGATCCTGGTTTGTGCCAAAATCCAGCAGATAATCACAAACCCTTCTGTCCCTGCTGCAGCTTAAAGCTGATGATCAAAGTCTTAAAAGTCATTCAATCCCATCTACATCAAACACTGAATAAAGTTGTGTTTTTTCTCAGTCTAAACCTGTCTAGAGCCAGAATATTAGAGGCAGAAATAAGCTTCATTTATAATTCTCAAGCAAAATCAAATTATTTCATGTCCTTGTGCCCCAAGTTGTTTTTCTTTCTTATCCTAACTGGAATAATGAGAAAAAGGTGGGAGGAAAAGTGCATCCACCTGGGCTGCTCTAGAAAGGCTCAGCAGAAACGTTTTGAAGTCTGCCATGAAACATTCAGCAGCCTCATTTGCATTACAATGTCATGGTTCTCTGGGTGAAATCCTGAAATCATTGCAAATTTTTTTTTATTTATTTAAAGATTGCTAAAATCACCACGTGCAACTGAGAGGAACGTGGTGGAGATTCAGTGAACCACATGAGCACAATGCAATTCTAAAAGGATTTAAATGAATCTGCTTTTACATTCTCTGCATTTTAAGTTCTGTAAATTTTGTTGTTTGTTTGGCAAAAGCATATTTTCCAGAAAGGTATCTAAGAAATGCAGAGGTCACTGGTGTACTCAGAACATTTTTGTAGTATGTAATCACTGGCTCCAAAGAAATATCTACCTCAGAAGTACTTGGAGGTATTTTCTCCTTGAAAAACCCTTGGTGCACTGTGATCAAATTAACTCTCAGTATCCTTTTGGACAGCAAACCAGGTTGAATCACATGTTTTTAATTTTCCTTAGTGAGTTCAAATAATTTCTGAGCTTTTTTTTTTTTTCTTTAGTTCTATTTAGAATGTGGATACCAAAATTAATTCAATATTCCAGTGCTGCTCTTAGCAGTATTAGAGAAAATGATGTCAGTCTTTGTTTACCCCATTAAGGTATTACATAACTACACAGGTAAATGATTAAAAATCCTTCACTGTGTTCCAACATTAGTCTTGTGATCAATTATCAGAAGGATGATTATTAAATTGTTATAATATTAAGTAATAATGATTTCTAGATGGCAAACATCGAGGAGAAGAATGGCGCTACCACAGATTATTAAAAAAATCAAATATATTTGTATTATATAAATATATTTAATAATAAATTAATAATTAATATAAAATTAAATAAAATTAAATAAATATAAATAAAATAATATTAAATTAAATAAAAATTAATCATAAAAATTAAAACATCCCAGTGAAAATACCACCTTCAAAACATAACTTAAAAATAACATTGCAATGGATTTTGGAGTAAATTAGGAATTTGCTGTGCTTTTCCCCCCCCTCCTCATGCTTAGAACAGGAACATTTTGGCGAGCAGGAACATTTTGGCAAACAGGTGTTCGCTATTTCAAAGTCCAGGTGGTCATTACAGAAACATGTGCAAGCAGCAGGTTGGGACACTTCCTCTTAACTTTACTCCAGAACACTCAGAAGGAGGGAAACAACTTCAACATCCAAATCAAGAAACTGAACTATTCCCCCAGCCAAGGGTGAGGCGACACGAATCATCCCCACCCGGCGCGCCCAGCTCTCCCCATGCCCAGCCTTTTTTAAATCCATTTTTTTTTCCGGGACACAAAGCACGCAGTGAGCGGCTGTGCCGGGGCGCTGGAGGGTGAATAATTGATGTGCTGGCANAACGTGGTGGAGATTCAGTGAACCACATGAGCACAATGCAGTTCTAAAAGGATTTAAATGAATCTGCTTTTACATTCTCTGCATTTTAAGTTCTGTAAATTTTGTTGTTTGTTTGGCAAAAGCATATTTTCCAGAAAGGTATCTAAGAAATGCAGAGGTCACTGGTGTACTCAGAACATTTTTGTAGTATGTAATCACTGGCTCCAAAGAAATATCTACCTCAGAAGTACTTGGAGGTATTTTCTCCTTGAAAAACCCTTGGTGCACTGTGATCAAATTAACTCTCAGTATCCTTTTGGACAGCAAACCAGGTTGAATCACATGTTTTTAATTTTCCTTAGTGAGTTCAAATAATTTCTGAGCTTTTTTTTTTTTTCTTTAGTTCTATTTAGAATGTGGATACCAAAATTAATTCAATATTCCAGTGCTGCTCTTAGCAGTATTAGAGAAAATGATGTCAGTCTTTGTTTACCCCATTAAGGTATTACATAACTACACAGGTAAATGATTAAAAATCCTTCACTGTGTTCCAACATTAGTCTTGTGATCAATTATCAGAAGGATGATTATTAAATTGTTATAATATTAAGTAATAATGATTTCTAGATGGCAAACATCGAGGAGAAGAATGGCGCTACCACAGATTATTAAAAAAATCAAATATATTTGTATTATATAAATATATTTAATAATAAATTAATAGTTAATNCAGGTTGGGACATTTCCTCTTAACTTTACTCCAGAACACTCAGAAGGAGGGAAACAACTTCAGCATCCAAATCAAGAAACTGAACTATTCCCCCAGCCAAGGGTGAGGCGACACGAATCATCCCCACCCGGCGCGCCCAGCTCTCCCCATGCCCAGCCTTTTTTAAATCCATTTTTTTTTCCGGGACACAAAGCACGCAGTGAGCGGCTGTGCCGGGGCGCTGGAGGGTGAATAATTGATGTGCTGGCAGCTCCGGGCTGTCGCTGTCGCTGTCGCTGTCCCCGGCCGGGCAGAGCATCCCGGGGATGCCCCGGGCAGCGGCTCCGCGGTTGCCGGCGCTGCCCTCGGTCACCCGCATCCACTGCACCGTGAGCTGCGGAGAAACGGAGCTCTCCGGTGAGTTTGGGGGTTTCTGAGCGCCCTGCCAGCTCCTTTCGCTCTCCTGCCACTCCTGTGGAGTTGGATTCAATCTCTGTATTCTTTCGGTGCTTGAGGTTAGTCTCGACTTACAGAAAGCCTGGAAAAGGCAGGGAGTATCTTTCTTTTGAACTCTAGGAGATGCGTGGACAGTCGCTACAGAACTGGCACTAAAGTTGTGATCGAGCTGTCTGAAATTATCTGGTGGAATTTGAGTTTTCAACCCCCCCTCCCATGACAAGCTACTAGAACTAAAGATATTTATGTTCCCTGTATGATTGTCTCAAACTGAAATTAATGTAATTCTGAGTCAAATGTGAGAATTTGAAAGAAGTTTTGTTTTCCACGGAAAAAAAAGTTGGTTCTCTGTTGGAATTTTAACTTGTGGTGCTGTTTTTGATTCAGTTTCATTTCTCATTGGGTTGAAAACATGACCTGAGTGTTGCATTAAGTTCTTAATTAAATAACTCTGCATTAAATGTTCTATTTTACCATAAAGTAGTGGGAAAGTAACTTAATTTTCTCAAGTCTAGGAAGGAGATCTATTTTATATAAAAAGCACACGGCTATGATGAACTAAAGCAACTCTCACCCCTTCTTTATAAGGTGAAAAACATCAAAGTATTTTATTTATTAATCATTAACAGCAAGCCTACGTCTAATACTTGTTTCAGCTCTCTGAGTGCTGTTATTTTCCAGCAGTGATCCTGCCAGCAGAGCCTGGGAGCTCTCAGGTAACTCAGTCCTTGGCACAGTTAAAAATTGATACAAAAGCAATCAGCTCTGAGAGCAGAGGCCATGGGTAGGAGCAGGGATGTGAGATGAATCATGAATAAGCCTTGATTGTGAATAACAAGTTCCCTCTCTTTTTATTTGTTTTTAATTGCATAGTCCACATTCTGCTGCTTCTGCTTTATTTCCTTTGTTTTGATCACAAAAGCATTTCTTCTTTGCCACCAAAACCCAGCCAAATTTTGAAGGGATACAAGTCCAGCACAATGGTATCTGGTGCTAACAGTAATTAAATGCCCCGAGTTAAAAAAACCAAAAAACAACAAAAAACCAAGAGGTGAAAACAGGGATATGTAAACACCAGGAGATATGCAAAGAATGGATGTAATCCTGCACTCCTTCATCATGGGAGTAATCCTTATTCAGGAAAATAATCCTGCTGCTTTCAATAGACATCAGTGGGTGCTGGAGCACCAGGCCCAGCTTTTCCAAGGAGATAACAATGTTTTACCTGTTTTTTTTCCTTTTTTTTAATGCAGTGCAATTTTAGCAACACAGCTCTTGGTGATGTGTTTGAATGCATTAGTGATAATATTAAATTAGGCTTTACCTGATGTCCGTTTTGCCTCTGCAAGTGTGAAAGAGAAAAATGGGATAATGGATGAGATGTGGCAGGGAGAAGGCACAAACCCCACGTGTTTTATTGGCTCTCCCTGGCCCCTGTGTTTGCAAATCACTTTTTGGTCCATGGGATGTATCAAATTTATTTTTTTTTTAGGATAGAGTGCAACTTTAGCACCAAAAAATTCCTGATATCCCTTAAAGTGTATTTGTGTCTCCCTGAAAGTGATGTTGATAAATATTGTCCATCTGATTTAAATACAAGGGGAGTGTGATCATGTCCTGGGAATGTTTTTTACTGCTGTGGTGTTCTGTGATCTTGCAGGAATTACACATTTTTATATAATAATGTCCTGGGAATGTTTTTTATTGCTGTGATGCTCTGTGATCTTGCAGGAATGACACATTTTTATATAAACGTGGTGGTTTTGTTGCCCCTTTTCACCAGCCCAGCTCAACATTTCTGAGCTTTGCCCTCCTAGCCCGTGTGGTGCTGCCCTGTAATCCAGGATGGGGTTTAGGAGCACCTGAGTGCCCTTCCCCAGCCAGAGCATCTGTTAATGAGGAAAACTAATTACTTAAAAGCTTTCAGCAGAATGGGGTTGTGAAGTATAAATAGTCATGAACTGCTCCTGCTGCTCTGTGTTCGTGCTGCTGCCAGCACTGGTGGGGTGGAGGGGAGTTACCCTTTGCAGTCACTGCTCTGGGGGGGAAAATTCTCCTCTGAGCCCCCAGAAGGGGGGAAAAATAGAAAAAATTACAAAAATTATACATGCACTGGATGATGATTCCAGGTGGTGTCAAAAACTTACTCTGAAGTGAAGCTGGCATTGAGTCTCTGTTGGCTTTCTGTTGTTGCATTGAGCTATCAAGAACGAGTAGGTTTTCTTCCATCAGCTTTCCTACATAGTGGTTTCTATTTAAACATGAGGTTTAGTAGATTATCAGCATCTATTTGCTACAGAAGCAGTTTAATGCTGAGGTTAAATCACTCTCAGAGAGCTGGAAGCCATAAAATGACCCCAGTGCCAAGGGCTGGAGGGACAAAGTGGCAGCTGGAAGAGGCTGGAGTGGCCCTGGGCAGCATTTCCCTTCCTTTAGTCCATGCAGACTCCCAGCAGGAGCATCAGTTCTCTCCAGGGAAGTCCCTTTCTGTCCCTGAGCCCTGCCCATGGAGAGTTCCCAATCCTTGGAGAACCCCACAAGCACTGGATGCATGTTAATTTGACCTTTATCAGTTTTGAAAGTACAATTTTTACATCTGTCCTTCTTTATTGAATTCTATCTATAAAAATCCAAACCACATGCAGCCATTATTATTTGAGGATCTCCTTCTGGCACTGGGCACAGGTTAAGTGCCCATTTTAGCTTTTTATTACTTTTTGAGAATTTTAGAGGTGGCTGTTCAAGCAAATTTGTTGAAAAGTTTTTCAAACTTGGCCAAAACATTCTCTGGAATGGTTCAGCCTGTTTGGTATCAAAAACTGTGTGTGCAGTATGTAGAACGGCTGGGTTTGGGGTTTTTGGTGCAAACTGTGTATGGAAAAGGTGTTTTTGTGATTATTGATGTGTCATTCTTATGTCTCTTGTTGTCATGGTTGGTATTTGGTCAAAGGTTGGACTTGATGATCGTGGAGGTAATTTCCAGCCCTAATGATGCTGGGATCCTGTGACTTTGGGGTCCTTTCCAACCTCAATTATTCCACAATCTTGTGATTTGAAGTGGAAAAGCTGAGCTGGTGTGAGTGTACATGTTGTATTTAATGTATGACTACAGGCAGAGAAAACTGCAATGCATGTGTTTAAAATGAAGGTTTTCCCTTGTCCTCCATGAGCTCCTCTGCTGCAAATCCCAGCCTGGCAGCAGCCAGGCCTGGAGGAGCAGAGTTCCCAACAGTTCCTGCTCTGTTTGTGCTCCAGCCCAGCCCAAATTTCCCCTCAGGACACTTTCAAGGGTGTTCTTCTCTCCTACAATGCTGCTCCTGTTTCATGAGACACTTCTGCATCCCTGTGGAGGGAATGCTGAGCAGAGGACAGCCCCACTCCCACCTCTGTGTGTGGTCCCACCCCAAACCTGTCCCAGATTGCCATCAGTGCTGTGCATTAATCACTCTGTTAATTGGGTGATGCTGTAACACCTCAGTCACACACCTGGCAATCCACTGAGCAAACTCCCTTGGGGAATAAGCCCTGACCACTCTCTGTGAAAAAGGAATCTCTTCCCTCCCTGCAAAGTATAAACAGCTCTAAGTGTTGTGTCACCACTTGTTAATGGTGTGTTACCATTAATAATTGTTAGGGTCCTGCATAGGCTTGTATCACAAACAACTAAAAATGTCTTTTCTGCCTGTGGCAGAAGGTGGAATGAAGTATAGAAACCTTGGCTGGTGACTAAAGCCCATCAGTGCAGGATTTATGAGGGGCAGAGGACAAAACAGTGCAGAAAACACACAATAACCAGTGACAAAATCAGCTATTGACATTACTTTGGCTGTCTTCTGGAAGAAGAAGAATGGAGTCAAGAGAATATGGATGCATTTTCCCTTGTGTCTGTAGGTGAAATACATGGAAAAAAAGAAGTGTTTTAGCAGCAGAAGGTAACTCTGGCCACAGACCCCATGGGTGCCCTGGGACACCTCTGGGATTGGGTTTCAAATCTGTTTGGGTTTAATTGATTGCATTTAGTTTCCTGCTTCTATTGCTCTGGATTCCTTGTGCCACTTGGAGCTGCCAACATGGGAAATGGATTTGGGAGGCTGAGCAGGTTGGGGCGATACCTGGCAGGGCTTGGCTTGGAAATTCCCATGAGAAGCAGGGCAAGGCAGAGCCCAGGGCCACACATGGAGAGCTTCTGCCTCTTCTGAAATCAACTGCTGCTGTTTGGAGCATTTAAAATTATTTTAAAATTCCCTTTCTGGATAAAATCAAACTTTAACAAGTAAAGTTCCCGTGCAAATTCTTACAGAACGAGAGAACTTTTTTTTGGTGGTGTTTTGGTTAACAGGACACCTTTAGATTATAGATAGGTTATACTGAAAGCAAGGTTTAATCAATATTAGGTGGCTGGGTCTCGCTTTGCTCAATTTTATGTGGCTGAGGGACTAAAAGTGAGCTGCCCATGAAATCCCTCACCTGCATTAATTGTGCAGATTGCAAAAGCAGAGGAGCAGCCTGCAGGGAAGGTCTGTGCCAGCCTGCAGGTGACTGCACCAAATTCCTCTTGTTCAAACAGCAATTGAAGCAATGTGATTCTATTCCCATTTCCCATGCCTGGAGCTGGCTGTGCTTCCCACAAAGGGCATTGTCCCAGCGTGTGACACCCTGTGGGAGGATCTCCTGGACAGCCCTGTCCATGTACAATGAATACTCTCTCCATGGAAAATGAGAGAGTTGAGTTCACTGTGCAGCCTGAGAGCTGCCCAGTGGGAACAGCCTTTGCCTGCTGAGCCCAGAGCTGAACCACCCAAACTCTCCTTTCCCTGTTTCATCCTCTCATTGTAACCTCAACCTGAGTTTCTCAAGGCTGAATTTTCTAGCAGGCAAACGCTGCTCGCCTTGGGTTTTTTCCTTTCTTTCCTTGCCTGCTCATTGCCTTCAACAACAGCTCCTGACCTACTTCTGTCTTTTAATTGCTGCTGCAATATGAATTTTAATTCCAGCCAGAGTCCAGATGTATTGGGGATGCACAGCACATGCCAGGGCCAGGCCATTTATCTCCCAGGCCAGTCTTTCCCAGCCCTTTGGATCCAGGGACCTCTTAACCTTTCTGAAAAAATCTCTGAAGCCATCATCACGTATTTCACTGTTGTCTGCTGATGGGAAATGCAGATAATAACTGTTAATCTAAATGCTAATATGTATTTTCTCTGACAGCTTAGTTCGTTTTACTGTTCTTTAACCTTTGGCTGAAAATATTAATGGAGATGGATGTGGGCCTTGTGCTTCCATCCCCCAGTGCCCAAATGAACCTGGGCAGTGACAATTTATAGGTCAATTTATATTTTTATGATTATACTTAGTACTTTTTGCTTCTTTTCATGGCTGGTTTTTGGGAATTATGGACATTAGAGGATGAGGGGGTCACTAATCTCTTGGTATTGGGGAGATCACAGCTTGATGAACAAGGAATTAGATTTGGCATTCTCCAAAAGGGTTCTGTGAACTTTGTTCCCCCCAAAAAAAATCATTTTTTTACTTCTCTACACTTGAGAAGAAACACTGGCTACAGGTACTGCATTTTGAGCATCTCAAGAATTTCCTCTCCCAGGGGACATTGTTTTGCTTAGCTAAGATCTCCCTCTTTTTATTCCACAGAAATGGGAAGTGAGGACAAGTTATCAATGTGTCTTCTACTCAATTAAATTAACTCACAGAATTAAAACTGAACTCAAGAACAGCTTTAATTTTAATCATTCTGTGGTTGTAGCTTGTGAAGAACTCTGGAATCCTTTGGGAGGGGGGAAAATTGTATTTAAAAACATAAGCTGGTTTAGCTCAGGTTTTTCTGGGATACATTAGATTTTAATTAAACAGGAGTTTAATTAATAATAATTAATAAGCAGAATACAGAAAAGGAGAGCTGCTCATACTCTGGAGAGTCAGAAAATGAGGAGAAAATTGGGGACACAGCCTCACACAAGCCCTGGGAATGTGGCTGGGAGGAGAAGTCCAGGGAAGGACAGCACACGGAGGAGGATCCTTCCCTCCACCATTCCAATATCCTCTTTCCCATAAATATTTTCCAGTCTTTTGCTTGCTGGTCACTCTGCCAAGGGAGGATTTAACAGCACAGATGCATCAAATCATTATCCCAGTGATGTATTACAGGTACAATGTGTATTGCAACCTGTTCTCACAGCAGCCAGAACGTTAGTGCCTGATATTATTACTGATACTTGATGTACAATCCAACCCTATTTAATTAGTTCACTAAAATGCATTTTCTGCCAGAGATATGGTGAACAGGAAGGAAAATCACCTTCCTGGAGAAATGCCTTGTAGCAGGATGACTGAAAAAAGCAGATAGTAGAGTCTGAGAGGCAGAAATTGAGCATATCAATCCTGCAGATCCCCCAAAATCTATGGAACCTCGTAGCTGAGATTTTGGAATACAAGCTAGCAATTTAGCTGTAAAATGAAACTCTTTAAAAGGAAACTCTCATGATATTACCTATAAACACTTCAGAACAGCAGATTAATCTGGAGTTTATGGGGAAGGTAGCAGAAAGATGCTTCTGTGCTCAAAGAAGTATTTTTATGTTTGGGTAAATGACCTGTTCCTCCTCCAAAGAGCTGCAGCTTTGCCTTAAACACAAAATTGAGCTGTGGCCTGGGGAGTCAGCCCTACCACAGCCACACTTGTGTGGTCTCCTTGGTATTCACATGCACAGTGGCACCAGGAGATCATTAAGAAAGGTTTCATCTTCTTTTTGCATCCTCTGAGGAGGCAGGAGAGCAGGATTTTGGCCCGAGCTCTGCACCGGGCTCTGGACTCCTCTGCGTGCTGGATGGCAATTTGTGCACTGCTGTGCTAGCCAAAGCCAAAACCCCCCTGAGCAGCACACAGCCCTTCCCTGAGCAGCTGAGGGGTCAGGAACAGCTTCCTCCTCATTCTGTCCTGTGGGAAACGTGGGCTGTACATGGGAGGACGATGCAGGAGCCAAACATCACTGCAGGATCTGTTCTTCTGCAGGTGGGAAGATAAAAGAGCTTGGAAATGGATCTCTGAGCCCTCTTCCATGAAACAAGAGGATCTCCTCCTGCTCAGGGCTCACTGGGGGTGTGAGAAGAGCCCCACTCATGGTGCTGCTGCTGTTCCCCCCCTATGAGGGTGGCACAGGGGCGGAATCACAGCTCCTGGGCCACTGGATTAAGGAAAGTGTCCCTGCCCGTGGAAGGAGCTGGAATCAGGTGGCCTTCAAGATCCTTTCCAACCCAAACCATTTGAGGATTCTGTGATTCCCACAGTGCCTGGTTGGGAATGGTCCCACTCCTAAATTGTCATTCCCTGCAAACCTCTCCATGATCAATGCACTGCTCTGGGAAGGCTCATGGAGGCCTCCAAGGGAAGAGGGCTGGATGTGGGATTCATGGCTTGTGCAGAGTGAAAGAGCTGCTTTTGTGGCTCCTTCACCAGGCAGGCCAGAGAGATCTAGAGGGGAGAAACCTGAGCAGTGAGCTGCAGGGAAACCTGTGCTGCTGCCTGCGTTCCTGTCTTGGTTTGAAAAGACAGGTGTCTGCTAAGGAAGGCAGGAGCCTCCCCTGAAATGGAAAATGTAAACACCCTCCCTCCAAATTATTATAATTTTGAAATTAAGGGGCTCTCAGGCAAAGATATTGGAAGAGGAATAACAGTTCTTTATTAGGAAAATTAAAAATACAAATGAAATAGTAAAAAAAAACCACAAAAAACAACCCACTGCCAGAGTCAGAAATGCCCTGACCCCCTGTGGGTCAGGGTGTTGCTCAGTCCCATTCCATGGTGGCTGCTCCTCCTGCAGTGCCAGGGGTGGCTCTGGTGGAGCAGGGATCCTGGAGAAGGGGGGAGTTTTCCTCTGAAGCTCCAGGGGTGCTGGAGATGGGCCTGGTCTTCCTCTGGGAATGCAGTGGAGCAGAAAGCTGCTCCTCTGGGAATGCAGTGGGCAAAGGCTGCTGTGGTGTCCCAATCCCCAGATTGTATCCAGGCAGGAATGCTTGGCTCCTCCCCCTGGGTGGAGCCTCTCCCAATGGGATGATGGAATTTTATCAGCCTCCTCCCCCTGGGTGGAGCCTCTCCCAATGGGATGATGGAATTTTATCAGCCTCCTCCCCCTGGGTGGAGCCTCTCCCAATGGGATGATGGAATTTTATCAGCCTCCTCCCCCTGGGTGGAGCCTCTCCCAATGGGATGATGGAATTTTATCAGCCATGCAGGGACACTCAGTGGCCATGGACAGAAGAGATCTCCTGGAGGGAGATTGGTTGTGGAAGAGATAAAGAAAACTGCCCAATGAACAGCAGAGAACTGCCCCACCTCTGACAGACGGGGATAGAACACACACCCCCATTTCCAGCCTTTGACAGTTCCCAGGCTGGTAAATGGAGCCTTGCCCTGGGTCTGGCAGCTGAGGGGGGAGGGAGGAAAGAAGGGCTGTTTTCCCTCATCCCAGGACTACCCTTCCAACCCTTCCAGCCTGGATGGGAATAGCAGGACACCATGGAATGATTTAGTCTTAATCACCTGTGCTTATTTCCTGTGTGGATCTGCAGCGAGCTGCTCTGCCACATCCAAATTCCACTTTATTACTTCTCATGTTCTATCTCTTTCCCTTTGTGCTCCTCAAGTAGCAACTGCATTTCAGCTTGCTTTCAGGAACCAGCAGTAATATTTCCTGAGCCAATTCCTTTCTTTAATTTGTTGTTGTTTTGGTGTCTGACACATCCAGAGCTCTCCCTGGACTCCAGAGTCTCTGTGCAGTACAAGTGTCTTGAACACAGTTTATTTTAATCAGGCCTCCCAGAATTCAGTAAATACTTCAGGCCAATTCCTCCAGTAAATCTGAACACATTCAGCAAAAACATGTGCAGCCAGTGCTCAGACATAATTGCCAACAATTTCACACCCACAGAATCCTCCTTGCCTCTGCCATTCCCAGAGCCCCATCTTCCCCATCGCTGCTTCGAGCAGGAGCCTCCCAGTTGCTAAGGGGATGGAATTTTTGATGCAGCTCTAAATGAAATATTTTCAGCAGCGAGTGCAGAATTACCTGTGTAGTTTTCTGGTTAATGTTCTCTGTATCAGAGTGGAAGGGCCACGCTGCAGAGAGAAGCAGCTCTCCAGAGGTCTGGAGGCCAGGTTTGATCCAGGCACTACCCAGGCGTTCAAAATATGAATTGAATCCGTGTCTGCTGCATTTAACTGGAACTCTGACAATTACAGGCTGTCACAGGAGACTTCCACTCCTCTTCCTGACTCAATTACCCAGGCTCATGCTTCTCCTAAGATTGAGCTTGACTTTATGTTCCATTGCTGTAAATACAGTCAAGCTCATTCTCCTTTTTCTTTGCTATCCTAAGGAAAAGGGAGAGGCTGATTTTAGCACCAGCATCAAATTGAGCCCAAGCCTCAGGGGGAGCTTTTGGTTGAATTGCAATTAAGGGTTTCTTTTTTTAGCCAAGTTGTGGTTATTGATGCCCTGAATTTTTAAAAAACAACAAAAAAACCCCACTTCCCATGTTCATTGCCCATTCTCAAATCCTTGCTGTAGGAGTATCTATCATAAAGTCTTAAAATAACAAATATACCTGATCAACTCAGGTTCCCTTAAAATTTTACAGACACAAATCATTACTAGCTAAAATACTGCAGCACACCACTGTTATGTTATTGCCACTGTGTTTTCCATAACATCCTCCTCCTTCTGCAGCCTTGCTTTCCATATTCCCTGATTTTTTGTGCTGAAAAGTTGTTTGCATTAAGCTGTTCACAAGTCCTGGTTTCTTTTGTGAGTGATCTGTTGATAGCAGCTCAATAATTTTTGAGAATATCAAATTATTTATTGTGTTTTGGTGGTGATCTGAGTGTGTCCATGTACAATTCCTGACTTGTGTCCTGCTTTGGAGCTCATTAACTCTGCATGAGTCAGGCAGGCTCCAGTTCCCATGGAAGTGCTCCCCTTCTTTTGCTTCTCCCCTTTTCCCACTGGGATGGCACAGAAGGATTATGTGAATAAATCACACACGGGACTCTATTTTCTTCCTGGTGGAAAAAAGGCCATTCTTTATTCACACAACTCCTTTTTATACAGTTTTACAGATCTCATGTGGGACTCCAATTGGTCAGTAGTTTTCTTGCCAATCACTTTATTGGTTAGTAACAAGTTGTTATTCTGAGTTGATTGGTCACTCAAACTCTTGGTGTGTATGTGCGGGAAAAGTTGTTTGTGAAAATAGTTTTCATTTTTCTATCTAAGGTGTAAAAGGAGTTTATACAGGTGCAAGTTGTTTTTTTACCCAGGAATAGATTGTTATGTTAATGAACTGTTCACACCAGGATTGCTTTCACATGGGAACTTGTAAAATGCTAGCTTGACTTAGAAGAAATGACAGGCCAGCCAGAGCAGGCCTGATTTTACAAGACTTTTCTTTATAATTTTTCTACCTTACTGCAACAAAGGATCAGCACAGGGTCATCCATGGAAGTGCTGTCCCACAGAAATGAAATTCTTCTAAAGTTGGGGAACTGGAAAGTGCCCACCACAGTGCTGTGGAATCTTGGATGGGTTGCTCCCATGTGTTGTGTGGAAATGTTTAACTGAGCTGCATGGGATAAATGCCTCAAAAAAGTCCATATCTTGTGGAAATCCCTGCTGTGCTCCCATGGTTTGGGTTGGAAGGGACCTTAAATCCCATCCAGTGCCACCCCTGCCATGGCAGGGACACCTTCCACTGTCCCAGGTGCTCCAAGCCCCAATGTCCAGCCTGGCCTTGGGCACTGCCAGGGATCCAGGGGCAGCCAGAAATGACAAATTGTGCCATTGCTGATGCTCTCATTAACTCCCCAGAGCTGCTTCAGGAGATGAAAAGTCTCCATTTCACAGTGCAGGAGTTTTAACTGTGCCCTGGCTAAAGATTACCTCAACCTGCTATAAATTGAGATGTTTCACTAATTGCTTTCTTGGTTCATTAGCCAAATTGTGAGTATGAGGGAAATGGAAAAGGCTCAGAATGAATTTCCCTTGCAATCCTTAATTTAAATGGTGAATAATAATTTAATGTTGAACAAAACATTTTGGGTGATTTGCAGTGCTGCAGCTCATTTTTTACCTTGGGATCGTTTGCCACCTTTGAAGCTTTGTGGGAAAATAATCTTCAGCTCTGCTTCATTGTGATGTGACACCATGCAGGAAGGAATAATCATTATAGAATAATTGTCATAATCTCAAAATTTATACAGAAACACTTTTGTCATGGGGCGTCCCTCCTCAGATATTGTTTTAAGCAGTGAGATAAGAGAGATAAAAGGCAAAAATCTTTAAAATTTTGCTTCTTTGGATGCTGTGGCTCTATTTCCATTTCAGCCATGAAGGTGTCAAAACTACAACATGTCCCTGGTTTACTCTTTCCAACACTCAGCTAAAAATCAAAGATTAACTCTGAGCAGCTGCAGGTAACAAATTCTACTAATTCATCAAAGCCAACGCTGTAGAATTTAATCAGTTTTATGAAATTCCTCCCATGGATTGTTATGGCAGGGCTGTGGCACAGGAGGTCATTTGTGAGCTCTCAATTGCTGGTTGTGTGACAGTGAAAAAAAGAGGCCAAAAGAAAGGTTAAATTAAAGAAGCTGCTAGAAGCTATTTATGTGAGATGAATGTATATTATCTAAATTAATGACAGCAAACCTCCAATTAGCTGAATACTGATGCACAATTCGAGCTTTATGAGGTAAATGCATGTTTTGTCCAGCCAAAGGGTTGGGTAAGGAAGGGTTTAACTGGGGGGGGTTTACAGGTAAATGAACATTTTCTCATTCTTGGGGCACAGTGACCTCACTGCTGCTGCTGACAAATCTTTACAATAAATCTGTCATTGTTTCCCAACATCAATAAAGAGTGTGAAACTTATGACCTTTCCCTCTAAAATATCCTCCTATTACATGGGATGAGCAAAAACCTTGAATGTGCTGCTTTGTGTTTCAATAAACAACTGAATTTTTCTTTTAGAGCAGAGATTTCCTCCTCAGATCAGTGCATGTAGGTTTGGCTTAAATAAACTTGTTTCTGTTTTGTTCATTTAGAGAATTCCTCTGTAAAAATACAAGAAAGAGGCCTCAGCTATGAACTCCTTCAAGGAATTCAGAGGAAATTTCTAATGGTTTTTGCAGTTTATACATGCTCAAATAATGTTCTAATGGAGTGATTTGATCAACTGACTCTTTGGGAAGGGTAGGATTTTGTTGTAGATTATCAGTTACTTCATTATCCTGATTATGGTCATTAAGATTCAAAATTTAATTACACTTTGTGCAAAAAACCTCTATTTTAATGTACCCAGGAGCTTCACATCTCCTCACACCTCTTCCTATGCATATTCTGAATTTTGTGATTTTACGGAATATCTACCAAATTACTTCTTTTTTGGGACTTGCTGATGACTCCCAACTTATTTAGTGTCAGTATTTTGCAGTAATGTTCCCCATTCTGGGAAAATATCAGTTCCTAGAGTACTTCTTGTTTAGGATGAGTTTAGGGAGATGTGGAGGCACTGCTCTATTTTATTTATTTACATTTTCTCTGATTTCTGGCTCTGCTCCTTTGTCACACTGGTCTTCAGTCTTGTCAAGGTAATTTACACTGGCTTTATTTTTTTTTTCATATTATCCTCCGATGTATCTTAATCCCATCCTAATTTTGAGATGCCTGAGATATCAAGATCCCTTTTTCAAAATTAAGCAGCACTCTGGGTTACTCAGCATTTCTGTTCTGTGTGCTCATATTCAAACTCACACACTTTGTATTGCTTCAGTTGCTATTTTTAAGCTCCAGGTACAAATCCAGCTTTCCTTGTCTTCACTGTTCTTCGCAATTTTTTTTTTACCTGAGATTTTTTTCTGTCCAAAAATACAGAGGCTTTTATAACCAATTTCTCCTCAGCTTTTAGCTGGGGAGAAAAAAAAAACAACAAAAAAAATCCAATTAAAAAAAAAAAATCCATGAAAACTCTCTCAACTTTAAAAGCATTAACTGCTGTTCTATTCTGGGAGGATGGAGCCAAGCCTTCTTTACAGCCTCCTCCTCAGTCCCCAGGGTTTTCCCAGTAAAATTCCCTGTTTCCTTCTCTCCAGTGCCTTTTCCTGTGCCATTAGAGTGGGACTATTTTTCATGTGAGGGTTTTTCTTTTGTTTCCTGTGTCCCCTTGTGTTTCCCAGTTTGCCTAACTGTGATTGCTCTCTTTCTGGAAGCTGAGGGACATTTCTAACACCCAGAATTGAAGACAAATAATTACATATGTGCTTGACCCTGGTCACCAGCTGGTCACCACCCACCTTTTCCTTAATTTTTTCCCCTGCCTTTGATCCCCACTGCTGTTTATTCTACATTTCTAGCAGGAGACATTTAGCAAAGGCTTTGGCTATAAGATGAATTCCCAAATCCACAGAATATCCTCATATTGTATTTTCAAACTGAAATCCTCTTGAAAGGTCACTTGGAGGTTTGAAATACCAGAGCACTTTGATTGCTGTTGATTTTTCTCATGGTGATTGAGGAGCCATCGAGCTCATCAAGCTTCTCTACTAAAAACACAGTCACTGGTTAAATTCTCTATTCCTGTAAAGAAAGAGCCCACAGAGCTTTTCCACACAGCTGCTGCTGGAACTGCATTATTGAGGGATGGATCTCCCCAGGAACGACACCTGGATCTGCCCAGGAGAAACCAATCCATGTACCTGCTTAATTAAAGGAGAGCACGGACCCACTTAGCCACGATTATGATGAAGGATTAATTTCCACAGCCCAGCAGTGTTTCAGGTACTCAGTGCATAGCCCAGAGCAGCTGTGGCTGCCCCTGGATTCCCTGGAAGTGTCCAAGGCCAGGCTGGACAGGGCTTGGAGCAGCCTGGGACAGTGGAAGGTGTTGCTGGCCACGTGTCTCAGTTTGAAAAGACAGGTGTCTGCTAAGGAAGGCAGGAGCCTCCCCTGAAATGGAAAATGTAAACCCCCTCCCTCCAAATTATTATAATTTTGAAATTAAGGGGCTCTCAGGAAAAGATATAGGAATAGGAATAACAGGTCTTTAATAGGAAAATTAAAATATAAATGCAATAGTACAAAAAAAAAACCCACTGCCAGAGTCAGAAATGCCCTGACCCCCTGTGGGTCAGGGTGTGGCACAGTCCCATTCCATGGTGGCTGCTCCTCCTGCAGTGCCAGGGGTGGCTCTGGTGGAGCAGGGATCCTGGAGAAGGGTGGAGTTTTCCTCTGAAGCTCCAGGGGTGCTGGAGATGGGCCTGG